>CM060733.1:40781186-41168186 GCA_030704615.1 Takakia lepidozioides
TCAATAATATTAGGTTCTTCATTTTTATTTTGTTTACTAATACCCTACTAACAATACTGAGTTCTAGCGACTGGAGTCTTCCATAAGTGTTTGTCTATTTTGTAACTTAAATAAAAATCATACACCCCTACCCTAAACCCTTACTATAAAACCTGTCGTGCGCATACGTATCGCTACACAACTACATCGTTGTCCGAACTACACCACACATATATGGACAATAAAGTAGTCTGTTACAATAGATATGAAAACTAAAATCACACTGTTGACACCGAAAAACGAAATGCAACACCATCACTCGTTAAACTAAGAGTCGAACCAGGGGCACCCCAAGCTTTGGGGACTCCACCCTACAACATCTTATTCTCCCTTCATAAGCACACTCAGATTCTAAGCAGTGAAGGAGCTCGGTCGTGCAGGCTTAACTCGAGAGAGATGAGCCGCACGACTGATGCTCTCGTGAAGATAAGATGGTTCAGGTGTCAAGCTAAACTTGACACCTGACTTAACACTTGAACTAAATCCAAGTGTTAAATATAAATAACTAGCTTTATTCTAGTTAGTTTCACACTGTGTTTATTTAACTTGACAGCTGTCGTGTGTATACGTATCGCTACACAACTACATCGTTGTCCAAACTATACCACACATATATGGACAATAAAGTAGTCTGCCACAATCGCCCTCTAGCTGGTGGATAGGTCCCTCTAACTCCATATAGCTACAAGATGTAATAGCCACAGCCGTACTAAGTCCTCTATCACTGTCCCTATTGTACTCAAACTCTATAGACCAAGAGGCCGGGTACAAGAGTAGCCCCATCGTTAGTCGCCGTCTTGCAATCTGTGAACTTGAGTCAGGATCTCGTGTGTTCAAGGTCTCCTAGTTGCTTGGCCTTGCATTTCTTATTAGCCTTCCATGGTTGTATCCACTCCCACTATCCAATGCAATGCGGACATAACCAATCCTCATCAGGAACCATCTCAAGAGGTGGAGTCAAACATCCCATATGTCAACCTCTAGAGCATTGATCACACACCAGCATAGTGGCTGCCCCTCCAACGACGCAATGGCGTGAGCGTTGCACGTGAGCGCGCGAGTGTACGCTCACGCAGGAGTGACGTGGCGTGAGCGTACGCTCACGCCAGCTGACGTGGCGTGAGCCTGCACACATGCTGACGTGGCGTGAGCGTCATGTCAGCATGCTGATGTGGCGGTAAATGATGACGTGGCACTGCACTGCCCGTCAACTGCCACGTCAGCATTAACATGCGCCGCTATAACCGTGGATGGTCCTATGACCGTGGAATTAATGCAGGGAATCTTGCCTAAATAGAATCAAGACGAGCGTTGAGGCCTACAATTGCAGCATCCAACATTGTGCAATTACAAATGTTTGTTTCACTTTTACAATTACGAAGACGACAAAATATCCTCACAAAGTGTGCCCATAAAGGCTGCCACGAGAAGACTTCCTCCCTCCTCAAATAACAATGAGAGTTATGATCATCTTCAAAAGATGATTGTAGTGCATAGCGACAGCAAGACATGTAGACTTCGAACGGTGCAATGACAAATGTGCACTACCTAAAAGTTGTCACTCAGACCTCACTCCGTATAGTTGGAGGCCATATCATTGCACAGCCGACGAATTGATGTGAATTACACATTTCAAATCATGGTCATCCACATACCACATTACATAGTTCATGCTACCCATGTGTTGTATCCCGCTGCAAAAGAGTATCGACCTCGTTGAAACTCATAGTGGCCTGGTGAATGAAGTTGTCACGTTTGGGATCGCAAACCATCCTCCTCAAAAATATGAAATACAAATGTTTGCAGGGTATGAATTTACCTCTCTTGCCCAAACTGGTTGATAGCATATTCACAAAATCAGGACATGTGCAATTGGGGAAATTGGAAACCGTGATGTCGTAGGTCCTGTCATGAACAGCAGATGTGGAAGTGATGATTGTGAATACCCGACCATATCCTGGATCGGGTACTTCCGTGGTGCTTCCGACACGAGCTTGGAGCATTCTTGCGGACTCCACTTTGCCAAAGTGTTCAGCGGTTGGAGGGAAACGCCGAACGAGCTTTCCATCTCGTTTGGTTGGCCACAAGTCAGGATTTGCCGGGGGACCCGGGAGGACGCAGGAGTAGTAGCACATGCATGGAGTTGGGGTTGTCTCGCAAGGGAAAAACCTGCCTCCTCCAGCATTTCAATCTCCTGAAAGCTGAGATGTGTTCCCACCTTCACGGGCCAAACGGTTGGAGGAGATGGCTTCATCACTACGGAAGGACGCACAGTTCCATGCACACATCTGGCACAATCATCTGCGCAGAACCAGAACTTGTGGTTCTTGGCTTCTGGTTGACCGTATGGACGCATCAAGCCCGTGAAAGTCGGAGCAGGAGTTCGGGCACCACCTCTGGATATAGATGAAGTGCACTTCTCGAAATTAGTTGCCCTGATCGCTGTACATTTGACACTTGTTTCTGGCCAAACGTGGTCGGGGCATGCGGACTCAAGCACATCAAGGGGTTGTTTCTCTCCTGCACCATTTCAGTGGCACGGTTTGATGCTGGAGCTTGCCGTCGTGTTGGAGGTTCCTCCACAATGGAGGTTCCGGACACGGAGCTGTCATGCAGGGGAACACGAGGCTTCGAGAAGTTATCACGGTCTGCCCTGTGGGAATCTGAATCCGAACCAGGTGGAGTGTTCAATTTCCTCTTACAGGAGCCGAATCTCTCCTCCCCTTCAAGATGTGGAACTCTAGAAACAAGTGGCGTTCCCTGGGCATACATGCTCACCGCCCGTGCTATCTTGATTGGATCCCCAGATCTGTTTGCAGCACGCAACATCAACTCCGATTTGTCCGGACCCTTGCCACCAACCCCACCTCGTAAGAAATCACGGTATCGGGTTTGTTGTTGCAAGGCACGTATCAAATCATCTGTTGTTGCCACATACAAATCCCGACCTCGTTTCCCAGACTGCTGCAACCATGCATTGTGCACAGTTTCTGCCAAATTGCAAGATGGCATGTCTGCCATTTCCTCAATGGACATGTTCTGCAAAGAGGATAACCACACTTCAGAATAGTGCACAGGAAACAACATAAAGAAAGCAATGAGTCAAAAATATGGAAAGCAAATGTATGAATAAAGCATGAAATAGAAGCCTCGTACCATTGTCATGGCTGCTCCCCACTGTCTATACCGGAAGTGCCAAAACGCCAGCCAATCTTCCAATGCTCTCATACTCTCAAGTGATGCAGCTCCAGAAGAGAACCACCAGGCACGAATTGTCTGGAACAAAGTGTCCGCCTCCTTCATTGTTCTAGCATCTTTGTACTCTTTGCACAATTTACGGTGCTGAGTCTGCATCTCTGGTTTGATGTCCGACTTTGTATGTTTTTCCAGAGATTGTGTCCAATGGAATAGACATGTACGCTCTCTTCCTGGCATAGGCACTTTTGGGTCGCCCGATCCGAAGACAATACGAATAGCATTGAAATTTGCTTGAGCACTATCCGCCATGAAACCTGCGAAATTTGGAGATGGCAGCCCATGGCAGCCCATGACACGTATCAGGGAATTCCACATGAGCTTCTGGGATTCCGTATCCTCGGATTGCATGTCACAAACTGCAATTGTCATAACTCGTTGGTACACTGGATCGTAGACATGACAAGCCATTGTCGTCCAATCCTTCACTCGTTTCACATGATCAAACATAAGAAAACAGTTCTGCAAGTCCCCAGTCTTCTGCATCCGCTTCACGAGGCTAACCCCACTGCCCTCCCCAACAGTCGACATTTTGAAAAGAAAAACTTTGATGGCACCTTGACCTGGGAATACATTGTCCTGGATGTAATCGTACTTGCTCAGTCGTTTCAATTCCAAAATATTGTCTATGTAGCCTCTGATCCCAGAGCCCATTCTCAATGCATTGATCTGATGCCGAATGTTAGGTGAACTTAAAGTGGAGAAATGATCCATGACCAGGTCCAATGCTGCACCGTCAAGTTTAGTCCCCACAGAATCTCCTTCACTCAAAATATGGCTTTCCAAGAAGGACTTGCTTGCGCCAAGAGCAATTGCAGATGTTGTTGCGGATGGGTTTCTCCCGAACTCCTGTTTGATCAACCTCGATACTGTCTCAACACTCTCCCTGTAATCCCCCTTCGAGACAGGATGGTTATGGAATCCAAAATGCACACAAGCTCTCGTCATTGTATTCAAACGGTGGACAACATAGTACATTCTTGCTCCGCAGAGCGCCAAGCAGGATGGCACAAGTTTGCAGAATTTGCAGACGAAAGTGTTTGCCGGTGGAGGGGCAGTCCCAGGCTGAAATGGATTCTCCGCCAGACCCTCCCATTCGCTTTGATTATGAACTCCAGACTGAAGAAAGTGTCTGCAATTCAAATTATCACACCTAAGGTGTCCATTGCAAACTGTCCTCCTGAAAACAAGCTTGTCATCATTCTGAATATTGGATGTTTTTGTTCTGCACCACGGGTGCCCGTCGTGTTTCTTGTCCATTCCATGCATCATGATTGTTACACCTCCAACTCGCGGAGGAGGAGGCAGCTCGAATAGGATATCGCCATCAAAAGTCTCCGGCAAGAACTTCACAGGCACCTGCTTCAAAGATTCCCAATCAATTCCCCGCAACTCACTTTTGAATCCAGCCATTCCTCCCATCGCCCGCAATTTTGGAATGACACTACAAATCTCTTCTTCATCAGCTTCTGCAACCACAGTAGGAAGGACTGGATTTGGAATTTCACTTATGTCATCATCGGAAGAATCCGAAAGCTCAACGATTGGAGTGGAGGAAGTCTGTTCTTTTTTCACCACCACCTCCCTCTTGTCTTCAACGACCGAAGCAGCAGTCCCGGGCGTCACATATGACCCAAGGGACTTTCGCCGAGGCTCTCCAAGTACTCTGTATCGACCAGGACGCACTCTCCACTGGCTGATATGAGCCGTCTCATCACGGTTTTGGAAAGAATATTTCACCAACTTCCCTTTCAGATCGTAAACCTCTTTCTCCAAAAAGATGGAGCCATTCTGCAGCTGAAAACGGGTAGCCAAGACATGTTCCAGAACAATTGCAAATCCATTGTCAAGGACTTCCTGGGAGAACGGCACTGGTTTGTCGTCTGAGAAGAACTCCGCTTCAGAGGAAGCCATCTTCCTTCCTCGAGTATGTTTGTACCTTGCTATCGCAGATCTAGTGTAAATCGGTTTACTGCTGTCTCCAGAACACAGTTGAAGAATGAGCAGAGCATATGGCGGAGGAAGCTCAGATAACGACTGTGCATATTCTGTTATTCATTCCAGATATGCAGCCGTCCATTTTAATTACTTTTCTTGTGGGCCCAGTGGTCAGAGAATCCATAGGGGCAGTGTCGGCAACTGTTAAACCGTTAATCAGAACCTCATCAATAAACCCAATAACAAAGCCGACTTCCTGGAAGCATGCCACAGGATCCGAGAATGGGATTGCAGATTAAGTAAATGTATCTATATACTACTACCAATGATCATGCGCACCTGGAAAGTTCCAAATGTGCAACGAATGTGGGGTTTGGATAACAAGGATGACCGTGTATGATATTCCAAAATTTGTCATCAAACTCTCGTTCATTTATATTTATTTGTTTAAGACTGCGCATCAATTTCTGGGATTCGCTGTTCTTTTTAAATATTGAACCAGTTATAATTTAGAACACGCCGTTTTGTTTTGGGCGGCACACGTCAGACATCCATAACTGAATACGAACAGCTGTACACCAATTGCTGGCATGTGCACTAATAACGAAACGACTATGTGTAACGGTCACGCGGGAGGGAATCCGATGCTTCTAGAGACACGCAAGAACACAGGCAATCCCGCAAGAAATCGGGAGTCACTGCGTTTTTCTACTTTTCGCGCTTAGAGGGAGAGTGGTAGTCAAGCTGGAGAGGGTTCCTTCTAGAATACGAAAGAGAAGAAAGTCTCTTTATTTTACTTCCCTTAGAGAGAGACGCAGAGCAAGAGAGAAAATGACGAGGCGTCGTTTGTTGGAGAACACAGGGCCAAGGCAGCAGGTGAACGCGGAGACTGATTCACAAGAGCAGACGGAGACTGAGGCAGCGGCTGCGACACAGTCGGCGATAAGAGTGCGCCAGCCTGTGGAGGCAGAGATGAATCGCAGGGACACTGAAGAAGGTGGAAGCACGCGGAACGCCGAACCTGAAGAAGGTCAAGAAACCCTTGCGCAGACAGAAACTCCAGCAGATGTGAGAGGGAAGAGGAAAGCTGCAGAAGGGGATCAAATTTCAAAACCTAAGAAGGTGCCAGTAAGTTTTATCATATAGTCTGTGTGATTGCCTTTCAAGGAGTCCTTCCTCTTCCATTCTTTAGCAGGAACTACTGAATCGCGAGCGTCGTTAACGCCATTCGATTCTGCTCATGAGATTTATGTACCTATGTGTTTGAAGAGAGAGTCTGCACTTACTATTCTCCCTAAACTACACTGAATGTCGTTGCCGCCAATCAGTTGCACATATATGTCATTACACAACACCGATCCGGCAGGTTGTTATCTTTTGTGATTGTCGTTAACGCCGTTCGCTATCGCTCTCACTTTTGTTTTGAATACGGCAGTCTCGGCTTTGCATGTGTAGATTGTGCTGAATTCTTTCACACCATTCATGGTGAGTTTCCTTGATACAGAGTGATTGTCGTTACCGCCATTCACTATTTGCAAATCACTTAGTCAGAACTGAATGGCATCGTGCAGAAAACTGTGAGGTCGAAGCCTACAGGATCAGAGGGGAAAGGATCTGGAGATGGGGACGAGTCCGCAAAAAGCTCAGAGAATACAGATGAAGCAGATGAATCCGAAGTGCACTACCTTGACAAGGTGAAAGAACTCATGTCATTCCAGAAGGTAAACTCTCAGGAGGTTATAAGGGACATGCTCGTATCTGGAGGGCGTCTGGACATACCTCTGTGCCGGATGATATCAATGCCTGTTGTGCGTCCACCTCTTTCCCATGACATAACAAAATTGGAGAGTGATTTTGTGCATGGATATAGACTTGGTGCACAAGTTTTTTATGTGTCACTGACGGATATAAATGGGAAAAGCACATTAGTTTCTCCAGAGATCAGTGATAACTGGGATGAGTGCTGGAAAGATGCCAATGAGGAGTTCGAGCTGGGCCTCATGATGGGAAAGAACACCCAGCAATTTTGCAACCACATGTTCTACGTCTGGGACGGCAACCACCGATTGCTGGCATGGATGGGATACATTCAGAAACACCATTCGAAAGACAAAGACAAGCATGTTGCTGTGGAGGCAATGGTTTTGGATCCAGGAAACGACATCGCTAGGCTTCTTACAGCTATGCACGACGTGAACAAGTAAGTCATCCAGGAGATTTGATTCCCTCTGTAGTGTCTTGTTGATCCTCAAAAAACAGTGTTAAGGAATGCAATGTTTTCCAATGTTTTTGCAGATCGACAGAGAAATCGCATGTGACAACAAGCTTGGTTCACACACTATTCCGAATTCAGAGGATTGGTCTGATGAAGCTGGATGATTTTCGGACAGTACTACCACCCAATATCATCAAGAAGTGCGAAACAGGAAGAGCTGCAGGCACTTGGTATTCTTTGACACGAGAGGCGTTTCTGGAGTACATGTATGCGGTAAGCCCGAGTCTGTAATCTGTTTACTTTTCGAATACATGTTTAGAGTCCCTTCGGAGCTAATCACTACTTGAATGAATGCAGCAAGAACTGGCAGAGGCAGCTGAGAAGGGAAAATCCGAATATTACCGCACTACACCAGAGGAACTAAGGACATCAAAGGGTGTGGAAGCTGCAATAAAGAAGGAGTTTGAGATGCGAAGAACCAAATTGATGTCAGCCTTCGAAAAGCAGCTTAGAATAGTAGATCCTGGACTTGGTCCTGAGTTCCTTCAGCAGATCAAAACACACTATGACAAGCATGTGCATCCGGAGATGCAGCAGGAGAAATTGCACCGGCTGGCCATATCGATGGTCGACCCACAAACAAAAATAAGGTGGCTGGAGATATGGAACTCAGATCAAACAGTAAAGGACTTGAATCAGTTCCCAAAGAGCACCATACAGCCTGGCACAAAGGTGGAAGGAATCAGTGATTTGGTGTTTGATAACTGGCTCCACAAGGCTACATTTTGGAGTCAGGTGTGTATTCGAACATGCTGTTTCTTCTCTTCAAGTATGTGATGTGTTTCTTTTTTGCAATTCTGACAAATATACTATTTGCAGCTCGAAAAGCGCGCCGTCATTGTGCTGGATCAGACTTTGAAGGACCTGAACATTGCGATTGTTTCCCCTCCCCAAATGTCATTGGAGGCATACATAAGGAAGTGGAGAGGTCTCACCTGGAGATACTGTTTTTTCCGGGAGTTCTCCAAAGATGGTAACATTTTACGGTCCAACGACTTTGACAGTCAGGTTGGAGGAGAGTGGGCCATGATGCGAGTTGTGTACAGGTGAAATGTCATACTTGAAACTCTACTGTTTTTTTGGGAAAAATTGTGGCTTCATATGGATTGCAATCTTAGATCCAGATTGAATGTCGTTGACGACATTCACTTCTTTGTCTGAGTCATTCTTAAGCGAGTATATGAATTCACCTGGTTAGGATCTAAGGGTGCAATTATATTGTCCCTGATTAGAATTGATAATGTCCTTGAATGGCGTTGACGACATTCACATACGGAGTTGTTGTGTGGTCCTCAAGGTTATTTAAATTTTTGTAATGTCCATAGAGGATACAATGAGGGTTGATCACTTCATTTTGCTGAATGTCAATGCAGACATTCAGTTGTTCTGCATTGTTTTTTCCTCTTGCGATGAATATGGAGGCTTCATAAGCTCTGTTTTAAGAAATCCAAAGTGAATGTCGTTGACGACATTCACAGCTGTGTCTGTATTATCAAAAACGACAAATTCAATTTTCATGGATTGGGGAGCTAAGTAATTGGTTTCTTTTTTGTATTTTTGTGAATGGCGTTGACGCCATTCACATACAGTGATGTTGTGAGGTCCTCAGTGATAGGTTCGTTATGAATGTGCATTGAGTTTTCCTGGATGGTTCCTTACTCAATTTTTTTATTTCCATCCTGTGATTTTGCTTCATTTCAGTAATAATTTGGCTTCATTCTTGAATGTCGTTGACGACATTCACTTCTATGTCTGTGTCATTTCTAATCGCTTATTTGCATTCACCTGGATTAGGATGTATTTACAGTGTCATGGAATGGAATGTTCTGAATGGCGTTGACGACATTCATATCTGGAGCAGTAGTGTGGTCCTGAAAGGTCATTGGAGCAGTTGTCAGAGCCATTTCAATCCATGTTTTATTCTTTCTGTTCTACTTGCATCTTACTCACTGAGCGCTTTTGTGGGTTGGGATTCATCTGCTTTTTTCAGGTACACGAAATATGTGCTTATGGAAGGAAATCACCTGAGCGGAATTCCCGACTATCTTGACATGTGGTCGGACCCTGCAAACGATCCAACCATGTATACTGCAGGGATATTGAAGGACTGGAGTCCTTCTCACTTCAGAGACTGTGGGTGGTACCTTGACTGCCCACCTGAGCACACGACCTTTCAAGAACAGCATATGAAATACTTGAACAATAACGCTGAGATGCTAGCGCCTTTGACTGACGAAGAGTATCAACGAAACATAGCAACCTTGGCTGCCAAGGAGCCTGATGCTCAGGGAACGCCGCAGAAGGGAAAGAAGGCGGGCCGCAAACCAAAAGACAAGGCTGTTGATGTCATAGCCATCTCACCAGCAAAGCCAAAGGACAAAGACAAGTCCAAAGAGAAGGAAAAGGACAAGGGGAAGGAGAATGAAAAGGAGATGGAGAGTGGGCAGGACTTTAGTGCTGGAAGATATACCCGCACTCTTCAGTGCGTGTTCGATGCCAAGCCACACCCTTCCCGTTCTGATTCAGCAGGAGAGATGAAAATTGTTAATGAGGGTTGGCTTTCGATGATGCAGAGTCGAAAGAGAGGATACACTGGGGTGCCATCCCCTACCTGGGACAATATAATCTCATTCCTCAATCTGGTGAGAATTCCAGTTTCTTTCTTTTTCTCTGAATGTTTCGTTGGCAGTATTTCAATCTCGTTCTTTGAAAACATTCTTGCCATCGTTCTTATAAAAAACATGTCTGTTGCAGGTGAGCACAGGTCCCACCTTCGTGTGCGGTGTGCAGAAAACTTATGCGGTCGACATTGTCATTCTCGACATCCCGGATGGCCAGGCTGTGCCAGAAGTTCTTCCAAAGGGCAAGACGCCAGGGTGGAACAAATTCGAGGACAACTACTGGAGTTGGGTATTCGGGTTCTGTAACAATTTCCTTTCTGATGCAGGGACACTTCTGCTTTTTCAGTCATGTGACAATGATAGTCGTCGGGCATTGGCATCATACCTCAAGTCTTCAGGGTTTGAAGTTTTGCGCACATGGAATTGTGTGAACAGCCTCTACCTTGTGAAAGGGGGTTTCCCTGGTCAGCTGGTATGCCGTCTGCCTTCTGCTTATGCTTTGATCATGAGTTTCAATTTTCTCTGCAGCTCCACTCTAGTAGAATGTTTTATGATCGACACCGATCATCAACGATTCATGGTTTTTTGGTGTCAGAGTTCTGAATAGCCGATGTACACACTTCCACTTTAGATTGTGTTTACCACACTAACCTGCTATCTTTGGCAGACGAGGATGTTCGAGGCGATCTGCCTGCGGAGGATTCGCACATCAAAGACACCATCCTCCATCCGCAGCTTTGAGATTTCTGACCAGGGTTGTTTCGTCAACCCCCCCTATGAGCCCCATGTCGATGACATTTTGTACAACTTCATGCAGTCCAGTCAGACTCTGAAGAGACCAGATGGCACTCCCTGGAGAGGTGCAAAGGAAAAGTCACCAGCATTCATGCAAATACTGCTGGAGTCATGCAGCCACCGCTCTGCACGGGTGGTCGATCTTTCTGTGTCCACAGGTTCGTTTTCTCCCTTCCAAATTGGTTTCCTTTCAACAGTTTCATCTGCTTAAATCCCCTCCTCCAAACTGTTTATGTTCTCCTGTCTGGTGCAGGAGCAACTTACCACGCATGCAAGGCAGGCGGAAGAAGCCTTTTTGGTATGGAGGGTGATTCTGACCTCTACAACACAGTGCTCCTCCTCCTTTTGTCTGGCTCCACTTCAGGCACACAGACTGATCGGATTCATATTCGAAATGATGACGATCCCGAAGATAAGCAGGTCGACAACGACTTTTCATGTGAGTAAGTGCTAAACCCTCTTTGGGAGTCATACTCAATTTCTCGATAACATCAAAGTTACAGTAATAACTTTTTCAAGCTGTCTTTCAGGAAAGCCAGCGGTGGATCTTCAGGAGATACAGTCATTTCTGGCGAGTCTGTTTTCGACAGCCCCCTTTCCAATTTTCTGCTCCCTGTTTATGCCGAAGCAATGGCACTTCACGCGTCCGAGTCCCTATCCCCTGACTTTTTAGTGGCCAGCCGTAGGTGTATCCAGCGTGGATCCGGTGTTCTAAAATACTTAGACTTAGATGCAGAGGAAGAGGGGATACATTGTACTGACTCTGAGTCAGACTGAACTGTATTCTTTTAATATTCATTTTCATATTATCTGGAAAACGTTGAATCCCCTTACTCTACCGTAGTTGTTCCTTTAGAACAAATAATAATCACAGAATCAACTTTCGTTTAAATTGCTATATGTATGAATCCATCTCACAAACCTTCCTGACTCTTCTCATATCCATTGTGCATTCATCTACACTGTATTCATGCGTGCTCCATTCATGAAAGCTTCCTTTGTACAACATCCATTGTACATTCATCCTCTGTACTCTTTAATCCACCCCACAAACCTTCCACACTCATTTCATATACTTTGTGCATTCGTCAAAAGATTTGGTCATGCATCTTCCTGTCATGAATTTTTGTCATTGCTCAACATCCATTATACATTCATCCATTTTACTCTTATCCATCCGTCATTCATCCATCTACATAGATTTTTCAAACTCATCCATCTGTTTATCATCCAACTGTACATTCATCCATCATTTATTCAATGCCTTTTATTATGTCGTCCAGCTTGTTTCCGCGGTAAAGGGTGCCAATCCGCGGGAATACACTCCACTTCTTTCTGGGTGCGTGGTGACTCGGCCTCAACGTGTGATGACGTGGACTGAGCCCCGTGACGTGGCATTTGCGCAAGGTGACGTGGCGTGAGCGCAGTCGCGCTCACGTGACCAGGCTCACGCTGAGGCATCCCTGGCTGCCCCTCTAGCAGACCCACACAACATGCACCTTCAAACTTGCAGGTACCACTGCCATGTTTGGGTCAACCCTTCCATCAACATTTGGAAGGTGATATGACGCACAATTACGCACATGGTCCTTCCAAATCATGTCATCCCGACCCTCCAAGATCAGGACTCCTGAGGGCAACACCTCTCGAACCCTCAAAATAGTACGTCCTGCAATCACATCCAAGGTCGTAGGAGTAGTCTGCTGCAGATAAACATAGTCACCAGGGTTAAATCTCCGAACCCCATGACGATAGCCCCCACCACGTATGGTAGCATACCTCAACGTATCACGATGTTGTGCAATGGCAAGATTCTCGAAAGCCATGGACATGACTTTCTTGAACAACTCTGCACGCTGATCACATGCACGTACCCACATGTCCGGATCGTCAAGGTTGAGAACTGTAGCAGCTTCTCTACGAATGGATACGGGCAAATCCGACTCTCGGCCAAAGAGAAGAAAGTATGGTGAGAAGGAGGCAAGTGATGCTTGCTTGCTGAACCTGTAGCCCATGGCTAACCAATGTAACTAGAGGTCCCAATCTCCTAGGTGTCCCTTCTGTAAGCCATACTTGCGCAAACCCCTCTTCACTGTCTGAACAACCCTCTCTGCCAAGCCATCGGCCTCAGGATAATCCTGAGAAGTGGTGCGGTGGTCTACCAAGGCCTTGTCACACAACGCCTGAAACTCCCCCAAGAACTCTCTCCCTTGGTCCGTGAGTACCTCAGCTGGAGCTCCGAATTGGCTAAGTACACAATCCAAGAATGCATACGCAGCTCCCTCACTAGCCTTATCAGGCAATGGAACCAACTCGATCCACTTGGAGAAGTGCTCCACCATCACCAACACGTACTTGTTGTGACGCATGGTCAGTGGCAACGGCCCTGTGAAGTCAAGACTCCACCTGTAGCCCAATCCCATGATCGGAAAAGGGTGCAATTGTGGAGTAGGGGCGTTGAATGAAGCACGCACCCTGTCACACACCATGCACCTAGCCACAAATTGTTGCACCTCTGTGTGCATACCACGCCACCAATACTGCCCCTGCAGTAGACTATGAGTGCGTCGCACCCCAAAATGCCCCAACTCCTCATGGGCATGCCGCACTAACCGTGCCCGCTGGGTTGGGTGAGGCACAATCCTCACTCGATCATCTTCCCACACTCGGAGCAGGTGTGTCTCCTCCCACTTGAACCTCTTGGCTCGTTGTAGGATCCGATCCATCTCATTGGCAGTCACAATGGCTGCCGTGCCCCTAGTGCGGAGATAGTCCAACACAGCTGAATCCTCATGTATATCTTTGGCGCCACCTTGCTCATGGCTGGCCTCAAGGTCCTCAGACACTCGGTCTACAGTCATCCCTGTTGTAGGTCCAACCTGGCCTTCCGCTACCAAGATACACAGAAATGCAGATGCATGCCATCCGGGCACCATCTCCTCGTCCGTCTCACCATGTCACCGAGCTCCAGTGTCATCCTGCTGGCTCGTGCATGGATTGCGACTCAACCCATCCGCATCCTGATTGACCAAACCCAGTCGATGCACAACCTGAAAGTCATACTCTTGAAGTACGAGTGCCCACCGTGCAAGCTTCCCCATAAGCTTGTCTGACTCCATCAACCACTTGAGTGGCCGATCCGTGACAAAGGTGAAGAGATTGTCATATAGATAGCACCTGAAATGTGCCACGGCCCACACTGCAGCTAAGCACTCTCCCTCATATGAGCTATACTTAGCCTTTGCAGCGTTGTTCGAGCGACTGACATAAGCCACTACGAACTCTCTTCCCTCATCATCCACCTGTGTGAGCACCGCTCCAAGCCCCAGCATGCTCCAATTTGTATGCAGCTGAAAAGGACGCCCCCTGATAGGTCGTCTCAAGATGGGCGCCGAGGTCAACCTCGCCTTGAGTTCTTGGAAAGCTTGTTCTTGCTCATCTTCCCATTGCCACTCCTGGTCCACCTAGGTCAGCTTAGTTAGAGCCTTTGCAATGGCACTAAATCCCTTAACAAACCGTCTATAATAGTTTGTCAACCCCATGAAAGCTTGAACTCGGCTCACATCCGTGGGGCGTGGAATCTGTGCAATGGCCTTTACCTTAGTCTGCTGTACCCACAATCCTCCAGGATATATCATGTGACCCAGATACTCAATCTGGTTGTGGAAAAACTTGCACTTCCCCGGATGTAACTTCAATCCGTGCGCCCTCAAGCGCTCAAATACCACCTGAAGGTGTCTCTCATGCTCCTCCACCGTAGCACTAAAGATGATGATGTCATCTATGTAGCACCGAGCAAACTCCACCCCTGCTAGAATCCTGTCCATGACTCTCTGAAACTCTGCAGGAGCGTTCTTAAGCCCAAATGGTAAGAACCGCCACTGGTATAGGCAATCCTTCCCGTGCTCATTGATCCCCCAGAATGTCGTCTTCTGCTTATCCGCCTCCTTGATCGGCAACTGGTGATATCCGGATCGTAAATCCAAAGTGCTAAAGACCTTGACATGCCCAATGGCATCAAAGATCTCCTTTGATGTTGGCATGGCATACCTATCGGACTTGGTCTGATGATTTACAGGCCGGTAATCACCGCACATACGTCTCTCCGTCCAATTGCCATAGACATCCTTCTTGGCTGGCATCACTGTGGCTGAAGCATACTCTCCACCAGATAGCTCCACCAAACCAGCCTCCTAGAGGTCCTGAGTCCTCATCTGAATCAAGGACCTCTCCATAGGATCTCATATCAACCTGCTGAAAGCTCTACTGGTGCCTTTCGTTGCACTCAACTTGTCCGGCTTCTTGTTTGGATGACAACTTCGTGAGATTGGAGGTCTTAATTTTCGGGGTTGTTGTGTAGGGATTGCCGGTCCTCAACGCACAATCGTCTTTCTCCCTCAGCCATTTTGAACAAGACCATGACTAAGTATCCCAGCCACGGAGAGTGGGCCAGGTACATCAGACCATCAACGTCAATTATTATCAAAGCTAATTCTGTTCGCAGCTCCACCATTGCAGGCCGGTTTGTCAATGGAGCTAGCTATTCGTCCTCCATTGGTGCCGATACCATATCCAGCCTGATTAATGAAAATGAAATGACGGCTTGCTCCATTTAGCTCTCTCATGGCCGCTGCTCTTGTTAAAGATCCCGTAACAGCCCCATAGTAGCTTAGATGGATGCTAGCACGATCTTTTTCACCAATAATCAACTTTGAACAAGCCACGCCCCATTCTCATTCACACATAGTCACGAGTTCAAAAATGATTTGAGGAGACCATGAACTACAGAACTGATCAGCCGCACGCCACATGCCTAGTCCACTTTCAAGTGATTTTGTGTCATACCCAAATATTAGCAATCAACATCAGAATTCGACCCCTTTGCACCAGGGTTTTGGAGCTCCGGTTACGGAAGAGCCTGCTAATCACAATTCGCCTCCCTGCAATATTAACTGGCACGCCACATCTTAGCCCGCTCATGGAGCTCCGGAGTATGAGAGCATCTTACATGTCGATGAACAGCCGACTGGCTTTGTTGCCCCCTCCCTCATGTTTGGGCGGACAGCCAAGTAGTCCGTATAGCAGCTCGAAGTTGGAAATGACTCGTCCCAAAAATCACATAGTTGAGAGCTTGACCAACTGTATGCATACGGCTGGAAGATGTCTGGGCCACTTACGAGCTGGGCCCTCTATGACAGACTTTGCCTAGGGAAGGATTACTTACGTAATCAGACTACTGACGGAAGGAGGTTTCGAAGGAGTGTACAGACAAACATTAGGCTTGGCACCCAGTGAACAACCTCTCAAGACATCTGGTTGCTATTTGTCCAATTCGACTACTCCCGTTGCTGGCACACTATACATCTTTCAGCCTTTGATCCAGAAACCTCACTCAATATAGATTATCTTATTTGCAGCTCCACGGTCAGGCAGGCTGTCCGTGGTTTCTCTTCATAAACCAGTCGTGCCAACTTCGGCCAGACACACCGTTGGCAGCTTAAGTCAGCCTTATGATGGCAACAACGATGACAAAGCTGATAGACAGTAGAAGGCTTCACCGCGCTTTCTAACCATCGCTCCAGTGACGAAACTTGACGTCTTTCTAACTAAAGATTACCTGAACACAGATAATCACTTCTCTGTCTCCAACCAGCTTGTCACAAACATAATTTACAGACCACCATAATTTTCTTCTCTCACTTTCAAAACAAAAACCACAAGTGCTAAAACTAAACTCACCTCTAGCACTCACAGATGCAAATTCATCTCTTTCGAGTGATATGAAAACTAAAATCACACTGTTGACACCGAAAAACGAAATGCAACACCATCACTCGTTAAACTAAGAGTCGAGCCAAGGGCACCCCAAGCTATGGGGACTCCACCCCACAACATCATATTCTCCCTTCATAAGCACACTCAGATTCTAAGCAGTGAAGGAGCTCGGTCGTGTAGGCTCAACTCGAGAGAGATGAGCCGCACGACTGACGCTCTCGTGAAGATAAGATGGTTCAGGTGTCATGCTAAACTTGACACCTGACTTAATACTTGAACTAAATCCAAGTGTTAAATACAAATAACTATCTTTATTCTAGTTAGTTTCACCCTGTGTTTATTTAACTTGACAAACCCTAAACATTTACCCTTAACCCAATACCCCATAACCCTTACCCTTCCCTTTGCAAATGGGAATCAACTATCCATACCATAACCATAACCATTTTGATTATCCAAATCTCTTCAATGTATCCAAATTTTCATTTTGTACCCTACTAACACACACTGAGTTGTAGCGAGTACGAGTCTTCCGGCATGTATGCTCACCATTTCTGCCTTCAATCCAAACCCTAAACCCTCGTCGGAAACCCTAAACAAAACCCTACGCCATTGTTACGTCTAAACCCTTACCCTTCCCCTGCAAATGGGAATGAAGTATCCATACCATAACCATAACTATTATGGTTATTCAAATCTCTTCGCCCTTCACTTTGCGCAAGGTTTTGCCTTTGGTTTGGATTGACATGCACTTATCTTTTTTATCGAACTTTGCTTTCTATGTATCTTAATACCAGGTTCCAAGGACGAGTCTTTCATTTAAATACTTGTCTGATGCAATGACTACACTTCCATAATATTAGGTTATTCATTTTTATTTTGCTTACTACCCTACTAACAACACTAAATTGTAGCGACTGAAGTCTTCCATAAGTGTTTGTCTATTTTGTAACTTAAACAAAAACCCTAAATCCCTACCCTAAACCAGACTTACTATAAAACACTAAACATTTACCCTTAAGCCATTACCCCAGAACCCTTACCCTTGCCTTTGCAAATGGGAATCAACTATCCATACCATAACCATTATGGTTATCAAAATCTCTTCAATGTTACATCCAAATTCTCATTTTGTACCCTACTAACACACACTAAGTTGTAGCGAGTGCGAGTCTTCCGGCATGTACGCTCACCATTTCTGCCTTCAACCCAAACCCTTAACCCTCGTCGGAAACCCTAAACAAAACCCTACGCCATTGTTACGTCTAAACCTTTACCCTTCCCCTGCAAATGAGAATGAAGTATCCATACCATAACCATATGTATCTTAAGATATCTTAATATCCAGGTTCCAAGGACAAATCATCAATCTAAATACTTTTTCGGCCCAATGACTCTTCCATAATATTTGTTTCTCCATTTTTATTTTTATTTTTTATCCTACTAACACACACCAAGTTCTAGCGAGTGTGAGTCTTCCATATTTGTTTGTCCATTTGTACCTTAAACCCAAATCGAAAACCCTACCTTTACCATCACCCCTAAACCATTAATCTTACCATAAACCAATAATTTTAGTGTACTATCCTAGTTACACTCCAAACCTTATTGTACTACCATGTTACATCTTCTCAATGTTTCATGCTCTTTTAATATTTTCTTTTGTTGGATAAGGTATGATAGAATGATTACAGGGATATCAAATTCCTCAACCATTTCTTAATTCTACCGAGTGTGAGTCCATCATATTTGTTTGTCCCTTTGTACCCTAAATCCAAACCCTAAACCCTTACCCTTATTGTAAACCCAAACCTTATTGCACTTCTCTCTAGTTACACCCCAAACCTTATTGTACTACCCTAGTACCTCTTCCGAATGTTTCATGCTATTCTAATATTTTATTGCCCTTATCACATCCAAAACATGATTCATTCCAATGGCGTGGTGTGTGAACATTGTGCTTGATATGAAGATTCAATCAATAAAATTACTAGCAAGTTGTATCGAGTATGGTAGAGTAGGAGTCTACCCCATGTTCGATGCGACCCATTTGTTTATCGTGATCCTGCAATGGAATATTACATTATTCACTTCCAAGTGGACGTTCAATGAATTGTTCAATACTGCTACTTCACATTGAGCACTTCAATGTCAAATGGACCTCTTATATGACACATTTTGAAACAAGTATGAAATCACCTGTAATTTCACAAAGTTCAATCACACATTACACCATGATATTATTAATATATATTAAGTTTAGTCCGGATTTAAGCCAAAAGTCCAGAATTAATTAAAATAGCGTTCCTTGAACGTAACCGCTTTTGGTGTCTTATTATGGTACCTTTTTAAGGTTCTTTCCTGAACGTTATCGGCTGGTCATGTACCATAATGCGTCACCGAGGACCTACTAATATAGACCGTCAGATCGTCGCATATATGTGTCATATCACCATATCCAGTAGATCGTAGCCGTTTGTACTATGTAGTACTGTTGATCAATAGTGGGGAGACACCGGTTACGCTCTGGAATGGGTCCGGTGGAGTCCGTTCCACCTACAGCCACGTTCCTAGGTGGAATGGGCCCTACCGGACCCGTTCCCTAGTACATAAGAGTCTGCTGGGAAATTCCCTTTCCAGCGGCGCATACGGCCCTGATTTCATAATGGGGGCAGGCCTCTGAATTTTTGTGTGGCCTCGTCGTAATGAGGCCACACATAGCATAGGGGACAAGGACAGGGCCCTACTACATTTAACCCGTCCCTATTACCCTGTTTCTTTTATATATGCAACAAACTCCGTAGTTTGTTGGCATAGCGGAGGGTGTGGAGGGTGTGGTCTGGTGGTAGGTGGCTGGTGTTACAGCCACAGAGGTTTGGAGTTTCACTCCCAGAAAGAATCAGAATCTTATGGTGGCTGGTGCAGACTAATAACTACCTCCATGGAGGTTGTTTGTAACTAGTCTCATGCAGGTAGTTCAGCCTGTTGTAGCAACTACCTTCATGTAGGAAATCTTAAAACAACTTACATGGAGGTAGTTGTAAATTTTATAAGCCAAAAATATCAAAGTCCTTAGCGCATGGAGGTACTTAGTTTGGCGGACCCCATCAGCCGGCCAGCCTAATTAGGGCAGGAGACGTCTCACATTAGGTCAATTTCTTTCTGGATGACTTCCCTGGATTGACCTCAGGGCCTGCCCGAATGAATTTTACCTCTTACTTCAAAAAAAGCAAGCAAAATAGTAAAGTATAAAGTTTGGGCAGCGGAAGTGATTGAAAAATCCAAAAACTTGAGAAAATCCGAGCCCACGTGCCCAAGGCCAAGTTAGTCGCTGAAACGGACGTGTAATTTGTTTGTTCCATTGCTAGGCAAGATTCACTGCTCCGGTGCGGAATCCGTCTACCGCAAAATGCCAAGACAAGTAACTAACGGACGGTTGACAAACGGCAATTGATAGATGCCCGGCACTTGCCGGATTTTAGTCGCCGGATCACTGGCTTTGTCGTGCTGTATATTCTGGGCTTTGTTTTGAGGCATAATCCGTTATTTTATTTTATTTTATTTTATTTTAAGAACAGGGGGATTGAATCCAATCCGTTTTAGAGGCACATGAAGTTTTACCCATTTGTATAGTAGGTCTTTTTATAACGCTACGCAAGGTTCATTTTATTTTTGCATATTTGCCCGCTTGCCTTTGTAATAAGGCCCATTGTCAATGTGCAGCGAATCATAGGCTGCAGTGCTGCCCGTTATGCTTTGCCGTGGTTGCCAGTTTGTCTTTGTAAAGAGACAATTAAGATCACGGGCGCAGAGAGAAGACTCCGGTCAGCTGACCGGTGTAACTAAGAGCCACTTCACCTTGCGGTGCTAAGATCATAGGCGCATAATCTTCCCGGAAATTCCTTATGGTGAAATTCCAAGTCCCGCCCGGCTCAGCCAAAGTTATTCGACATCGGTGGAGCATTGCCGACCGATGACATATGGCATGTCACTTTTATGTGGGGAGGTTGCAGCCGGTCACTATGCATCCCCGCGCGCTTTGATATCTGTAGTAGTTTGGGGTTCAAATTTAGCTGCAGCTCATCGTTAGGGTGATGTCTCCCTTGTGTATGCCTATGGGTAATATAAAAGGGAGTTAAAAGTTCTCTCCTCTCTTTAATGTGAGTTACTGTATGCTTTCTCTTCAAAAACATTTTGAGTGTGAGGTGGCTCTTAGTTACGGCGGCCTCGGCCGGAGTCTTCTCTCTCTCTCTCTCTCTCTCTCTCTCTCTCTGTGTAAGTACTTGCTTCCCCGTAGGTACAATGCGTTGGTAACCCAGTACAGCAGGTCAAAATGGTTTATCGATCGTCGGCATGAACTCTGGCGCCGAATTCCCATGTATCGCGCGGGTCAGTGTCGGCCACTGATATTCTGTAAGCCACTGAAAATTAGCGCATTGAAGCATGTTGTTGTTGTTTTTGTCCTGCAGTGCAATCTTGGCTGACCACCAAGACATGGAACTTGGCCTGTAATGTGATGGAAAGTTGGCGGCGGCTTGCCCATTCCATAGTAGGTTACGGATCAATACCAATTAGTTATCTAAACTAGCAGGATTGAGTGTCGGAATGCTCGCTTGGCTTTTCGTAGAGGGTAGAGCATCCCTACAAGGTGTTTCGCGTGTTTGTATTAGGTCAAGTCCTGCATTGAGGACTTTAGCTCATGTAAAAAACTCAAAATATTTTTTGAACCGTCGATGTTTTTCTGGACGGTTCGGATCTGATTATGGCGATAAGCCCATGGGCTTCACCCAATAACCATGAACACCCAGGGAAATTACGAAATTCAGTGGCCCTCCAAAAACACACTTGAAAAAATTCTCTCATTCTAATCTCTCACTATATATTCTCTCATTTCTACTCACTCTACTAATTTAGCTATGGTCCTTTTTGGGGCCTTGGAGGGAGCCCCCTAAATACTAACTAAAATAATTAATATATCTGTATAGTAGTGAGGTAGTGAGGGGAGCACCCCCTTATATAGGCCTGGGAGGCGGCAGCAGACTTCCAGTAGACCCAGCGAGGCGGTGGTGGGGCCTTCCATAAGACCCTAGAGACACCCCACTCCTACCCTACCCCACCCTTTGACACGTTTCCACTAATTCTAACCCAACAAAACCTCTAATCCTAACCTAGCATTGGCTGCTCCAATGGTGGGCCTATTTCCTTACCTTCTATAAATAAAACATTCCCTCCCCCTCTTTCTAGGTGTCCCTAGAGCCTGGGCCTACCCGTCTACTCAACAACCCCCCCTTTTCTCTCGCATTCATTGTTAACCCAAGGCCTTTACGTTCAGACTCAAGGATTCCCTGAATAACAGTGTTGTTGCCTTCTCCTGAGTTACTATTCGAACCAATGTTTTGTGGTAGAAGTTCTCAAAAACTCTTTTGACAAATCATTGTTTTAGATATTATTTCCAAAGAGAGCCTTTGCTCCAGGTTTCTAATGTAGAAGGGGGGGGGAGAGAACCCTAAAAGAATCGTAGTATAGCACGATGCACCCATACGTGTCTTTCCCCTACCTCTCCGGCCCTCCACTTCAATCGTGCTAGCTAGTCAGTGGTCACTCGCCGATTTTCCTTGATTGAAACTTGGGTTTACATATTAGGAGGTTTTTACGTTTTTACAAACGAGAGAAGCCGTGAGGCACGGAGTAGGGGTGCTTTACCCGGTGTAAAGAAATTTCTAAATTTTAGAAAATCTTTGCCACATGGCACGATTTTTGTTGGCAAGGTCCTTTGCGAGGGCCATTTTTGGGGTGCTCTTTGGATCATTGCAGTCGCCGTTTTCTTGTATCAAATTGTTTCCATGTCCTTTGTGTAGATGGTCTCACTTATTTGAGGCTACTCCATTTTATCTCTACCATTCATCTTTTTGCTATAAGCTTATTCAACAAATTGTTGATAAGCATCAGACTTTAATAGAAGCTCTACGTGAGCAGATTTCTGACCGAAACTCACTTCTTTTTTTTTTCTTTTTTTTTAAAATTTTTTTTTAGAAGAGGGGCGGAGGCCTCAGAATTTTATAAATAAAGGACATGAAAGTCCGAAAAATACAATAGGGCGAAATAACGGCGATGAACATGATGAACATAACAAAAGGAGTTCGCTACGAGAGAACCAAGAGGAAAAAATAACCTCTTTCAAGGGTGCCATGGAGGCTGATCCAGGAAAGCTATGCTTCGTGACCAACAAACCAAAGAGGGGGAAAGAACTCACTTCTTCTTGTGTTCCAAAATTGAATGGAAAGAACTCTTTCTACACATTGAAACAAAGAAACTCTTCTAAAAGAAAACGAAAATACATGTGGAGTGCAGTTACAAACCCACGGTTCAGGAGGGTTCCTTTATGTGTGGTAACCACACTCAAAATACAAAAGGCAATTTTCTGAAAAATTCTTTACGGGTTGCTAATAATAATTATTCTTATTAGGAAATATTATCAAATCTCGAGAAATGTTTATATAAAAAAGACGAAAGATGAAATGAAAATGGAAAACATTAGGGTGTGAAAGATCGGAAAGCAAAGAATGTGGTAGTGAGGGCATTCCTGTAATTTAATGCGCTCCCAAAATGTTTGCCACAAATTCTGCAATTTCTGAACCAAGTTCAGTTACAATGGATCCTTGGGTTTCCCACACACGTACATTTCGGGATGGCCACGTAACCATCTAATTCTATGCATATATTTATATATATGATAGGGAAACACCTGGGAGCGACAGCTCACAAATCAGGCCCTGAACTGCGAAAATAACCTCTTTTACAGTAACCTCGTCGTGAAGGCTTTCGCATAGGATACCGCCCAAGGGAAGGGGGAGAAAAACATACCAGTTAACTGCGGTCAAAACAGGGAATAATTTGTTGTCTGTGCCGGAGTTTGGGTAAGTAGATCTTAAGTATGTCCCACGACCTACATGGTCTGCTTGATCGCTACGGAGTTCTGCTCAAGGTCTCTTCAAATTCATACTGGAACCCAGGAGCACATGAATATGCTGAAATTGATTCAATTGCATGCACACAGGATGACGCTGTCTTATGTCGAGACATAAGATGCTCTCGACTATGTCTATCTTGAGGGCCCAGGAAAAATGGGATCAGAATTTACGTGCAGAGTTCAGATTTTTGCCTGTGCTCCTGCTATATAACGTATGAATTGGAGACAGTTCATCGTGCTTGTGTGTCCCGGCTCCAGCGGCCGGAGCTACTTGCCTCTCTGCCAACAGCTGCTCAAGTTGCCCTCCTGATCTCTCATGAGTACATCTCTGTTGCAGACTGTCTCATAGCTGTGCATCGTGTTGCATGGATCACAGGTGTACGTGAGCACAGGTGAAGCTGGGGTCCAGCTCTTAAGGATCATCGGTTAACGTACTGAAGAGCTAACCACAGTGCAAAACCATGGCAGATGTTGCGATCGCGTTAGCAATTGGCTTGGGGCCGCTGGTGCTGTTGGTGATGGCAATCAACTGGGCTGTGTTCAGTCCACGCAAACCTGTGGTCAAGGATGGCCTAGTAATCCCAAGTGGCAACTGGAGTCTGCCCATTATTGGGGAGAGCTTGAAATTCTTGTACTCACACCCCGATGACTTCACCAAGGAGCGCCAGGAAAAGTGAGACCATGTATAATCGGTCTTTGTCGATATTGTGAAATACATATAGAGTGACATCTAGAACTTTAGCTCCGTTGGGATGTAGGTCTGATCTAGAGCTCGCTCTACCTTGGTAACTGTACATTATGTCCTGCCCCGGTTTCTTGGGCCCGGTTGGCTACAGACCCTTCGTACAAATGAGAAGGTGTCTAGATCATCTAGATGGATGTCACGTGTAATCTTTTATTCAAAATTATGCTACTTTACAAAGTATACTGCAGGACAGAGAGCAAAAACCAACTTGTTCCCAACTTCAGATTCATATCTAGTCCTGGTCTGCCAAATGCTGCAGGTATGGAGATGAGTTCCAGAGCTGTGTTGAAGGGGGGCCCACTATTTTCACTACAACCGCCGAAGGTGCCAAGTTTGTGCTTGCCACCGGTGACAAATTGTTCAGAAGTTCCTACCCCGGTAACTTGGTTGAGATTCTGAACCATCCACCTTTGGAAGGCCCAAAGTATAGTCTTACCACCAGGACAGTCCGCGGAGCACTACAACCAGACCTTGTGGCAAAGTGCGTTCCCAATATTGAGAGCATCATCCACTGGATCATGAAGTCATGGGACGATGGCAAGGAAATCAGCTCCTCGCGTGAGATGACCAACGTTCGTATGCTGAGCCGTATTCAATCTTTGAACTTTCACGACTTTCCATTAAATTTATATGCATCAGGACATTCTGTGCATGTCCATGTGGATATCATGGGCCCTATGATATGTACAGGTGCCAATTGGCCGTCTGTTTTCTCATGTGTTGTCTACCAAGCTGATGATCTGTCTTAGTCGATGTGTATAGATCTATTCAACCCATGCATCTGACCACTCCGCATGCATATTGTTTTTGACATTTCCTGCTACTGTACTGGGTGCGTGCAGATAATGTTTCAAACAGCCATGACCTTCCTCTGCGGTGTACCTCACGGCAGCGAGGAGCTGAAAGGCATGCTCCCTGATTTTGAGAAGTATGGAGACGGAGTGCTCGCAGCCCCCCTTAAAGTCCCTGGCACGAAGTTTTACAACACGCTCCGGGTGATTCTCAGCGCACTGACAGTTGATAGATATTGATCATCACTCAATTTTATTTGAATAGTCGAACGATTTACAGAGCGCAACTAATGACGCATAATTGAAGTGTTCAGTTAGTTGATACTTCGGCGGCAGCTGTTTCCTTTGCACGCAAAGGGTGCGTGGAATAGGATTAGACAGCGCTGATCAGCATTTTCCACCTTGTATATTTGCACTCGTTCTTAAGGGGTGTCGGCACATTCTTGACCTGTATCCCCGGTGTAGTAGCTGGCCTCCAATCTGTGGTGCCACAGGTTGGCAGGATTATGAAAAGACAAGACTTCAAAATAGTTTGCAAGGCTATCAGTGCTAGTCCTTGAAAGGACCTGGATGGTCACCTCACCAAGCACTCGGTATCTCAATAAGTGTTAGAGAAACGTGTTAAATGGACAAGCAGAAGAAGAGACATTTTGAGCCTATAGTTATTGAAGTGAGGACTGCGAACGTTATGTCTGAGTGCAGGCCAGAGACAGATTCTCCGCCAGACTGGACGAGATCATCGAAAGAAGGGCGAAAGGCGAATCTCCAGCTATTTCTTACGAGCACAATGTGCTCGATGGGTTCCTTAAAGCACCGCTCTTGGATGATGGCACCAAAATGTCGCATCTGGACATGAGGAACGTCCTTATCGCACTTTGTTTTGCTGGCCATACCACCTCGTTCTTCCTCACCTGGCTGACCAAGTACGTCACCGAGAATCCCGACGTTCTCGCAGCCCTCAAGGTAACTAACCTGGATGGCTCATGTTTCGATGTTGCTCCCTGCGAAAATTGCTTCAAATTTTGAATCAACAACCTCACGCCATATCATGTATATGCCATATCATGTCAAATTTTGAGTTCCAGGTTTCACATCGGACTCGGTCATAAACAGAGCACTCAGTTCTTGGGTGTAACATAAGTTAATCAATTGTGAATTCTAGATTATGTACAACCTTACAGGTCGCCTGGTAATTCGAAGGGTTGATCGTGCAGATGAGTCTCCTTACCTACCCGTATCGTGGTAAGATGGTCGCTGTTTCGTGGCTGTGGGATTGGTCAACAAAAGTACTACAGAGACAGAGACTGATTTGAGAGTGTTGTCGCTGATGACAGAAAGAGCATACAGCAATCCGGGAGGGGAAGAGATCATCCGTGGAGCCATTGACATGGGAGGACTACAAGACCAAGATGCCATATACCCAACTGGTGAAACTTTCTCGGCCATCAATTTACCCAAGAGTGGAACTAGGACCTTCTCTCCTGTCGTCATTAACTCTCGAGTGAAATGTTGAATTTGTGCTGGTCGTAGCTAGTCCTTGAACCAGGCGCTATCAGAGACTTCAAGAGCCTTATCCCCTGATGGTGGTGGGGCTGGCCAGTCGGCTCTTCTCGATCCGTCGAGACCCAACGCTCGGTCCAGGCCGTGGGGGTTCTGAAGGGGTTTACTTTTAAAGTAATTATACGTACGGCTGAGTTGGTGAGTTAGTGCATGTATAACTAGTCTGGACAGGAGAAATATGTTTTGGACCTGTAATAGATATTCTGAGTATTGTTCTAGACTCCTCATACCTGGGAGTACATAAATGCAGGTCATTTTGGAGACTTTGAGGCTTGCTAATGTCACGACCTTGATCCCCCGGAAAACTATCCAAGACGTTGAATACAAGGGTGAGTTCGAATTCCTTCAGGACGAGAAACATGTGCACTGACATAATTACAGTCCGAAAACCAGAACTTCAGGTTGCTCATTGGATTATTCTCTAGAGTTCCAAAGCCCGAAAGCTGCTGTGGATTCCCATGTGCTCTATATATATGTCTAGAATCTAGAATACTTCTCTGAGTTGGTCCGGTGCTCTCTAATTGAGTGGGTTGATACGTAAAATGAACTACTCGTGGTATCTATGGAAGGTGAGCGCTGTGATGCACCTTGAGCACGTTAAAACTTACCTGTATCTGAACTGACAAATTAGCACAGAGAGGACTCCCACACACTTTCTGGTACTTAATGAGCTCTACACTCATCTTCACATGTGGGTTTCTGTAGGTAAGTTGTTTCCCAAGGGATGGAAGGTTTTCGTGTTGCTACGCAACTTCCACTTGGACGCAAAGATGTGGCCGAATCCTTATAAGTTCGACCCCTCCCGCTTCAAGGTGCTATTTCACTTCCAGTTCTACCCAGGCTGTTTTTATAGATTCTCTAGAGATATGATCAAAAGAGTAATGTTGGTAGTGTCGGTCGTACACATATAAGCAATATGGTTGAGTACAATTCAATCCACCACTTCCTTCTGACAATGGAGCAGAGCTCATAGTCTACCAATCCATGATTCAGTAATATTTCTCTAACCCTTTGGAGAGTCGGTGGAACATGTGAATTTGCATGTACCATTCATGTACTAATTATATCAAGCCTGAGTTCCAACCTTGCTAAATTGTGAGTTTCCTTACGAATAGATCGGCTTCTGGTGAGCATACCGATAGTCGACCGTAATTTTCAGTTGAGGGCTGTAAATTCTATTCAGCTTCCTACACTGCCAGGTCCCTTCAAGCATCAGATATAAAGCTACGTCGTAGTTGAGTCTCGTTTGAAAATATTGATCGATCTAGACAGGTCTTTAGATAGTTTGGCCTTCTCATTACTACAGTCTAATTGGTCAAGTTGTACATGTCACGCTCTGCCAAATATTCTAGGTGGCGCCAGCACCCGGTACCTTCATGCCATTCGGCAATGGCAGCCATCACTGCCCAGGAAGTGAGCTAGCCAAATTGACAGCCTCGGTCTATCTTCATCACCTTGTCACGAAGTACACGTATGTCGTCTATTCATACCGATTTCAAGACATTTAGCATACGTACATAATTGTCGGTTTTGAAATCAGTTCTGAAGTTGACTACTACAGTAGTTCACTGCACCAGTTCTAGACATCTAAGAGATATGAGATCGTGAGCTGTCAATGAATGGAACAGCAGAACACCTACAGTGTCACATTGGCTGCATTATGTTAAATTGTCATGATTAATTCGATTAGTGTACATGTAGGCCTGCCTTATTATAATATTCAGAGTGATTTAAGTGCACCTGTGAGATCAAACCAGGTAATCTGATCCCGACATGGGGTTGGGCTTTGTGAAAATCTGCAGCTGGAAATTCGCTGGGCCTGACAAAGGCACCGAATTCTGGCCATCTCCCACGCCCATTGGAGGAATGCCACTCACTATGAACAAAGTGCAAGTGCACTGATGAGATTATGTGGATGCATGCCTGGATCACTGACTGGGGACTGTTGGTTGAAACGCTATCCTATCTAGAACAAGCCAAGAGAGCCAATAAAATTGTAGCTACCTTCTGCAGGCCTTCTGCAGCTCATGGTACCCATGAGAGGAGTTATTAGTGTATATAAGGATTCCATATAATGTTCAAGATCAGCTGCGATTCCAGTCTCCGAGACTCATGTGCAGTGTATCACAATCAAAAGAACATTGAGCACTGGCACGCAAACGTGTATCTGCTTCATTATTTGTAAAACGTGTGTGATAATACCCTTCAAAAGCTCATGGAATCGCATCGCTGGGCCTACACTCATGATTGTTTTCTTCTTAGATAGCCTGTAATGAAATCTTCTAGTGCATGCATGTACTGCGAGTTTGAATGTTTGGAAGTTGATTTGAGTCTGCTCAATGGGATCTACCCCGTGAATCATGTCTCATAATGAAGTTCATTTACCTCCCCTACACATACTAGCTAGTCCAGGACAACTGACTGCCATCTGTCCTCACCGCTTAAGTTTGGTCTCTGCACATCCATATTGAACCAAGCTAAAGTTGTCACCCGGCCACTAGCTGGCCACAATAGCAGCATCGCTGTGTGATTCTGGGCTGGATTTGGTAGCAGCGTGAAAGGTGGCCAGCGCCTTGTATAGAAATTATTGACGAGTATAGACTTGCACGAGTCAAGAATGCCACAAGGAACTTGCAAATTCTGATTCAGATCAGAGGAACTACATAAAGCTGAACTCACACTTCTTGCATAGAATGAGATAAAAGGCTAACACAAGATCAAAGACTATATACCTAGCTTCCATACCTTAGCATGAGTAAAGGCATTAACAAAAAATGAGCACTGTTCAACGATCATGCTTGGCTATGAGTAATACTAACACATACTGGTGTGCCGGCCAATAAGTGGCGAGTCCGGTAAGCTGGAAGTGGATCATGGCTTTTTCTAGAACATGAGTATACTCTACAAGTAGAGTATTTAGTACTAAATACTCTGCAGTTGTAATTTCTAAATTTCTACACTCCTACTCAGTGAGCATTCTCTTGCAGATAATGGGATCTGGCCGATTTGACTAGATATCTCACCCTCCCACTGCTTCCGTTGACCCTCCCACTCCCACTCTGTGTTTTTTTTCTTGGCGAAAAATCGCCAAATGGTGACCTCAAAACATTAAAATAGAATATTCTGTCGTAAATTCCCAATTTTTTCATGGATGAAATCGCCAAACTTCTTAAAGGGGAAAAAAAAAAACAATGGATGAATTTGCCAAATGTGGATGATATAAAAGGATGAAAGTACGTAGGAGGATGATTCTATCCAAATTTTCAATGGATGAACAGAATATATAGCTATTTTTTGTAGCCACTCTTGCTATTTTTCAAATTTAAGAAAAAAATTACTGCTCCCACTGCTTCCGTTGACCCTCCCACTCCCACTGCTACCGTTGCGGGTAAGAGAATCATGCCAAGGAGTATGCGAAGCTTTTCGAACCGATCAGCCGGTAGTGCTTTCGTGAACAGGTCAGCTAGCTATTGTATTGTGGATGTTAATGGTGCTGAGAATCTGGTGCTTGGACGTCGATATGCTTAGTTTGACGATGAAACTCAGGATTGTGGACGAGTCGAATAGAGCTTTGATTAGGCTGAGTTTGAGGAAACCCAAGGGTAGTAAGGAGCCGGCGGAGCCAAACCACGTCCTTCGTGACAGCTCCGTTGTAGAGCTGGCAACACAGGTCTGTTTCCAGCTACACCATATCACAGGTGCTTGATTGAGAAGAATTGTGTAGCCCATCCTAGACTTTTTGTCCGTAATATCCCCAACGTAGTCGGCATCGGCTTAGGCCTCAATGAGGTTTGTCCCGCTGTTGTCATTGTAACACAAAGCAAGATGAATAGCACCAGATAGATACTTGAAGATTCTCTTGACTACAAAACAATGGGACCTCTGAGGCCGAGAAGAGAATTTTGCAACTGTATTCACGACGTAAGAGATGTCAGGTCTAGTGCCCATTTGACAAACTGCAGACTTCCCACCGATTCTGAGTAGGGGAATGACAGGTCTGAGTCGTTTAGAGAGTCTAGGCTATCTACATCAAGTCGGACGTTGGGGTCCGCTGGAGTAGCAACAGGTGTGCAGTGATCAAAGCCGAAGCGATGGAGAATTCTCTTGATATACATGGATTGGTCAATCCAGAGTAGCTTGTGCGCACGATCTCGTATGATGTAGAGACCAACATACACATCAGCAGTAGATGTAGATACTTCAAATTCTTTCTCCATGTGCAAGATCGTACATGTAAGTTTCTCTGTGTGAATGCAGCACCCGAGGCCGTCGTCGACAAAGATGGTCGTGATGAGAAGGGGTAGCTGCCGGTTGGAGTAGACACAAGGATCAGCGTCGGTAGGGTGCAAATCGTATTGTGTCAGGAAATCGTGAAACCTTTGATTATAAACTCTGGAAGATTGCTTGAGCCCATAAAGGCTCTTATGTAAATGACAAACATTTCCCAGCTTCTTCCCCAGGGGCTGTGAAGCCTTCAGGCTGTAGCATGTAAATTTCCTCCTCCAGGTGCCTGTACAAAAACGTAGTCTTGATATCGAATTGGGCTCTGTCCATATCTTGCTAGGCAGCAATGGAAAACACAGTCCTAATGGACTCATACTTAACGACTGGGGAAAAGGTCTGATCATAGTCCACGCCATATTCTTGGCTGTAACCTTTGGCCACAAGTCGAGCCTTGTATTTTGCAATGGCCCCTGTAGACGTCGTCTTTTCCTGTATACCCACTTAGAAGAAATAGCCTTATGGCCAATAGGTAAGTGTGTCAAGACCCAGGTCTCATTTTTTATCAGGGACTGGAATTCCTCGCTCATTGCTTTTTGCCATTCAATGGAGTCAGGGCAACTAATGGCCTCAGAAAAAGTGACTGGCTCCTTGGCAGGACATTGGTTTCCACAATACCTACAAAAGAGCTCATGTAATAATCTTTGAGTCTTTCAGGAGGTCCCCGAAGTCGTTGGGGTCGTAAATTAACGTGCTGATTGGCAAAATGACCATCACCGTTGGGAGCTTGGGTGGCAATAGCCAAATCACGATTTTGAACGGCAACTTCTTCTTCGATATGAGCTGTCTCAAATGTCTCGGTTGCAGTTGCCGGAGTGCACTCATCAATGGCCGTTGATTCATGATCTTCATGGCCTGTAGGTGGTATCACAGAAGTGATGACATCATAGAAAAGTCCTGATGCTTCATCAAAATGATGATCAGCAATGTCATGGGGCGATAAGAACTCATCAAAAAAGACATCGCGGCAAATTATAATTCGATGTTTCTTAGCATCTCAAAGACGATAGGCCTTAGAGTCTTGAGGCTCTTAGAATCTAGTTTTTTTCTGAGCTCTTTGGGGATGCTTCCAAACATCCGTAAATGATCCACTGCGGGTTTATGGCCCGTCCATAATTCATAGGGTGTCACTCCATTGTGCACTCGAGAACCTGAACGGTTGAGTACGTAGGTTGCAGTCTGGGCTGCCTCCCCCCAATATTGCAAGCTTCAATCGCTTGGCGTGTAGCTGCGAATAGATTCAACGAGGGTTCTATTCTTTCACTCTGCTGATCCATTCTGCTGCGGGCAGTATGGGGCCGTGGTCTCATGACGAATCCCAACATCATCGAAATATTTGATGAACTCGGTGCTCAAATATTCGCCTCCCCTGTCACTACGGAGCTTTGTAATTTTGTTCCTAGTTTCTCTCAAAACTGCTCCTTTAAGCTGCTTGAAGACATCGAAGACATCTGATTTCTTGCGGATGCAATACTCAAAGTGGAATCCACTGAAATCATCCTTAGATAGGACAAAGTACCGAGTTGACACTCATGGGCCCACAAACATCAGTGTGAAAGAATTGGGAACGGCTGCTTGTGGTTCTTCCCAAAGGCACAACCTTCACATAGGCCAAGCTCATAGTTCTTGGTTGTAAGTTACAGACCTGTAACCACATTACTTTTCACCATCTGGAGGATCATGTTGGTGTTGACATGGCCCACACGCTCGTGCCACACACTCTCAAGCTTTTGGCAGTAGGCATTTTTCCACTTGGGGGTGGATTTGGATTGGTCAGGGTGACATTGGCCTTGCTTGTGGGTTTCACCACCCTAAGGTGTAGTCCATACAATTTGTTAGACCGAATATCAATCAACATAACTTTGCCTCGTCCTTCTTGGCTAGTGAGAAAACATTCCTCTCGCCTGTAGGTGGTCACAAACGAAGGACGCTAAAACGTGAGCGGTGAGCTGGAAATCGTGAGCCTATAATATAAATTGTATATTATTATGAGCATGGATGGGTCGTCAAAACATTAAGAAATGGGACGTACTTCCGTGGATTACTGCATAACGACCTTATATCTGAGGAAGCCAAAAAATGACAATATGAGGGTATTTCCGTGGATTACTGCATAATATCCGAGGATGCCCAAAAATGACAATATGAGGGTCGCTGTCCATGTTTTGTAAAAATATAAATTAAATAAAAAAACACTGTTGTCTGATATGCGTCGGCGCATACGATATATAAGGGCCACTGTACCTTGTTTTGTAAAACAAGAAATTAAAAAAATTAAAAAAAAATGTTTTTAAAAAAACATTGTTGTCTGGTATGCGCCGGCACATACAAAATATGAGGGCCACTGTCCCCTATTTTGTAAAACAAAAATTAACCAACAGTCAGTAGCTCAGATGGTTAAGTGCACTGAGTGCCACCCAGATGATTCCGGGGTCAAATCTTGCTACTGACGGGTGTGGTATGGTTCCTGGGCGGTGTCCCACTCATTCGCCTCCATGGCACATAAATGAAAGAGATTATTTTCTCCTCTCACTACTAAGGGGCCTGATTTGTGAGCTGTCGCTCCTAGGTGTTTCCATTCTTTAAAAAAATTCAAAACAATTCAAAAAAATAAAAAAATAAAAAAATAAATTTATTTATATTAAAAACACTGTTGTCTGATATGCGTCGGCACATATGCAGTGAGGGCCACTGTCCCCTGTTTTGTAAGAATTTGTTTTTTTTTTAAATTTAAAACAAATATTCAAAAAATAGTTTTTAAAAACAAAACATTGTTGTCTGATATGCACCGGCGCATATGCACTTGTGAGGGCCACTGTCCCCGTTTTGTAAAAAAAATATTAAAAACATATTCTTAAAAACAAAACATTGTTGTCTGGTATGCGCCGGCACATATATAGTGATGGGCCTGTTTTGTGAAACAAAAATTAAAAATTAAAATAAAATTAAAATTAAAAATAAAAATATATTAAAAAAAAATCATTGTTGTCTGATATGCGCCGGCGCATATGAAGGCCACTGTCCCTGTTTTGTAAAAACAATTTTTTTTTAAATTTTTTTTCTTAAAACAAAACACTATTGTCTGGTATGCGCCGGTGTATACGAAATATGAGGGCCATTGTCCCTTGTTTTGTAAACACATTAAAAAAAAAATTAATATATATATATATGTGTGTGTGTTTAAAAAAAAAACACTGTTGTATGGTATGCGCTGGCGCATATGAAATATGAGGGCCATTGTCCCTTGTTTTGCGAAAAAAACCCCCCCCCCCCCGATGAAACTATTCTGAGATTCATTCCTGCTGAGGATTGGCTGTTGCAGAGAATGAAACAGATGGATAAATGGATGTAATAGATGTCATCTGCAATGACTGAAAAAGGTTAATCATGGCCATGCAAGTTCGGAATTCCATGCTGACGTGGCGTGAGCCTATGCTGGGCTCACGGACTCCTGGGTTCACAAGCTCATGCCCCCAGGCTCACGGAATAGCAACCCTGGTCGCCAACCCCTTATCAACTGCTTGACCTACTGAAAAAAAGTTCTTCTTGAGCTCTGATACGTAGAGAACGCGTGACATCGTTATCTTTTCCCAGTTATTATCAATCAAACACTCGATTATGATGTTGCCGACACCACAAACCCAAAGTTTCATATTATCGGCAATCATAACTGGCCACTTGTCTGGAGCAATCTCCTCAAGAGTATCAAACCACTCAAGCTTATCCGTCATATGCTCAGTAGCTCCACCATCCGCATACCAAGTGTTGTCACTATTGTTGCTAGAATTGCATGTGATCGTAACAAAGGCCTGGGCGATGCACCCCAGCCAACTTGTACCAGCCATGTGCATGCACATGAGGGGGTATTTTTAACCCCCCCATGTACAACATTATACATACATAGGGGGTAAACAATACGTTAAATATAAGTCTACAGCAAAAGATTAGCATGATTATGAGGATAGTGTAGTGGTAATGATTAGTATTGTGAAGACACCCAACGTGGGTTCAAATCACTATGCAATTTGGAGTTTTCCGAAAATTTTGAAAATACATATATATTTCATTATGCAGATTTGAAATCAAAACCACCTATACACCATAAGTATCTCCATACCACTAGACTACTCCACAATTCTTGAAACAATTGTAATGATTAACAGTAATATAGAAGAAAGACAGTTTGTTGTGTTTTGTGTCATCGTTGAGATCTCCCAAACCGCGGGGCCCCAGCCCTGGTGTTTGGTACCATTGGAGGGGTGCACCGGCTTGGTCTCATAATTTTGGGACTTGCGATGTGGGAGATATAAATTTTCAAGTACTTTTGGTCGTTAGAAACTCGCGAAAAATAACAAAGTGGGCTTTCTTGCAACAATGACTGACCCTTCATTTGTCATTTGTGCACGGGGACATAAATGTAAATTGGGATTTATTTTCAAATATGACATTAACACAATATTGTTTGTAAGATCATTGAGATCTTCCAAACTACGGGGCTTCTAGCCACGATTTTGGTACCCTTGGAAAGCCCTCAATGAGTAGGGATGCACCAACTTGGTTTCATAAAATTTGGACCTACAGGCCGAGGTCTGTTTTTAAATGAATGTATTCGATATAATATAAAGACATACATATACATATTTGAGGGTATTTTTTTAATGATTGAAACGGGGAATACACATACAGAAGGGGGGTGCTTTTTAAAAATTATAAATTTCTGTATATTTACAGGAGAGGGTTTTATAATCTTCAAAAAGTATGTACAGAGGGGGTATAAATTATCCAATGACCCATATACGGGGGGTTTTTTAATTAGCCAGCGAACGCATGTGATATGACATTTTATAAAGAGTGCACCCCCCAGGAACAAAGGCAGTACTGTCATTGAATTCTTCAGAGGCGATGACATTTGCTTTGCTCTTAGATTTCTTATCTTGTTTCTTCTTTTCGCACTTCCTTTCCCAGTGACATTTTGCGTGACAGTGATTGCATCTGGTCCTCTTCTTAAGCTCAACGATTCGCTGGGCACGCTTAATTTTCTAGTCTTCCACTGTGACAGCCTTTTGCATGCTGCTACTGTTTGGGCGACTAGAGAAAAATGTTTTCTCCTTCCTCAGATACCTCATATATACGATTGCGACTTTCCTCCTTCAACAATCGGAGGGTGAGGTTTTCGATGGTCTGCTGGTCGGTGGGACGCTGTCCCATGCAGAGGCCAGATGTCTATAACTTTGTGGCAAAGTTCCTATGATCTTGGTCATGACAACTTGGTTTGAAATGGACTCTCCAAGATCATTGAGTTGGTTTGCCATGACCTCAATAGCGCTGATGTGGTCACCAACCACTGCAAGAAAAAGGGGGGGTTTTCGACGTCGCGGCCACGTCGCAGCCACGCCGCGGCGTCGTAAAACAGCGGGCAGGGAGGATAAATCAAATTTGCGACGCCCGAACATCGCAAGGGCGTCGCCAAAAATACGTCGCAAATTTGCAACCAATGGGGGTTGCAAATATGCGAAACCTTTAAAATAATCATATTGTGAATGGTATATAAACCTGCAATGAAAGCCTAGAAGACATCGAGTTGTTTTGGGAAAAAATTGAGAAGTACTTCTATTCTAGTTTGTGTAGATTCTAGGTGTTACAATCGTCGAGAAAGAGCATCTGATTTTTCTTGAAGATGTCCGGGACGGTAGGTAATAAAAAAATCAAACCTTGCTAGTGACATACTCCATCTCGCTTGACGTCGATTCAAAACACGAGCACTCATAAAATACTCGAGGTTTTTGTGATCGGTGTAGACAGTGACATGATGTTTAGCTCCTTCTAATAGATGAAGCCATTCTTCAAAAACATCGATAATCGCTAGAATTTTTTTGTTATGGATTTCATAATTGATCTCCGCAGCGGAAAATTTGCGAGAACGAAAACCAACAGGGTGAAGTCGGCCATCCGTACCGTATTGAGAGAGTACAGCGCCAAGTGCAAAGTTCGATGCATCTGCAAAAGAATGGTTTAGATGGGTTTGCATGTACCAGTATTGGAGCTGTTGTAAATGTTTGTTTCAGCCTTTCAAATGCCTGGTCAGCATTCTCGTCCCATACAAATTTGTCCTTCCCTGTGAGTCGTGTCAATGGTGTAGCAATTTTGGAGTAGTCTTTGATGAAGATTCTATAAAAATTTACAAATCGCAGAAATCATTGTACATTTCGGACTAAAGTTGGTTTAATCCACTCGATGATGATTTGTATTTTCTTCTGATCCATAAAGACACATTTTGTCGGAAATAATGTAGCCCAGAAATTCGATCTCAGATTGATGGAAAAAATATTTTTCCAACTTGACATATAATCCTCTTTATCTTAATTTATCAAAGATAAGGCGTACATGGCGGCCATGTTCTTCTTCATTATGTGAAAATATCAAAATGTCGTCCAAATAGATGACGACAAAGTCATCTAAAAATTCTCGAAAGATGTCATTAATCATATGTTGGAAAATTGCTGGAGCATTTGCAAGACCGAAATGCATAACACTGTATTCAAAATGTCCATACCTTGTTCGAAAAGCTATTTTCTGTTGGTCTCATTCTTTTATCCGTGCAAGATCATAAGCTCATCTCAAGTCAATTTTGGTGAAAATCTTTGCTCGTCCCAGCTGGTCGAGAAGCCCAGAAATCAGCGACAACGAATAACGATTATTAATTGTGACTTTGTTGAGACCGCGATAGTCTACACACATGCGTAATGATCCGTCATTCTTTTTCACAAACAAGATAGGCGCCCCCCCAGGTGATTTTGAATGTCGGATGAAGTTCTTTGACAAATTTTCATCAATGTATTCACGTAATGCAGCCAACTCCGTCTGGGATAAATTATAGATTGGGCCGAATGGTGGTTGGGCTCCTTCTTGTAACTCAATTGCACAATCATAAGGTCGATGTTCTGGCAATATGTCTACATTTTTCTTCTCGAAAACATCCTTGAAATCTTGATATTGAGTGGGTAATGTTGAGGTACCTTTATCTGTTGTGGTCTTAATCGGAGTCGCATGAAGTGCAAATGCCGCATCTTTTTTAGTAGCTCTTATGAAAGCTCTAGCTCCAAGGAACAAGGGTTGAATACCTTTGATATTTCTACATTTTTGTCTTGGAGAAATTTTTCGCGATCGCTAGTCGATGTCAAGATTGTAAAGTACGAACCAAGGAAGTCCAAGAATCACAAGATTCGTTGGGGACTGGATGACGTTGAAAACAGTATGTGATGCTTGATCTTTAAGCTTCACTTCAAGTGATCGAGTTTCGTGGTCAACATTTCCTGATGCTAACGGTCGTCCATCGATGACTTCAATGGGGGCCGAGAGTTTTCTCTTTACGAGCGTTAAATTGTGTTGCTTTGCAAAAATTTTGTCAATAAAACATGCTGAAGCCTCTGAGTCAAAAAATGCTTCTACAGAGATATCTCGATTTTGCACTCTGATTTTTACCGAAACTGTGAAACAAGGTACAGGGTCTGGAGGTAGAAATAGACTTTTTTTTTGTGAGAAATTTGTGGTGCCCAGCCGCATGGTCCCTACTGTGATTGGACATCTTCGTTTTCCGACCTCATCGTATCGAACACTTGAGTTGCGCCACGAGCTTTGAATCTTCTCTTGTTATGGCAGTTAATGCTATGTGATTTTTTTCTCCGCAATAGAGGCATAATCCATTCGAGCGCCGTCTTTGCTTTTCTTGTGGCGTCAATGGCTTGAATCGGACAATATCAATCTGCATATGATCACTACCAAATGTCTAATGGATCGTTGTGTTTGGTGCCGTAGTAGCAGCGACATGATGCGTCGTCGATCATCCAGATCGTTTCTCTTGACGTCTTTCAAACAAACGATTATCGCATGTAATGACTTGGGTGATGAATTCGATCAATGTACCCACGTTTGACATTGTCAGCAACAAATCTTTTACATCATCTTTTAGGCCACATCGAAACTGACTAATGAGACTCTTTTCATTCCAGTTGAGGTCGCACGCAAGTTGTCAAAATTCGGCAGCATAAACGGAAGCAGGACGTGCTCCTTATCAAAGATTTCGCATCTTTGTCTTTGCAACTTTCTCTTTATCATTCTCTCCAAACGTTGCAGTGAACTCGGACATGAATGCTTCAAAATTGTATAGTAAATGCGATTTTTTTTCTCATAGCGGTGCGAACCAAGATAAGGCAGTGTCTAATAGAAGGGTGCCCACGAATCCCACTTGAATATCTTCATCAGGGTAGCGTTGTGGATGTAATCGTAGGAACAATCGTACTTGTTGAACAAAATCCCGAAATCTTGATTCCGTCCCATCAAATTTCTCGGGCATGCTGATCTTTGGTTCTCTCGTAATCTGTTGAAGAGGAACCGTTGCAGTAGGAGCTGTTGCAATAGAGACTCGTATGGTTGAAGATCCATTGTTCGACTGAAATTTGTTGTTGCAAATTGTGAAGAACGTTGTCAAAATCTTGAGACTGATCAGCTTGTAATTGGGCGATAGAGATACGAAGTTCTTGCATCTGGAGCTGAAGACTCTGCAAGGTGACGACCATTTCTGCAAATATGTTTTCCAACTTATATAACTAAGGAACAAACTTAAGTCTCGCCAAACTGTCAAGGACGAGAACATGACTGAACACAAACAAGAGACCAGACTAGAGGTACAAGACTAGACAAGAAGTCAAGGTCAGCGTGGCCGAATGCATGATGGGGAAACATGAATCAAGATGATCTATTTTAACAATGGACAAGAGTACAAGATACTGAAACTTGACTTGAATATTAGAATACTGGAAACTGGACTAGAGTGCCAAATACTGGAAACTGGGCTAGAGTACTAGAAGCTGAATTAGAGTACTAGGACTGGAAACAAGAGTAGCTTGAACTTGTGTTGGCGAGACTGATGAATGTCCAGTCTCGCCTTCTATATATATTAACCACTAAGAAGTTCCGTAAGAAGCTTCCCCAATAGAGGTTTCTGGATGGAGAAGTTTCCTTAAACAAAAGAGGTATCTTGATGGAGAAGTTTCCTCCAAAAGAAGCTTCCAGAGCAGTTTCCTAAGTTACTCTCGGTAATTTGGTAAACTCCCGGTAACTTGGTAACTAATGATAATTTATGGTAGATCATGGTACATCACAATAAATCATGATAACTTTCGATAACATAGTAACTTGGTAACTTCTAATATTTACTCCTGATAAGTTCTTCTGGGCTATGTCCGTGACAGAACCTCCATGATGTTCTTGCAAAACCACTCGGCAGCTTGAAGGTAATAGTACCCTTACCCTTGATCTGAAGAGCACTGTCATCACCAAGATATACATTACGACACCCAATTGTGACTTGAGACAAACAAGCACAATCGGGAGTCTCTGAGTTTCCTACAACCACGCGCGATCGCGCGAAGTTTGTCGCGCACCTCACTTCGGTAAGCTCCCCTTCAAATCATAGTTAATCGCTTTGATGCGCGCGCCTAACTCCCAACCTGGCCACCGGGCCAACTTGGAGCTTCGGCTGCTCACCGGGACATAACGGTCCCCCTTTACTCTTCCACTGGACCTTCAACCAATTTGGGCATAGTGGAAATTCCCTTTGGTAGACGGCAGTCTGGATTAGCTCCCCACTCTTGGTCGCTTTCCGGCTTGTTCGCTCACTCACTAGTTTTGTGTCACCAACGGGCTTGCACCGTTCTCGGGGTTACTACTCCGTATATATACTTCTGTGACTGTCCGTTGGGGTTTCACAAACAACCCTGCCATTTTATGGCGAACCACCACGAAGACCCTCGACTCCCGGTGATGAATCGCGGTGAGTCTTGGCCCACCCACCACGGCTCCTTGGACCGTGATGTGTTCCAAGACTTCCCACGACTCCCACCACAAGGTCTCCGCCCCATGGTGAGTCCTATGTCACCCCCACTAAGTCCTACTAAGCTACCATCACCCCTTGTGGAGCCACCCCCACCGCAACCCGGTGTGGCGCGAGGCTCCACCTAGTGAGCGCCTCCGCCTCCTTGAGTGCCTTGGGCACTCAAGGGTGCTTCAGCCCCCCGTACATATTGCTGCCACCATCCCCACCACAGGGGCAACCCCTCTGCGTCCCCACCCCTTGCCCTCAAGGCAAAAGGCCGCGACACACACCCGTACCAACAGGGAGTCGATGTCTTCATTGACTTGTCCATTTTGTAGAAACGAACATCCAAGTTGTGGCGTCCCACATCAAAGAGTTTGTTTCTGCACCATGGCGTCCCATGACAAAGAACCAAACTCCTCACTTGACTCTACTCTCCACTAGCTAGTTCGGCCGACTTCCTCCAAGTCCTAGCCAAGGGTGGAGCTTCTCAAGCTCCACCCAGTGCACTCTTCTTGGCCTACTTTAAGGCCAAGGAACGATCCTCCCCGAGGATCGAATCGGCTTACTGCAACAACATTGCTTGCGACCGCTCATGATGCCGTTTTTGGCATCACCTTGAGCAAGGGTTCACCTTGAACCCTTTTTTACTAGGAAGATAACCTTGAACCAACCGTGCGCCCCAATCATTACAATTGGGTCCGCCTTGGAATGCTGGCCTGAGGTACGGGAACACGCCGAAGCCGCACTACGACATCGTCCCGAGACTACACAATCATAGTACGTGAACGGAAGCACGTAACTTCCGCGTTAGCCTGCACTACAAGGCAACCCCCTCGGTAGCGCAGTTATAGTACGCGCATGCGCCAGGTGCGCACTAGCACGTAAACTCCCAAAGAAGACGTAAGTTTCCTTGCCCCTTGGATGGGAGTCACCCGATTTCGGCACTACGCAAACACACGATTAATCCAATTTACCTCTCCCACTTTTGTAAGCTAGTATGCATTCTACACACTAGCCAACCATACTATGCATCATCATTCTAAACAAAATAGGACGCACAACATTTGGAAACTGAAAGTTTTCGTAGGTTGAAAACCATTGTCTGTGCGATGTCATGTTCAGAAGCCGATGTACCAAGTGTGTCACTCGGAGCTGCAGACAAGGCAGTCACAAACAACTCATTGTTGTCACCAGCACCCTTTACGTGTCGATTGGCTTCAGGTGCAGATCTCTTGAATTTGCCAGCCTTCCTATCAACTTCTTTCTTTCGGCATTCACTAGCATGGTGATTCGGTTTCCCACAATAGAAACACTTCCCCTTCTTCTTCTTCCCCTTCTCCTGGGTGGATGTACTAGAGGTAGAGACAAAGTGTTTGCACTTGTGCCATATGTTGAACGCAACGTTTGATAGAGTAGCAAGAACAAGACCCTTCTGACGTGATTCCTCCTGGAGGAGCACTCCAACAACTAACTCCATAGACAAATCAGTAATAGGACGAGTTCCAAGAGATACCACAACAAACTCAAATGCTGGAGTCAACCCATCAATGTCATGCATGTGTCTAACTCTGAAATCTCTGACCCTGTCGCTGCAATCTAATCCAGTAAAGTTCGCATCTTGACTATGGGACTATGTGAGAAGCAATGGAATCTCCATCACTCATCTTAAGAGTGAAAAATTGTTGTCGCAACTGCAACAACACATTTCCATTCTTGGGCTCATACATCCTAACTAGGAATACCCAAGCTTCACAAGATGTCTCAAGCTTACTCACTTGCCCAAACAAGGAATCACTCACATGCAAAGAAAATAGTTGCAAGAGCTTTCTGATCAAGATCCTCCTACTGTTCTAGTGCATCAACATCTAGTTCTGATGGTTTCTTATGTAAAACCCGCTTTGATACCATGTCAAGAAAACACACATATACTTCTGAAGATGCAAGGATGAAACAATATATGACTCTATTACAAAGGAGTTCTCATCCCAACCATAGAGGTTTGCACAAAGACACACAGATTGTTTGCCTCTCCCCTCAGCCCAATATATATACCTACTAGATGTCTCCTTCCGAGATATGTCTCCTACCGAGGGATGTCTGTTCTCTCAAAACTTCTGAAATAGCTATTGTAAGCCGCATCTATTCTAGGTATATCTAGAATGTCTAACGGATGATGAGTTGAACCCAAAAGTTCATCCATCCTAATTCTAACATTTGGGCGGCCTGTGAAGCTGGCGACTAGCACAGCGAGCTGAGCTGTTTTCAAGGAACATAAACTGACCTGAGAGTTTCCAAGACGAAAGAACTGACGAGGCAAGGCACTTCTACGCAAAGTTGTATTTTTGGGGAATCGTGTTACTTAGAGGGGAAATTGTGTGTTGCTTGCAGACTAATTTCTTTTGCATCAATGCAGGTGTTGTATGTTGTTCACATTAGGAGGTTGAAGTTCTAACTGGAAGAGGGGCAAATGCAGCCGGCATCAGCAAAGTAGAAATGGACAGCGCTGAATTGCATACAACGGCAGCCACGCATGACTCACACAGTAAGCGTTTCAATCCCAAGAATGGCTGCCAAGGGGAGAGTGCATGTGCCCACCCGATTCTTCTCCCCTTAAGCTCAACTTTGACCTTTAAAAATTATAAAAGAATGGAGTCGACCCCTAAACCTTTTCTTTGAGTACTCCTGGTGGTCAACTCCGCAGTGCTGAGAGAGGAAGACAATGTGAAGGCCATGGCGGGCTGTCTCTCCTGCTCCACCTTCCTTCCTGCTGCACACCAGGTTCTTCTCCCTATTCTCTTTCTCTACGAGAATGTGTGTGTTTAGAAGATCCGGGGGATGGGAGTCTGTGTTTTGGAGAAGGTTAAGCAAGAGTGCAGTTTGGGTCTGTCTTTTGAACTTGATCTGTGCACTTTTGTCAGGGCAACCAAAATGCGAGGCTCTCGACAATCACTCTCTCAACAAAGGAGAATTCCCCCCCCTACCAAGCAAATTTCTGCAGCCCATTGGTCACATATACAACATATGCAGATTGTGCCGGCATTCGGCAAAATGTGGGCTACAGTTGGCTTTCAGTAGAGAGAAGAGGGCTTGATGGAGTGGGAAACTGGGCCCCGCAGCTATGGAGGCGCATCAAAGAGTGCTCCTCAACGCACCAGCGTCGTGGTGTCATGGCAGTTGCTTCAAGTGAGTCGATTCTTTGTTGTTTCCAGGGGCGCATTTTTCCAATACCCAACTTCACCCTCAAAATCTTGATAGATATCTTATGTAGGTCGTATAAATTGCTTTATAGATAAGCCTCTCTTCCATGGACACACATATCCGGTCTTGGTGTAGCTTTATTTGTAATCTGGAGAATTCCCAACTTCTTCTTGCATGGGGAGTGGGCAACAGCACCGGTGCCAGGGCCTGGAGCCGTGCAAATAGCAGGGGCGCTCTTCACTTTTTCCACAGCGTTTGTTGTTCCGTTCTACACTACCATGATACTGGCACCTCGCTGGGAGTGGGTATGTCCCATCTTCCCATCCCTCGTTTTTGCCCTTGCTTTTGTCCATGTAATTGGAAGAGTATAAATAGAATCCACTCGTCCCTCGACAGCTACTGTGTGTCTAAATCTGACAGGTCAGTATTTCACGATTTCATCAGCTTTATAATACATCAGCTGTAGATATGGCTTAATGCTTCTGGTAAGCTACTGTGAGAAAGAGCTTGGAGCCTCCTTTCAGTCATAACAATGTTATAGACACCTGCAATATTGATAGATGTACTCATAAGACGCTGTTTGCCGTAGCCTTGTGGCCATTGACCCCGCCCTCAGTTTGAGCGGAACACAAAGGGTGAAGACACAGAAAGCGAGAGCTGTCTCCTCAAGGCTTCAGTAAATCTCTGATATGATATACACCCAGCAGCTTCTGCTAAACTAGAATTTGAGTGTCTGATTCCATCTTGACTGAAAGAACCTTATTGATCAATGAAGAAATCAGTCGTACTTCACCAATTTCACTCAGCATGAGAGTTTGACTCATCTGGTCACACCCCATCATCCATTGTGTAAGTTTTTTGTCTTTTTTAAAACTGCGTCATGATTAGTTACTCACTTGTCACTGAGTAGTGGGGTCTCACAGTGATTTCATGGTGCCATTATATGTGGGCATATGTTTTGGCAGACCAAGAAGCTGTCCAAGAGCAATGTGCCATATGTGGTGCTGGGAGCGCTGTATTTCTATCTCCTGAATCTCTCTTGGACCTCTGAAACTTTGCGCTTGATGTTTGCAAGCAAATATTGGCTTCCGGAGGTAAGTACTTGCCTCTGTACTACCATGGGAGGGCAGGGGGTGTTTTGGTGGGGTGGGAAGAGAAGCGCTGTGAGAGAGGAAGATGAAAGCTTTAGGTGAAGTTGATATTCAATGCCTTATTGGTCAGAATGAAACCAAGAGAAGCCTGTCAAATGCTTGCCATTTGTATCAACTAATGGAAATGACTGTATGTCCAAGAGGTAAGGTGTGACTTCTGTGAATTGGGCTTGTCCTGTGGCAGCTGCCTGGAATCACGCGTATGTTCAGTAGTACGATGACAGTCGCCTCTGCTTGGATCCACTTGCTAGCTGTTGACTTGTTTTGCGGCAGGTAAGGCCCTGGTCCTCTTTTGTCCACCATCGTGGAGTATATGAGAAATGAAATAAGTGATACTTGATAACATCTGCGGCAAGCCAAAAGAGCTTATGGGACAAGTGCAAGGTAAAGAGTGGGGCCCTCAACAAGCAGCCCAAAAACAACTACTGATTAATGGCTTGTCTAAGGTCAACACCTCGTGTAGAGAAGCATTTCTGATCCTCGTAATGGAAGACAACTCCCCTCCTGTCTCTGTAGCACAAGTGGGGCACAGGCACTCATCACACTGCAGGTTGTCTCTATTGGCTGGCCGTGGGAGCCCACCCTAAACCTTCCTAATGCCCTTAGAATCTACTCGTAAGACGTTTGCCATAGGCTTGTGGCCCATAGACCCTTCGCCGAGTTTGAGTGGAACAAGAGGGCACTCCAATAGTGGGACATACCTTGACATAAACAATTTGTTCGATCTTTCCAGATTAACTCTAGAAAGCCCTTCACACAAGCATCATTCTGAGACCAGTGCGAGGATGAGCACCTACTGATAGGTATAGCCAGTAAGCTTGGTGGCTGCCTCGAGGGGATCCCCGTCACTAGGGTGCCTAGTTGTCCAGTCTAGGCATGCACCATAACCATAGTTGTGTAACAGAGCAGAGGTGTGAGAGAGGGAGAAGTTGGAGGTGGATGGACACAGCTGGAGAATAGGCTATGAAAGTCTGAAGACCAGACATTCCAATGGGTAATGTCAGAATGAAGGAGAGACCAAAAGATCATTGTGTATATGAGGCGTATTAGTAAATCTGGACTGAGCAAAATTTGTCTGCTGTACATCAAACATGAGAACATTGGAGATTGAACAGTATGTATGTTAGCTTTACTAGTGAGTCTGCACTTACGCTTGGCTTGTTTGGAATTGGGACAGGCATGTGTTCTTGGATGGGCTGCAGCACAATGTGGAGACACGACATTCACTAGTTCTATGTCTGATGGTCTGCCCTGTTGGGATCTTCTCTCACTTGGTCACCAAGGTCTGTGTTTGCCTTTGCTTTCTTCCCTGGGGTTTTGTTTTCTGTGTGTGGTTGTGCATGTGAGTGATGGAGAGTGAAAGAGCACTTTAGGTGCCAAATGATGATTGTGAGATTCTGTGCAGGCTATCACTCTTTTTCTGCGACATGCCAGGGGGGATGACACATCACGAGTTGCTCCCGAGCTGTTCTAGGTGTTCCCAATGCCACACAATGGGTTCAGGAGTCCGTCTAATACCCTTTGGGATTCCCTCACAGAATACTTTGCCTTCAGCAGAAACTGCAATCACCTTGGTGAAAAAAGTTCACTTTAAATACAGCACTGGTGATCAATCCGTTGTCCTGCTTTCATGGCTCCTTCAGGATTTTGAACCATATTTTCTCAGGTATTTATGTACTTTCCATTTCTCATATGAGAGGCTTTGGCTCCTTAACAAGGGCTCCTATGGGATACCCACCAGGTTTTCCTGCAATTTGAAGTAATGTTAGGGCGTAGACCAAGCCTATGATGCTTAGCTGATCTTTTTGGATGATCAGCACGTCCTGGATTGCTAGCTCTTGTTCATAGCTCCCGTTGCTAGTTCCCATCCATGGCTACATGCATAGAGAAGAGCTACAAAGGTAATATCATCCGGCTTTGTATCTCAAAGAGTTGCAGAGCCTTTCTAACACACCCATGCTGACCACAACCTGCAATCATCACACTCCATGAGACCACATCTCACTGTGGCATTGTGTCAAATACCTCACGCGCATCCTTTACACTTCTGCATTTCGCAAACATGTTAACAAGGGTATTCTCCAATTTACTTTGTGATATAATTTCAGCTTTCATGATGTCAGCATGGACCTCTTTGCCCTTTCCTGGGCTCCTAGGCGCATTAAGGACCACAATGAACGTGACCATGTTGGGCTTCACTCCTTCCCCTTGCGTTGCCTTATACATCTTGACAGCCTCCTCGCCAAGTCCACGATGTGCATATCCTGCAATCAGCAGTCCATGAGACCACATTTCGTTCAGCCATATTGCCAAACACTCAGACGCCCATCCTTCATGCTCTGACATCGCATACATGTCCACAAGGGCAGTCTCCAGAATGATATCTGATGCAATTCCAGCTTCGATGATATCAGCATGGATATCTATGCCTCTTTCCAGTGCACCTAGGCTGGCACATGCACTTAGAAATCCCAGACCTGTCATTTCTACGGCCCACAACTTTTGCAAAGGTACTCGAAGCAAAGGCACTCTCTTGCATGCTACTGACAGAGAGAATCTCCTTGCGGTGCGCGACAATGGCCTCGTTCAATTACATTTAAAATGTCTGCCTTCTTCGCCTTACTGATAACTGAACATGAAAGCAGGGTGCTTTAGAACCATACGAGACAGCTTTTAGGCATACGTGCTATTGAAGCCTTCAAAATTCTACAAGAAGCTAATCAAAATAGGCGAGACACCTTAACAGAGAGCTCTGAAGATGTTAGACACTATGCTTTGTGAAGAGTGGATCATGAAGATCTCACTCAGGTTTGAAATTTGTTATTGACATGTCTTTTCAATCTTCCCTGCAAAATGCCTCACCCAGATTAAGAACCTTATATCCTAATCCTGCACTTGGATAGCAAAGCATGGTGCCACTGGCACGAGGTTGAATTGCTGCCCAATAAGGCAGCGTCATGCAGAATGTTTGTGTCGTGATAGGACGCACATCTTGAATGCAAAGAAAATTGAAGTAAATTGTAGTAAATGAAATTTGCACAGAACAAGATGACAATTCATTTGCAGGTGGTATCAGTATCGTAATCATGAGGAATGTGAGGTAACTCGATATGCTGGCCTGAGGAAGAGATGTTACAAACTGGAAAGTCGCATTGAGAAGGAGTTCATAAGCAAACGGCAAACATACTGTGAAAGCATCAAACAAGCGAGAGATAGCAGCTGATTGTGGGCCTGTGGCCTGCGCGATACACTGCTTTTGTGTGTCTGATCTTAGACTATTCCGGTGCGTAGAGTCCTGCATGAGTGAAAACTCTTCCCTTAGACTCAATCTCACATCATATATTTGTGAACTCCTACATCCTTCACAGAAAGATCTGTCCACCAGGATTGGCTGTTTCGACAGGATACTGAAATTGTGGCCCATCATAAAACTGTCGTAGCCCTTGAATGATCATCGAAAAATCACCTGTGGGTTGTATTGGAATTACCTTGCGTGACATCTATGAAGGAATAGAAAATCCCACGTGGCGAAGGTCGAGCCGAGGACTATGAGTATCAATAACCTCTGTGGAGGTAGTTCAAATAATTCGCTGCCATGATCTGCCATGTTCTGTCGGTTCTGTCTTACATGGCCTTTCATGAGGGTAAGACCAGGTTTTTTGTGATACATGTACAGCACAAGTACAGGTGTGAAGAAGAAGAAGAAGAGGAGGAGAAAGAGGGTTGCGAATCGTGATGCAGGGCGGGGCATCACCAGCACGGGTGGGCGCCGCCATATCGGGCGCAGTGGCAGCCGGCGATGATGCTGCGCTGCTGGATCTCATGGCGGAAGACCTCACCTTCACTCTTGACCGCAAGGCCGAGACTGAGCAAGGTATCTGTATGTGTGTGCGTGTGTGGATTGTCTCTCTTTCTTTTCTCAAACTTGGATTTGGGTTCTACTTAAATGGTTCTGGGATTGCGCCAATAGATATCTTAGGCGGAATGGATTTATCTGTTTGGCCTGGGTTTGGTGTAAATCGCATTTTAACAGCATTTTAGTTGCTATGCTTGCCTTTGGACACTGATGATAATTCTAATGGCGATAACCCTAATGGCCCTGGATTTACAAAAAAGCCGGATCAGATGACATGCGTGGAAATTCTTCAGCTTCACTTTCTGGTATCTGTCTGGACGATACGTGGAACCAGTGTGATCACCCTCTGCCACCTCTGGTATAACATAATGCATCGTCGACATAATGGTGCGCCGTTCCTGTTTCCACTAAAGTTTAGGGTGCGAGAGTTAGAGAACTTCTGTCAGTTAGCCAGAAATTCTCGCCGGTGAACCCTCCAAAACACTTGGCCTTGTAACAGCTCTTTTAATTCAATCACTTGAACTTGGCTTGTTGGAAAAGCTGTGGTCCAGTGGAAAACTCATTATGGCAAACTCATATACATGTTGTTATGTCAGCCTCTCATTTCTTCTGGAATGATTCGCTAATGAATTGGGTTGTGGGCAGCTTTGATGGAGGACTTGCTTGCGTCTCTGCGCAAAGAGAAGAAAAATTTGGAGAAGGATGCATGGCGCTATGCAGCCAAACGTTCGCAGTCTTCTTTTATCTCGTAAATTTTTGGATGTCTCAGCCCGAGACTGTAGGATGGGGTGGAAGGGTTGCTGCCTGCTAAAACTTGGATACTTATGATTTGTCTCAGGCATTTGTTGGTTCAATCTCACAGAGGGGTATGTAGGAAGATCAAGACCCAGGACACTTCTGAAGTGAGCATATTTGAAGCTTATCCAACCCAAATTTTACCATATTCACTAAATTGTAATCTAAGCTAGGCACTGGTCCATACTATACACCAGGCAGTTTCTGGATTCAGCATTTGAATCCATGCTCGTTTGAGTAGTATTTGGGTGGTCAACAATTCTCAGATAAAAGATCACATGGCCATTCCATCGATTTGAAATTACCCCCCCAGTTGATGTGCTGTGCACCAGAGAGACTGCACTGGATGTAACAGTGCTAGGTGCTTCAAGGAATATATTCAATGCTGACCAGTTCTTTGTGTCGCAACTAAAATGAAAGGTGAGTTGGACTGGTTGTGTAAAATTTTGAATAGGAAAAATTAGTTTGGATACATCAGTTCTGTGAGTTTCCTGATGCTCTGCAGTTGATATTTTGGCTTGTTTGTGGAAGGCCTTCTCAAACTTTCCCTTGATAAGTCATAGAAGAGAGTGTAACACGATGAAGCTATTGTGGGAGCTAACTACTGTAAATGGAAACTGCCTCAATTCACACTTCTGCTCTGTAATGCTTTTAAGACAGTGGAATATGGGTCCCTGTGTGTGACAACTTCCTGATCGCATCCACCGCGAGGTGCGAGGAGGTATTGGGCATGGAAATGAAAATGCACCTCTTGTGAAACCTCTTTTTCCAGAGTTGATGCACTGCACAGAATGTGACCAACAACTTGTAATGGCCTATGCACCAACACAGATCAAGTTACTGCAGACGCTCCAGTTCAACTGCCTCGTGCTTGGTACAAATTAATTCTGCCTGTATATTCGTTCTCAATCTGGCAGTTGCACAATTGCAGCATCAGAGGTTTTTTGACTCGAGCACCTCCACCACCACCACTTTTGAAAGAGGAAGAGAGGAAGTTGACAATAACTCTTCTGGCACTTGTGGGGATGTCAGGAGGAGGAGGGATTTCAGGAGACGGTTCTTTTGCAGGAGAGTATGAATATTGAAAACAATACGTCCAGCATAAGGACAGCAGGTGTGCACATGTGCATCCACATTATTCGAAGAGGATTCCAGTAGCTAGACATCTTTTTCGATCATTACTTAGTATTTATGCCAAGTGTGGAAGAAGTGTGGTGGATGCACGCCCAGTGTTTGACAAAATGTAAGTTTGATTCTTGAAGATGTAATTACATGGAACATAAAGAAGGCAGGATACGCCAAGCGTGGGTGTGGTAGGGACTCGTGATTCAGTGGTGATGTAAGTACGAGCGAATGATAATTGAGGGGAAGGGGTGACATCCAACATAAGGCGTGTGGTGGCCTGGCAACCCTGGAAAAGGGCAGTGAGAGATCCACAGTGACATCATCCAAGGTGGCAGTGCACCAGATAGCGTTCTGGAGAATACCCTCACTGTTCACAAATGTGGATGTCAATGTGCAAGTCAAGTGTGGAAGCGTATTGACAAAGTCAAAAGCCGGCTCTGTGCCAGAACACGCTTGTCGACATGTACTGTGTATAGATGGGGAGCATGAAACATGCACGTCAGGTGTTTACAGTATCGCTGAACGAAATGTGGTCTCATGGAAATGATGGAATGCAATACATAGCTGCAATAGCTTCTCAGGGTGGTTGTGGGATGGAACCTCCGCACTTATTATTTGAACAAATGCTGGGGGAAGGCTTGAAGCCGGATGACATCACCTTTACATGTGTTCTCTCTGCATGTAGCCATGGGGGTTACTGGATGGAGGCTGCCACTCTTTCAATTGCGTTAAGTTAGTCAAGAGCCATTTCTGCGGCAGTGATGTCAACAACCGGTTGCACACATTTGTTGTGGATGACACATTGCATCCTCAAAATGATGGAATCCAGGCTGAGCTGAAGGGACTCTATGTGCAGATACTTGAGGGAGGCTGGGAATGTAGCTGACAAGAACCTTATTAGGGTGTTTGGTGAGTGCCTCCGCTTGCCACGTGGACTTCATGACACGTCTTCCTCGTGGATGAAAAAGGTACGGATGACAAGTGTGACGACGACGCCACATATTGGGCGTGTCGGTGCAGCCACGCCCGCTCGCAGCGCACCCTCAGCACTGTGTACGTTGCAGCCTCGCTCTCGCCCCTTCCCAAACCCTAGCCTTCCACCCCAACCTTCCATCTCATCTCTCCTAGACTCTCATGTGAAACGCAAGCTTGACCCCTGCTTGCGGCCCAACAATTTCCGTTCTCAAACTGGAACTCCGAACTAGTACCCAGGGCAAGCTACGGTTGGAGCAATCGTGCCTCTTGAGATGCACGCAGTAGCATTAAAACACAAGACGAGATGAATCACACCATTTTGACTAATAACAAAGCACAGCATCAACACATATTCAGTACATTTCACGAGTGCTGAGCGATAGTATTATTGTTCAAAAGTGTGAACTTGATGGGACCCGTGTAAAGAAGCCGTTCACACAATGCCACGACACTTGCGAGATCTCACGAACTGAACCTGGACAACCTAGCAGATCTACCAAGAAAGAAAACGGAATGTTCAACACAAGCAAAGAGCAACAACAAGGTTAGTATGGACACCTGAACTGGACATGGAGCAGATCGGGCAGCAGTGCCATCGAGGGTGCACAGCCGAGTAGTAGACCGGATTGGAAAGGGCTGTAAGGGAGACAAGCAAGGGTGGGCCATGCAGAGCAACAAGCGCAGACGACAGACGGCCCGCAAGCCACAGAATCAACACCAGCCACCACGAATCTGAGAGAGCCGTGGGTGGGCCAAAAGCCACGCGGCAGGCACGCAGCCGTAGCTTTCAAGAAACGCCCACGTGCGCACGCGTGTCACCTACCGTACAGTTCGCAGTTCTTACCACGACAACAAACTAAATATTTCCCGGTTTTTCTACGGGCAACCTTTTCTTAATTTTGGTCTTTTTAAGAGAAAAGCGACCTTTAAATCTACTCTCAAAAAAAAAGACACGACAGGGCTGTGGCTCGCTGGTAAGCCACTCGTGTAGTGGCTTGTGGGTCTGGGGTTCAAACCCCTGTCATCTGTCTCTCTGCCTTCGGGCTGGGGCTCTCCCCCTGTAATGTCTCCATGGCTCAGAAAGGGGGTTCATTTTCCCCCTCAACAGTTGCTGGGGCTGGTGTTTCCTTGGAAGCAAAACAAAAAATAAATAAATGAATAAATAAAATTCTACTCTGCCAATCCGGGGCTTGCCATCACTCCCCGAGGCTTTTCCCCCAAAAAAACAGAAAATAAATAGATAAATGAATATTTCAGATACATATAGTGTGTATTTAGTATTCACCCGCACTCGTATGGTAACTCTACCCGAACCCGAGCTACTCGCCCGTCTCAGTGCCACGCACCGGCCCAAATGTGGCGACGTGTCGATCTGACACTGGTCAAATGCGTTGAACAAGGGTCGGGTGCCGGCAGCTGATCCCGGAAAGAAGGATGCACGGCTTTCCGTTCACTTCAAGTATCCCTACACGTATACCAGTCCCAATACTGCCACGTTGCAGTCTACGTTTATCCAGGATAACGTGCGAGATTAGTTGCGCAACGGCAAATTGTGATAGTAACGGACGCCGGCAGCGTACGGGAGAGCCGGACAGACTGGATTGGACCGGTCGTGAACGTGAGTGGACGGAGCGGGTGGATGGAGAGCAGGTTCGCGTGCTGCTGCGGGGGTGGGGTGAGCAGTCGAGCCGCCCGCGCGGGGCTGAGTGAGTCAAGGCTGCTTTCGACCTTCGTCTTCTCGGGTCAATTCGCAACGAGTAAAAGTCTGTGGCCGTTGTATGGTTGGAGAGCTGTAGTTGAAAATGATCTACAGTTATTCCTCCCGTAAAGCTCGGTAACGAGAGATTTGCGCAGTCGATGAAGGGCTATGAGTTAGAAAGTGAAGGGAGGTTAGGCTAATAATATGGGGATTGATGGTGGAGAGGGCCTGGCGGGTGGGCCACAAGCTGCTTCGCACTCACTCTCTAGTTTGCTTTCTTTCGCACGCCACGCTGCCTTCACTCCTCTTGACCTGCACTCTCCCCCGTGATCATCCAGTCTTCTCTCACGTCAAGCCGCTCTCCAAAAGTGTCAACTTCAACTGTCACAAGCCAAGTCCCAATTGTTAGACACGTCCTAGATTTTATATTCTTTGAGGGGCTGACTCACCCGTGTGGGCTTCTCAGCGTTCTTGTTCTTGAAGGTGCGCTCTACAAAGCTCTGAATAAACACCGAGCCCAAGCCAAGGAGCAACTGCTGGCACAATATTGGAACAGATGTGTTCAGGCCTGCCTTGATTATACTCTTTTGTAGGTCCAATTATAGGTTCAAAATACTCTCAGGACTTCCATTTCTTGGATCGCGGGAAGTGCCTACAGTAGGCAGAAGCAGCAGCAGGAAGATTTTTTTGGTGAGAGACAGGATCGTTTGCTCCTTGCCAGCCCAATTGGCAAGTTGATTGTGGTGTTAACAGATATCCGGGAGTTCACTCAAATGCACATGCAAAAGAGGGTTTTATCCTGATACAACAGAGAGTAAAGCTCAGTATCAGTGACACCGCCCAAATTTCAGCACCGACAGGTCACGCGTTGTGGAACTGCTATGGCACCCAGTGTGTGCAGACTTTGCCAGCCTATAACACCTGCAGTGAGTGCCAAAGAGGTAGTAGTATGTAGACCAAGCACCTCATACCTGGCATCAAGCTCAGTGGCACCAGCATCGGTTTCTCACTTGAGGGCACAGGCCGTTAAGCTGGCGAGCCGAGCATCAGTTAGTAGTCGAAGCAACGATGGGTTGGTCTCGAGGTTTTGGAGTAGGGAGAGCGGCCGCAGCCTTTTGTCAAAGATTAGTTACCTAGAAGCCGCACACATGACCAATTCCACATCGCCCCTGCTTGTGGTAAGACACTCTGCCAACTGGGAACTTCCTTTAAGCTGACAGCACAGAGATGGAAGCTGAAGTGATGAGTGAGCTCCATCAGTGTTTGGGGATCAAATTCTTTCTAACCCTTGCAGGAAAGAACTTTTGCTACGGATCGACATGTAATTTTCTCAATTTTCTTTAGCCTGGGGCGAATTGTCGTACAAGGTGTGCTCACATTCCTGCCTGCGGATGACGCTGTAGTTGGTTACACCCCATCCCATAGGACTTTGGTGGACCACTGTGGCCGTTATGAAAGTTCGCTCCTTCCCAAGTATCCGGGCTGGAAATTAAGGAGCATACAGTAAGACGGGCTAGCAGGTATAGAGAGAGACCTTTCTGTTGGGCTACTTGCATCTACAGCAAGAAAATTTTATCTTACGTTTTCAGTATGTGCTCACCTGAGCATTCCAATTCCCGTGGGCGTCTTTATCCTCCCGGAGATTAGGACATGAAACAAACCTAGTCGGTGGACCGTGTGAGTATGTCTCTTTAAAGTCCTCTGACTGGCAGGTTCGATGATCTGCAGGAAGCAAGGCTGTTTGGACCGGCAATTTTCGAGGCATCGAAGCTGAGGGTACTCTTCTTAGGAGTTGATAAGGACAGGGAACATCCAGAGGACCTCCCTCGCACCTACACGCTAACGCATAGCGACGTTACAGCCAAGATCACTCTTGCCGTTTCCAGGGAAATTAACAAAGCGCAGGTAGATTCGAAGCTCTTCACTTGGGCTTTTACGTATTTTATAACGTTGCCGAAGGAATCTAATTTCCTTCGATTAGATAAGAGATATTCAGGGACAAGGACACAGTGCAGTTTTACTTCATTACAGGTTCAAGGCTTACGATTGAATGTCCTTCCCAAATTTTCCATCTTTTAGTCAGTACCAATAAGAGAGTAGCGAAAGAGAGCAAGATGGTCAACTGAAGATCCACTTTGATGTGGGGATGATGCAGTTGCGTGGATGGTACAGCAAATTGCAAAGAGATGAAGTTTTAGCTGAATGGAGGAGAGTGCAAGGGAAGATGTCACTTCATGTCCACTGCCACATCAGTGGTGGCAATTTTCTGCACAATCTTATAGCCAACCTCCGCTTCTACATCTTCCGCAAAGAGCTACCTGTGGTATGATTCCAGGCTCCATATACTTTTGAGTCAGATTTTCAGGGTGTATTCATGTGAGTAAACATGATGCAAGAGCGTCAATCAGAACATACAGCAGCTGATTTGACCACATCGTCAGCACAACAGAAAAGCTGACAATATCTTTGCATCCCACCTTGGCAGGTCCTGGAAGCTTTCAGACAAGGCGATGAAGCCCTTCTCCAAAAATATCCAGGTTGGCTTTCTACCTGCTTCAAACACTAAGATGTATTGCATGCATAGTCAGTACCTACTCGACAGGCAGGTGATAAGCAAATGGCAGATGCATATCTGACATTTGCTTCCCTCTGTTGTTGGCAGAGTTGGACAATGCATTGGTGTGGGTCTACTTCCACTCCAACGTTAGAGAATACAATCGCGTGGAATGTTGGGGTCCTCTTGTTGAAGCTGCCAAGGTACATGCCAGTTCATCATTTCCTATTGCAACTTCCCTTGCATAATTCTCGAGTCAATTGCCATCTGAATGTGAACACGAAAGGTTTTTCTAAGCCGTTGTAGCCTTGTGTGGGCTTTCCATGGGATGACAGAGTGCAACTGAGGAGGCGAAGGAGGCCATTCACCATGCTCTAGAGGAAATTGAGCAGAAGTGGCCAAAGCAATTATGGCCTGGTAAAGTCTGCGAAGGACCATGCAACTGTTGCTCCCGCCACGGCAGTTTGATACCTGTACCAAAAACTTTTGAGCTGCTGCAACTTCAAGAGGAAAAACGTGGAGAAACTTCCTCATCATAATCTCACTTGGGGCCTTGCTATTTGCCCTGCATGGTTTGTGTACATACCTCTATATTGTGATCCCACCATCAGAAGCTTCTTACGCGCCCACCCAATTTGTCGATATAAAGAAACTGATGCCACCCCTCCATTGCTCATTTTGGAGAAGTCATTCACCCATGGTATTTCCTTTTGAACAGGCCCCCTCACTCCATGGTTGGTCTGACAACTTTGAACATCTTGAGGCATGCGAATATCAGTGAATCTCCAGTGACCAGCATCAAAACGACTCTACACATTTTGCTAGATGGGACTCTGTAAATAATTGACTGTATGATACTTCCCATTCCATTATCCATTGACTTTTTCATAGACTTGTGCAATGGTATTCTGCCAAAGCCCTATACAGCAATGCTACAAATGACAATAGCAATAGCATTGAGGTCAACTATCCATTACCAGTGACACATACACATTAGATTCTGGAACATAGCTGTGCATGTGCCTGAGTGTTGAAGACAAGTTATCGGAAGTGACAGAGTGTAGAAGTGACAGAGTGCAGACATAGCAGCTACTTTCATGTACAAACTGGATTTGCAATAAACGTTTGAACTTACATAGTTGACATTGCAGATTTTTTGCTGGCACCATCTTGGAATATATCTTGTGCTTCTTTCCTTAACTACTTGACATCATGTGACTTCGCTGCCTCCCCAAGCGTTGTCATACAGGAGTCCTACACAGCACCATAACACAGAGGAAGGCATCCAATAATTGACGGGTGTTACAGTAGCACAAATAACGACAGAATGTTTTTGTTTAAGTCAATGTTCTTGCTGCCTACAGTTACGTGAAATAAATGGCAACTTGCACTTGAAAAAAATTCCAGGCAGACATAAGAAGTATTTTGATCTGCACAAGAACGTTTTGAGTTTGAGTTATGGATCCATCTCTCTCCCTCAAATACCCGTGTCATTTCGACAAACTGCCAGACCATTTATATCACTGAAGTGCAACAAGAGCGTACTTCCACTCCTGTGCAGCGAGCTCACTGTTACGATGTGCATCTCTCCTCCATCTCTCCAATCTCCAACTCTTCAACCCGTTGAACGTCTACCTTGCCGCGTTTGCGTCACTGATAACATATGACAGGCGCTAGAGAAAAAAAAGAAAGTGTATTGAGGTCGGATTGTTGGAGCCCTTTTCCACCACAAAGCATATAGTTCAAGAATGGGACAGTTGGCGTACCGTGTGAAGGACTCCAGCTCGTAGAACACCTGAACTGCCGTGTAGTATTCCCGGGCAGCCTGTAAGATGAGATCTGCAAGCACCTCACGTATTGGCAGACTTCGCGCTAATCGAAGAAAACCTGCTACCAAAACAACAGACCTTTCTAAGCCATAGCATATATGCTCCACAAAGTTCTTATGAGCCCCTTTCTGACTATGCAAAAGTCTTGGTATAGATCATAGCAGATAGGAAACATGAATCTCATACAATTATGACTCTTTCCGGACGTAGCCCATGGTACTCATTCAGCGAGTGATTTTAGTCTGGACACGAATTTCCAGAGCTGCGAAATTCCTGTTCACCAACCATAGATCTCCAGTAATCTGCATCCGAGCTCGTTACAATTGTGAGAAGCAAGCAGAAAACCACACAGCATACCCGAAGAATGTACACTATAATGTTAAAGAAGATAATGGATCTTAAAGTGCTTGCATGGTAACTCCTCAATAGGTCCATGATTTCGGAGCCGTGAGCAGCACACAAATCGATGCACAGCATGCCCTGAAAAGCACTGGGACGGTTGACGACGTAAGAAAGACGTAGTGAAGCTGGAAGCGAGTGCGAGATATTCAAGGAAGCAAGATTCTAGCTAGCACTATGCGAAATATTCACTGTAAATGCTGGTGGGTGCTCTTATAACAAATCACAGCGCTCACCTCTTCTGGAAAGCATCTGTGGACGAGGTAACCATAGTTCCATCATTTCGATCTTCCAAGAACGCTTAAACTTCCCCGATCCTCCTGCTACACATCGAAAAGATCCTCCGGCAGCCAAAATGAGGCCAAAATTGGTCCACCAGCGTAACACACTATAAAGATAGCAGCTCTGACCACAGCCCGAGTACTGCTTCACATTCTTTAAGAAGGACATCATAGTAAAAGTCACACAATCAGACTAGCGAGGTAACCCATTGCCAGAAAACACAGTCGTCAAGAGATTTCGACATTGCAGACACCATCTTCTCCTCTCTCGTCTCTCTCCTCGTGTTGAGGAGGGGGGCCTACGCTAGATTTCGTTTGGATAAAAGCTACCAAAAGAAAGAAGTGCCATTCGTCCGTGGATGCTGCTCGATCAGCTTATCGTTCACTGTATCATCCATTCTTGCACACGCGTGTGAGGTGAGACAGTCCATACTATCATCCCAACACTTTTTTTTTTTTTTTTTTTTTTTTTCTTCCCAACACTCCAATATAGAGAAAACCCTGTAAAGCTTTACAAAGGACTGAAATTAGGTGACTACAACTTCATACCTAGTATAAGTTTCTTCTGCATGGGAAAAGTACTATCTTGCTTCAAGCCTTGCTACGATTGTATGTCAATTATAGTTACATCCTCGTCCTCCTTGCCTTTGTCATCGTCTCTCTCATCACCATCTCCTTCATCTACATTTTCTTCGTTTTCCACATGGCCTCGGGTCCCTCATCGCCTCTTTCATTGTCTCCTCCATCCTCATCTTGGTTGCCTTCCACATTGTTTCACTCATTGTCTTTATCGTGAGTACTTGTGGTGTATTCATCTTCATCATTCCCATTGTCCTCAACTCTTGACATAGCTTTTAAAGTGCCTTCAATAAAATGAAATCACGATTTAATTTTATCCTGCAAATTAAGATACTCCTCAAATGCAATGATTTTGTATTCCTATCTTGGTACAATAAACAGACCACATGGGTGAATTCTACCAAAACAATCGTCCAATTTTGAGGGCCAAATACCTTAATCATGTCGATATTTTTTTACTATAATAGTTGATGTTGACTCTGCTACATCAATTCTACATGCTCGAGAGTCATGTTCTTCACCAATCTCTTAGCATAATAGCTCTAGCCTTCTTCATCAGCAGCCTACGCATGCTTCATGATACCACTATACTACAACAACAAAGAAATGTTATTATACATTTTTATTTTTATTTTTAATACATTGCAATTACAACTGCAAAAATCAGCAGCAAATTAAGCTAAATAGCACTACTTAATAGTTGTGTCCATGAAGATAACTAGTAATAAGAATCTAAGTAACTAACCTAGCATGGCACAACTAACTAATTGGTAGAAGTAGTTGAAGCAATCCTTAGTAGGCATGATAAGTCTACATGGATAGTAAATAATAAGCCGGTCTTCCAAATATTGCAAGTGCTGGAATCTAATTGAGTATAACAATGAGGAGGACTAAGCAACATTGTGTATATCATATCATGTATACTCAATACTCGCATTTGATGAACCGGTGAGCATTGCTCTTCCTCTCAATCCAAATTTTTCCATTCAATGCTCACGAAATCATTGATATGAGTTCAAATAGACTGCATACACGTGTAAATTTTTCTACAAACAAGCCTTCTATGAATATATCTACAATTTGATCAAAAGTAGGCACATAAGAAAGATGAATTTCAACTTCAATTAGCTTTTCCCGAACAATATGAAAATTGTATGTCGATATGTTTTGTCTGCTTGGGAAACAATGGATTGTGAGCTAACTTGATGTAGCCTATCTGAGAGAAGAAGTGTCGATAAACCAATGATGCCAAGCAGACGACGAAGCTAAACAATTTCTTTAGTTATTTGCACAAAACTTGCAACAGATGCATAATCTATTGTGCTACATGCCGTGCACTATTGTTTACACAAACCCCAAGCAACATGGGTCATTGTGTAAGAAAAATATATACCCACTACACAATTTTCGATCATCGAGATCGGCTACATAATTTGCAGTCTAATTGTAGTCATGAAGGAACTCTCCATGCCTACTACAAATTAACGTCACTAAAACTGATTGAATTCATGAAGTGGACACACAGTGGATCAAGAGCATTGGCGTTGTAAGGAGCAATACCAAGTTGAATGAGTACACAGTACAATCAGACAACGACAAATATAGATACATATCTTCTGATAAACCTCCAAGATGTCAAAGACGACGACATTCCGGTTGTGATACGGCCTCTTGGGGACCCTGTAACAGAGTTATCTACTCAGGTTTCTCTTTATTTGGAGACTGTAGTGGCGGAGGATGAGATCGGGGCCCTACAATGAGTCAGAGTCGCACACCTGAATGAGAAGAAGACGATGGAAACTACATTTGCGGCTCGTCTTGAAGTACTAGAGCGAGAGATTGGGATGTGGTTGACACCTCTAGATCATCAATCTGTTGTGACGTTTCCATACGCCTTCACCGACCCTCCATGGGCCTTTTACTGAGGGAAAACGACTTCTTTTCCACCCCACAAATCATGTACCAATGTCTCTCTCTGATCATTCCACGATTGAGAAATATGTAAAGAACAACATTTCTTAGGAGTTTAAACTTTAATTTCTTCATCTGCGGCTGCTGATATCAAATTCATTTAGATTTTTAGCTATATTGTTAAAAAACCGCCACAAATGGGTCTTAAATATAACCTTGATTGCAACTAGGAAAAAAATATATGTTAAAATGCATTCAAATGATAGAGGAGCTTGGAGGGAGGTTAGCAACCACCACGAAAATAATGATGAGTAAGGACAAACGTATGGAATAGCCAAGGATGAATCAATGCTTCCGGTGCAGTGCACTGCTTCGATTTAAGCTTTATTATAAACTGTTGAGCAGATTTTGTACTCGTAGTTATCGTAGACACTCGTTGTTCCAAAAGTCTTCCAAGTTGATACATATCTCACATGGACGTGTAAAAGTTGCCCTCCAATGTCTCAATGCTCCAGTCTAAGAAATGTTGAAATCATTGTGGTACTTGAGTCCAGTTCTTCTTTCAACTTATAGTCGCGTTTCTCCATCCGGACTTCCTTGAGGGCTATGCGAGCCCGATGGCTGCCGTTATAGCCAATTTCGTAACCATTCGTGCCCTTGTATCAATCTGCACGGGATGTTGCGCGGCTGCGACTGTTTCCAGATCAATTAGCATAATTACTCATTTGATACCTACAAAATATTAAGGAGCCGGATATCCCTATGAACGAGGTTCGCCTCATGGAGGACATACAAGGCTTCGCACACATTCGTGGTCAATATCTTGGTATCTCGCTCAGACCTTAACATGGGCTGGTATCCAAGATGACTAATTTCAATTGTATAGGTTCATGTACGATTTATGGGGACCTCATTCAAATTTTCCCTTATTAAACACGGAAGGGAGAGACATTTTTCTCCAGCTTTGTAAGGCTCTCTCGGTATCACATCCAATTCAATCATGTGAACATCACAAAAACTATTAAAGTTCTTGATGGACTTACAGACTCTGTCAGGGTAGAAATATATTAGCAGAGCACGGCGGCCTAACACATCAGGGACTAAGTCTATCATTTTCTTAATTAATTGATAGACATAGTCGATACTTAGCAAAAACTCGCAGTATCCGGATTCAATTGATAGGTAAAGATGTAGACCGGCTCTTATGATTAGCCATACTTGTAGCCAATGTAAACCCTTTGGATTTCTGAGCCTGCCGCTGTGTAGCCCAAAATCATGAATGAATTGTATCTCTCCGTAAAACATGGTGGAAAGTGGCTTCACCTTTGCCCTAAGATCATCTTCAGCAGCACCATGACTGTAAAGCTCAATGTCTTCACCAATAAGAAAGGTGCATCCAGACGTTGTAAGGAGCTTGTGTCATTTCTTCCATAACAGATGGAAATATGTGAGGTATTCTTGAGATACTTCAAAATTCTCTTGGCATCTACACAACGTGCACGAGTAGTGTGTGTAGTACAAAACTTAACAGCATTTTAAATTGTGTAATATATGTTGGGTCAGCTGCCTAGGCACACAAAAGCAAGACTGGGCAAATCATTTCTTGATATAGAAAATGTGTATCAATATCTTCCATGGTTGTCAAAGATAGACTAAGTTGAACGTTCGGGTCAATAGGTACAATGACGGGGTTACATCTTGGAAGCCATTTATTTGTAAAATTTTGTGCATTCAATGTAGAGTTGTTGGTCAATGTATAGACTTAATCGATGGGCTCGATCTCGAGTGATTTGAAGGCCAATGTAGCAATGTGGAGGCCATGATTTTATCTCAAATACTTCGTCCATCATCCACAAAAAATGTAATAAGAAGTGATCGTTGTAATAGATGCAAAAAGATGTCAAGGTTCCTCAACAAGTTCTTATGACTGAGGACATAGCCATGGAGCCGGGATATCTTACCCCGACATAAACAACCAAGACCTGAGCGATATGGTGACTCGAATTGCCCCTATACACATGTATGCTCTGCCGAGACAATTGAGCTACCAAAAGATCCAAAGACATAACATCAAAGTATGCAATGTAAACATGACGACAAATGGAATATGGTTGTCATGATGCAGACTGATGAATTTGATTCACTTATAAAGAATGTAACATGGACACATGTCAATTAATTACCTCCAAGATGACACGTGGTGGGCTATGGGCTGCAAGTGGGTACATAAACTGAGCTTGATTTAGATAGATCAATTGACCGGCTTAAGGTTAGAGTTGTTAATGCTTCTGGTTTTACTCAATCAGCAACAACGCATTGACTATGGTGAGAAACAATTTGCACCAGTTGCTCGGTTTGAGCATTGAGAGAGGGAATGCCATTTAAAAATGCCAAACAAACCACCTAATGCTCCGGATGATCAAGGAAGAAAGGCTTTCATTGCAGACGTGCAAAATCAAGAATCGGCTACAATCACGTGTGCAAACATGGCAAGTTTTACATCATATGCAGATAGCGGAACATCTTAATGTATGACCGATGATAGCCATTGGTTTAAGAACTTCAAGACCATTGGGCCAACGGCAAAGGCTACCTTAGTGTACATAAATGTACTTGGTTGTGACCAGTGTTGGGCGGTTCTTGCCTTTGTGAAGGAACCTTCGGTTCCGGTTCCACAAATTTTTGAAGAGACGGTTCCGGATCCGGATCCGGTTATTTTTTATTAAGGCGGTTCCGGTCCGGTTCAGGTTCTGACTTTTTAACATGGGGGCGGTTCCGGTTACCGGTTAGTTGCTGGAAAAAAAACGCCGGTTCCCGGTTAGGTTCCGGTTCTTTTTTAAAAATATATTAAATTCTTTTAATTTTTTATTCTTCTAGAAAATTAGATGAACTAATCTGATTGGTCATACTGAGAATTTTCAACTAAAACCAGGGAATTTATTAGTAAAACAGAAGTAAATAAACTTATATGTTTTTTGTGATTGTCTTTTATGGTATATATAACTAGTTATATACGCATGGTCTCCATTAAAAACGGAAAACCAGAGATTTTATAAGTTGTTGTACGGTGTAGCAAAGAACAACTAAAACATACTAACTACATAAGGATCTTAATTCAAAATACAAAACAAATTAAACATGTGTAATTCTATGGTTACCTTTTATGGTGCAGCAAAAGCACAACTAAAAAAAACTACATAAATTTGTGTTTTATGGATGATGCTTTGTCAATATAGCATACAACAAACTAAGTACATGGGATGTCACTGAAATTTTCAATAAAAATGACAAATAAACAAACTCCAATCAAAGAAGTATAGTGTAATATGTTGAACAATTATTTGTCTCTAAGACAAATCAGTCTACCTCAAAGAGGTTTGCCTCTGCAATCAAGTCCTCATTCTCATCTAAGATGACTTCTTCCCTATCCAAAAACTCTTTCATGGAAGTACTAAAGCAACCAACTCTAGCATCATTTGGCCAATTCTTGACTACACTCACAAGCATATCAAGGTTTTCAATATTTAACCTGCACCGTCTCAAGTTTGTTATGACACCTGCAATACTAAAAACCCTCTCAGCTTCAATCTGAGATCCAACTATGCCCAAAATTAGCCGTGCCAAAAATCCCACATACGGAAAGAGAGACTCGTGTTCTTTCCACCATTTCAAAGGAGCCACGCACTCACCTTCATTTATCTTCGTCCTTCTGAAATGTGATAGTTGTTCTCTCACCACTGTCAATGTCATGTCTTCATTGTGGTCATGCACACCAAATAAGGACATCTCGTCCATTGTGGCAGTGGGCTGTGATTGGGCCGAAGTATCCGGATGTAAGACCTTGAAACACTTTACCAAAAGAGGCTCTAACACCATACTATCATATTGAGACACAATATGCAAAGCACGCTCTTTGCCCACATATTGTGATACCAATGACAACCCCTTGTAACGTGGGTCAAGCATAAGCGCGAGCATATTGTGAGCTTTGCGCGATTGAAACCCTTCCAAAAAAGAAAGAAATGGTTCCAAGACATATACCACCTCTCGAGCCATCCGCCATTCCAACAATGTCAACTCTGTTGAGAAATCCCCCATGCAATGATCCACAGTTGCAGCCCCCCAGCACTACTTCCTCGCATGCGAATTGTTGTGGCAATGGCTGCATTAAGAGCATCGAACAACAGCCAAAATCCCCCAGATTGATTCATAATGCACTCATGAACCACAGGCCCTAGAACTGTAGAAATTGATTGGGCAATGGCCCACACTTGTGGACTTGGTATGCGAGATTGCAGTGCCAATGAGGTTTGCCTAGAGTAACAAGTGATTATGGCTTGCCTAAACTCCAAAGTCTCTTGGAAGAGGATCACCTTGGAAGCAAACCGTGTCTTCACCGGAGTCTTCAGTTTGCGGGGATGAATGCCGCTGTCCACACATGCCTTTGCCCATTCTTGTCTCCCTTTGCCACTTTTTTTGGTCCAAGTAATGGTTTTTTGCAACTCTGATTGGGCATTTTTTATAGAAACCGATCTCATATCTGCGCATACTTTTGCATCATTTGTTGCATACTGGCAACACTTGGACATTGCATGCCCAAAACAGCTACCCACAAATGGAGAATCCAACCCCAAACACGCACATGAGACCACCGAATTCAAAGCATTGGTCAAAGTGGCCAAGTTACCTCCCTCATCTTTGACGTAAGCAATAATGCGAGTATTGAGGCCATACTTCACAAGAAGATTGTTGACTTGATGTGCCATGGCAGCCCCAGATGTGTCAGGTGTCTCAAACATGCCAAGAGTCACATGACATTGCTCCCACTGTTCATTAATAAAGTGCGCTATGATGACAAAAGTGTCAGTTCCCCCTCTTGACATCCACAAATCAAAACTCACGGAGCAAGTAGCACAACTTTGAAGAGATGGGGACATGTAGCGCTCTTTCGTCTTCTCTGCCAAGATTGGAATGGCCTCATTCATAAATGTCCGTCGAGAAGGGAAAACAATCCGAGGATTTTGCCTCAACACCATCCTTCTTAGCCAAGGGGATTCTACCAAAGACAGTGGAACCAACTCCTTTGCAATGAATAAGACTAAATCCTCATTGAACTGCTTCTGTTGATCATCATTTTGGTTGTATGGAGTGGGGCTCCTAAAAAAAAAAGCTATGTTTCCAGGAGTGGGGCCGGGCCTCTTTTTGGCTGGCCTACGGGCCTTCTCAGGTCCAAGATTTTCCCTCTCAATCCACCTACGTAAAACAATGTCATGTTCTTGATCCACATGCTTTCGAAGGGCAGAGATACCATTGGTTTTATTATAGGTCACAATGCCCTTCTTGCTTTCAGGAGTGACACCAACAGGATGACATAGAACACACCTCATTTGTTGTGGATTTGTTATGTCCACTGGAGCAGAGTCTTTTGTTGCATAGAATGCCCATGTCGAAGCAGTGCGATTGTGGGGCTTCCAAAAATCCCGTTGTTTGTCAAGTACTGGGAGCTGCGCCTCCACATCCAACACCGTGTGTGATGGCGAAACTGTGGAAGATGACATTGCAGCCGAGGCTTGATGAGCTGATGTAAATGAGGCATCATGATGAGCATCCTCCGCAACATGGCACTCCACCAAAGCTCTCTCATTATCAACATTCATGTCAGGAACAACTTCCCTTTCTAGTTCGTCGAAAATATTGGGCTCCATGACATAAAAAGCTTGTGGAACAACTCCTGTGTAAAAACAATGCAAACAAAGAATCCAAAAGGCATTTAATAATTGTGCACAACTCATATATTTACAACTAAAAATGTAAACAACTAAAAAAATAAAGCTCAATGAAAGGGAGTTACAGGCGGGTAATGGTGGCTGGTTGGCAGGTCCCTCCCTACTTTGGGCTCCCTCCCTCTCATGCAGAATCTGCTATAACAGAAGCCAAAGGGGCTATCTCATCAACCCCCAATTGTATCAAGAATTAAAAAATTTTAAAGAAAGGGAAGATACTTACCAGTGATGATCAATGTGGGCTGGTTGGCGGGCCCCTCTTTGCTTGTGCTCCCTCCAATATAAAATCTACCATAATGGAGCAAGGGCTATCAGCCCCTTGCTGTATCATCAAAGAAAACAGGAAAAAAAAAAGAAAAAAAGAGAATGATGATCAATGATTACCATGGACCAAGGGGCCTGGTTGCAGGTGGGCCCTCCTTGCTCGTCCTCCTAAACTTGTGCACCACATGCCATAGCAGAAAAGGAGGAAGCTGATTAGCTTCATGGTGAACTAAAGCTAAAAACAGTAAAATAACCAAAAGTGGTGGATGCTTACCAACGTCACTAACTCTACTTGCTACAGCATTGACATCCACTCGATTGCTTAGATCATTCTCTTTTGAAAAGCCCTCTTCAGTAGCTGAACAGCACTTGGAGACGACTGGATGACTAAATCACTGACAACCAAGACCAGATTGACTTTCAAGTGAAGACAGCCAGAATGCAGTGCCACGTGGAGTAGCCAGAAACTATGAACGAGAGAGCCCCTGAAGGAGAGGATGGAAGAAACGGGGGGATGGCTGCTCACATACCTCCTCTCGCCAGTCAACATTGTTCAAGATTCCCTGACACACAGCGAAAAGAGGAACACCCTCGTACAAAACCTGTATAAGCACCTTATTCAGCTCCACCTGCAGCTATCCTACCATCCCACAATACAACTTCTTGGAAATGAACAGTGCGGAGACCCCTCACAACAGGGTGAAAATCAATTCTGCCAATACAATAACCCACAGAATGGTGAACAAAAGAAAAGGGGGTTACCTCACTCGTTGCAAAACCTGGGTAAATCTGGAAGGAGCTCACTGAGTGCCCGTGGTTCAAACACATTTCCCGAAAGTATGTGTGCACCTGCCACATATACAGGAACAGTCAGGCGCCGAGGTTCTGTATAAATCTCTATTGCACGATGAACAACATTGATCATGGCAATAGACACTGAGGCAAGGAAGCAACCTACTGTCATTACGCCCCAACCAACTTGCTATCCATTATGTGCTGCAAAAGTACAGATTGGTCATACAAAGCTAGCCTGGCTGTCATCCAGATTGTACAACTAAGCACCGTACAAGAGAGGGGCAGAAGCTGACCTCTTTCTGGGTTAATTCTTCTCGGTTGGTCTGAATTCATCTAGATTATGTAGCTAGCACAGAAGCGAAGAAGTGGCAAATTTGTTGACCAACTACAGCGCGAGGTGCAAACCTGCAGAATCTATCTCATTGTACAACCGATTTGATCTTCGGGGAGCAGCAGCAGTTGTTGGTCTATTTCTTCGCTGCTCCAATATATTGTCCAGGTGACTCGATGTGGGCCATTCTGCACTTGCGCTGTCTGAGTCAATACACTTGTCTTGCTGCTCGCTCTAGATAAGCAAATTACTCATAGGGCCCTCGTTCTGAACAGCACATGGGTAAGCGCATTGATCTTTCGTGTTATGATGCAGGGGCATGCTCTCCGAGGTGGGATTAATCAGAACAGGAAGGTGAAGAGGGACAGGGAGGGGGTTCTGGAAGGCTAAGCTGCATCATCAACTTGCACTGGCCTATTAACCAGGATTAGCCATGCCAGACACAGACCCTGCCTGCAGGGGGGCCTTTCCCTCAGAGAGGGCGTACCTCACGCTGGTGAAGCCACGAGAGAAACAAGAGATTGTACTCATAAGACGTTGTTTGCCGTAGCCTTGTGGCCATTGACCCCGCGCCCAGTTTGAGCGGGAACAAAAGGAACAGAACCTACCTCCGTCAGGGGCTGACGTTGGTAGTAAGACTTACCATCGTATAAGGAATTAGTCCGGGTTTTCCAGATATCCTCTAGAAAACCCTTCACACAAGCATCAATCTGCTGTGTGTGATTTGCCCAAAAACTAGGCCTCAGGAGGGCCTGGGCTTTTGGCTCAGCCTCGAGACTTTCAAAGTTGGTAAACAGGGGTACAGGCACAATTCCCTTGATAAAATTGAAGAGAGCCTCTCTTTGGTGAGAGAACCCCGGACAGCGTATCAGAAAATGAATACTGTCTTCAGATTGCCCACAGAACGGACAATTGCACTCTCCCTTTCCTCTCTGCTTCTGTTTGCTGTTCAAAGGTAGGCTTCCTGCCCTGAGTTTAAATTTCAGTCTAGTGCCGAGAGTGGGTAGACCCTTGAGGTCATCCAAGATGTCCACCCCCATGTCACTGACTGGAAACAAGTTCAGGGAAGTTCTCTGCCTAACTTCATTTTCATCAGACAATCTCATGGCAACAGACATGGCCTCAGACACTACAGCCTCTAAGGCAGATTTATCCAACAGGGTCAAGACTTGCGGATCCAGATCCAGGTCCTTGAGAATCTTTTCTACTCTCTTCTGCCAGGACTTAGCCTGTTTGACAGGGCGGTCTTGTTTCCAAGATATAGAGTCGATCAACTTAGGATATCTGGTGTTGGGCATATGTTGCAGCTGACCCCACCATCTGACCTTGAATTCATCTCGTCGGGAGCTTAAGGATGGAATGCCAAACTCACCCCGAACAGCCACATTGGCTGTTTTGGAGCATGCTGACATACACTCCTTAAGCACCCCCACTTGAATGGATTCTAGAGACTTAGCCTGGTTGGAGTTATCAACCCATATAGCAGATCCGTACTCCAAGGCAGGTCTAATAACGCGACAAAGCATGGTTTTCTTAACCTCAGAGGTGACCCCTCTGCAGTGGAAAAATTTAGTGAGCCCCAGAGCTTTGCCCTTGCCAGTTTGAACAACTTTCCGGATATGTGCATCCTAACTACAAACGGAGGAAAACTCAACGCCCAGGTAAGTGTAGGAAGGGAGGACCGGGATCTCTTGGCTACCCCACTGCCACAAGATCACTTCCTCCCTCTCCTCTGTCGTTGAATGCTACCACTGCACATTTGCTGACATCCAGGAAAAAAACATAAGTGGGTTTCCCTTCTTTTTTCCTTCCCTGAATAATCTGGCTTAGAGTGAAGATATGATCCACACAGCCCTTGTTTTGCCGAAAGCCGAGAGAAACAAGCCGAGAGAAACAAGAGAAAAGAGAAGAGAGAGAAGGTAAGCTGCGAGAGAGGAGGGAGAAACTAAGGAGGCCAACCACCAGAGGGCCTGTAGGATACGGTAGAACTTGAACCAAAACCATCACTGTTTTAGGGGGTGTGGGAGCCAAGGAGCTCACGAGAGAGAGGAAAGAGACTGGTGTGTGCATTTGTGTCTTAGGGTGCGGAAAACCTCATGTAAAGAATCCGTTTATCCTCATAAGAAATTGCCCTTGCATTCACTCCATACATATATGCATCGTGAAAATGGAGGAGAGAGACTGAATGACAAGTTATATACGCTTCGAGACAGTCTGAGCAGAAGTATTACCCGGCACTGTTCTGGCACTCTCCCCGCCATGCCTTCGTTCCGTTTTCCTTTGCTTCTTCCTGAATCCGGTCGAGTTGAATCACGACCCCACCAATGTATTACACAACACAAGCGTCCGACACGGATTCTCTCCTAAGCTGCTTCTACCAGAATCCACATTACTGTAATCAGGCATACAGCGTGAAACATATCATACTCCCGCTCTCCCCTTCCCTGCCTTGTTTCTCCTGAAACAAAGTAGAAACGTTGTGACCCAAACAAATCACACGCCCCTCCCACACTTCCATCTCTCCCCTGTCCGATCCTTCAACGCAGACGCATGCTACAAAGCCCGAATTCACAGTGAGATGGAGATGGCAAGCCAATGATGTGGCCTTCTGGGACTATTGCAGCACTACGGCGTGGCCGATTACCTTCCGCTTCGCCGCATCATGAACCGCGCACGTAGAGACACTTAGGGCTACACAACCGGAACCGGAACCGGAACCCTAAACCCCAAACCCGGTTCCCACACATGTGGTCGTAGCTGGAACCGCCGGTTCCGGTTCCCACACAATCCTGGATTTCCGGTTCCGGTTCCGGTTCCGGTTCTGCGCAGTCGGGTCCGGTTCCGGTCCGGTTCCACATAACCGGAACCGGAACCGGCGGTTACCCGGCCCAGGCGAGTAACCGCCCAACACTGGTTGTGACGCTTATATTCACATTCCTGAAGTACTTCGTAAAAAACTTAAAGCTAAGAACAAGAGAAATATTTCTTGGGTATATTGTTGAAAGTAAGGCTAAATTTTGTGTTTGGAATAGAGCAATACATCAAGTTGTTAATATTGTTCGAGATGTTTTTTTTTTAATGGTCTTCTCATGTGCCACAATGTCCATATGTGAATTATGTCAACATTCGTCTTATACTACTTGGAGCATAATATCATCCAACTGTAGAAGAAGTTGTGCACAATCATAGCAATGATATTGTAGATCCACAATCACCAGAGTTGGTTGTAGAGTTACACAACCCAAATGTGTAGAATTATGAGGTATAAAATTTACAATGGTATTTCATAAAGATTGCAGGAACACATAAGGTGTCTCGATTGGCCATCCCTTTACAAAGGAGGGGAGGTAGCAAGATTTGAGCCCCAAACCACTAGGGTGAAACATAGTGCTCTACCCCAGACAAGGTGGTGTAGCTCATAAGTGCTTGAAATTACCTGCACAACGATCGTTCCTCTAAAATGAAGGGGATTGGACCGGCCAATAGGGAGGGATGATTGGCCTGTTGGAATGGGTGATTGGCGAGGACATGTGTAGAGGAGGACGACGAGGCAGCGACAGGCTCTAGAACATTCGAGAATTAGTAGGAGTGAGGTGGTGGGTTGTAGAGGGATCTGGAAATGTTGGGATGAGCTGCTGGAGTGGTGCCAGTAGCAAAGGACGGTGGGGCAGTGAGTGACGAGTGGTGCCGCCTACGGTGGGCCCACTCACTAGCGCTTGCTAATAATAGACCCTAGCGCTTACAAAATATCATAAAATAATGCCCAGACGGGAATCAGTTCTTTAGCAATAATAGAACTACCGAATCAAGGATCAACTAGGAGACACTTGTCAGGTTCCAAGGCCAACCAATATTCATCCACAGCGTACAAAGGATGGGTTCATTGTTCATTCGTATACATATAATCGTTAACAAACGCAAAGGTAGATGGTCTCTACTTCCGTTTGTAAAAGGCAAGTAAACAAAACGAATAATACATGTGGCCCGGTCAAAGGCTGCCGTGCGTCTGAGTCAACAGCCGCTGCCCACGTTTTGAACACACGAGACGAGAGACGAGGTGACGATGCGAGACACACAACTTCATTGAATGGTTGACTTCAATAGCTAAAGGAGGAACCCTGGAGCTGGAGAGAGAGAGCGAGAGAGTTGAAGGATTGCAGCTGGGAACGAGAGAGAGAAAGGTGCACATGAAGATCGGCAGATTGTGTCATATTCATGGTGTGAGATCGGGGTGAGATCTTGAATCTCCACTTGAGAAGACCTCGAGGATAGTCAGAAAGAAGACAGATAGAGGGACAGGCTAGCTAAGTGAGAGCTAAGTACTAGAATTCTGAAGACAAAATCATCAGCTGGCAAACCACTGAATATTCGGATATTACGACATAGTGTCCGGCCAGTTCTTGAGATATAATTACTGCAGCTCTAGGAAGAAAGGAGCAATGGGGAAACTTGTAACCTACTTTAAAGGCACACCTGGACCCAGCGGCTTTGGCTCCGCCTCCACGGCTATGGATGTGACCGAGGGCCTCTCGTTGGACTCACACACTGCCATCGTCACAGGTGACATCGGGTTTTGTCTAAATGTCGGTGTTGGGTTTTGATCGACGTTTTGAGCTCTCATTGAGACGAAGTTAGATCTCAAAATTGGGAATAGTAGTATCCACAAACTTGTAACTAGGCCACAGGAGCTAGAGGAAGTGTTCTCTTGGTCGAAATGCCAGAGGCCTGCACACTGTGGTCAAAGGTGTCCTCATGCAATTTTCAGACAACGACAATGATCTATTTTCGGCCTTGCTAAGGTATTTCGGGTCGCAAGCTGCTAAGATGTTTTGGGGGTGATGGATTGGCAGGTGCAACCGCTGGCATTGGCAAAGAGACGGCAAGGGCACTAGCAAAGAGAGGGGCGAGAGTGGTCCTTGCTACTATAGATTTGAGATTAGGAGAGGAAGTGAAGGCAGAATTTTTGGAGGAAAATACGAAGGCGCGCGTCGAGGTCATACAGGTCGACCTGAGCAATTTGTCTTCAGTTCGAAAATTCGCTGCTGAATTTAAGGCTCGCAATTTACCCCTTAACATTCTTGTGTAAGTTGATCACGTTGTGTTGTGAGACCTGAGAGGAAAGGTGATCCCGTGTTTCATTTTTTTCATAGAACTTACAAGCCCGAACGTTGCATTTCTGGTTATCAGTTCTCAATATTGCCCAGGGAAACCAGACAGAGAGCTTTCAGAATGAGAAGAGGGAGAGCTCTCTAGAAAGATATAAAACCAACCTTCATAACGCCACTACCTTTGTGAGGGGCGCAGGTTCTCTGGACACTGACCGCAAGTGATGTAATCAATTAGTTCGGGTTTGCCTTATTTCCGAGCCAGAAAGCCCTTCACACAAGCATCAATCTGCTGCGTGTGAGCTACCCAGCATCCTCCATGCATTTAGACCCTAACGAGGCCAGGGTTTTAGGCTCAGCCTTGAGAGTTCGAAAGTCGGTGAACTGAGGGACTATGTTCTCAAGGTGGTTCTGAAGAGGGTCGCTCTCTCATGAGAGTACCCCCGACATTGTATCAGAAAATGTCAGGCCGCCCACACATCGGGCATTAGTTAACAATCTCGAGCTTTCGTCCGCACAATGTTTTGGCTATCCTCTCTGCATCTGTTTTTTTGTTTAAAGGTAGACTCCAGGTTGCCCCTAGTTTAAATTTCAGTCTGGTGCCAAGGGTAGGTAGGCCCTTCAGTCACCCTAAAGATCCGAGCTCACCCATGTCACAAACTGGAAAGAGAGAAGATTTATGCCTAGCACTTCGTTTTGTTCCCGAGACACTTCTCGTGCTTCCGACATGGTCTTAGACACTTCAGCTCAGCTTCATCTAGCAGGGTGAGTTCTTCCTGCCTAATATTGTCTTAGGGGGGGTCTAGTATTAGGCATGCTATTCAACTGACCCTATCTAACACTGACCCACCATCTGACTTTGAACTCATGACGTGTACACCTTGAAGGCGGTACGCCAAACTTGCCCCTTAACAGCTGTTCTAGAGCACGCTGACATGAGCTTGAAAGTTGAATTCATGGATCTCTAAAGTTTTAGCATGGACCTTGGAGTTGCCCTCCCACACGGCAGATGCGTACCCCAAGGTATGCCTAATTGTAACTTCAGTATAAATCCGTCTGCAGTAGAAAAATTGAGCAAAGCTGTGCGTTGAGCTGTTTGAACCACTAATTCCTGTATATGCGCATGCCAGTGATTACTGTCCATGTAGGAAAACTGAACACCAAGATATGTGCACGAAGGGAGCACCAATCTCGGCCCAGATCCCCTCCCTCCTCCTCCCCTCCCACGATCATTGAAATCCTGCACCACAGCAAATTTTCTAATGGCTAATAATTAATACGGTGACAGAGTGAGAGGACCCGGCTAATAGTAGGATGCTCTTGTCCTCATCACGATGCTGTATTGATCCCCACTGATGAATCTTCGAAGTTTCCAAGGATGTATATGATTCGACACAAGGGACCCGAGGATCTAGGGGACAGGTACAGGTGACCTTCCCCGTCAAACAATATGACGGGTTGCGTTATGCCTGGCAATTGAGTCAAGTTGTTCTAGGTCTCAGGAAGAATTTGACGAGAGGCTGTTGTCCTGTCATTTCTACATGCAGAAACAATGCAGGAATTAGCTCCATGAAAGAGCACCAGTCTACTCCAGAAGGCCTGGAGTTGATGTTTGCCACCAACTCTTTGGGTTGGTTCTCATGCCCTAATGATTTCCAGATAGCGAGAGTCTGAACATCTTGAATATAGAACATAGAATGTGATCTTATTCTCAATTTTTGGGTAAATATATACCCTCTGCCCCCTTTCTGTTTGGTCAGCCACAGCTAGCTTGTATCAGGAGCCTAAGTTACACGGGCTTTACATTGAACCCACGAGCGCCCAACTTTGTGTCATTATTCGGACTGGAATGTGAAGACTGGTATTCTGAGACTTCGATGTTTCAAGGGGGACTGATTAGTGGGTATAGAATCCACTGATGAAGGTGGGGACATCGTATCTGTGATGCATGCAGGTCACTTTTTGTTGACAGACTTGCTGCTGGACACCATGAAGACCACTGCCACGCAGACTGGAATTCAGGGCCGCATTGTTGTAGTATCAGGGGCCCTCTATACATGCACTTACGAGGGCGGGATAGCATTTGACAAACTAATCAACTCAAAAGAGTAAGATAATATCTGTCCCCTGAGGTGGTTGTTATTAAACACACCCATCGTTTCCCATCCCCAGTTGACCTGCTTTTCTCCACAACTACTGATTGATTGATTAATTATTGATTTTGTCCATCTTTTGAAAGTCGCCTTCTAACAGCAGCAGCTGAGTTAGTGGGATATGCTGTTTGAAGAATATATGGATTTAGGGGATATGGTCAAACAAAGCTTGCCAACATCCTTCATTGTCAGGAGCTCTCACGACGTCTCCAGGTCTCTCTCTCTCTCTCGCTCTCTTTTCATGAATGTTAAATTGCGTAGTTACTTTCTCATCTTCTCTCCTCCTTCTCTCCCTTTTACTGTGCGGTGTGACAGGCAGTTATTTTTGTCATGCCTTTAGGAAGCTTGAGAGCCAAAATCCAGCACTCTATGACCCTCACCTGTGCATCATCTCTAGAGAAATTTCTGCTGTGCTTCATACCTTAGTGTGGGGAAACTACTCACGGGGTGAATGGCCCACACTGCACACTCAAGGGTCGTCATAGCTCATAGTACATGAGTGGACGCATGTTCCTGTCACTGATCTACGGCACAAGACTCTCTGTCAGTTTTTGCTATATACTGCCTTAGTCTATGTCGGCCCCCCGTTCTATCTCCTGAATGGTCGTTGATATTCTGGTGGGTGGTTCATCGATGGGGAATGTAGTATCATGGCACCTGATAGTCGTTGGCATCACTGGTCAGTCATGAGTCTGTTGCTTGTCTCCACTGGACAGGAAGAAGGAACCAAGAATATAGCTGTCAACACTCTCCACCCGGGGGCTATTAGAACCAAGCTCACACAACTGGACGGTCTAGTAGGGTATATCGGTAAGTCAAGTCTCCTTTCGCCTCCATCATAAACTCAGAGCAAAGTGGGTGCTGATTGAGTTGATCAAGTGTAAAATGTGAAGAATGGGAGTTAGATCTGTTCCTTCAAGATTCCCCTTTCTTCCCTGGCCCGGAGGTTATTGCCTAACCAGGAAAGGTTCAACTTCCGTGGATCTGGCTCCCATCTGGCTATGGTTTTGGTGTTGCAAAGCATAAAACTTAACAATCATGGATCTTTGTACAGAGTGTGACTCGCCTCCAAGGAAAGGGCAATGGATATAGCTAAAAGTTACAGTGTATTGGAGAGAATCTTCAGTCTTCCCCAGATTTGATAGAGGACTTCGGAGATGTGCATAATGTTGCGAATATCCGAGCTGCTGGTCATTGCCTGGCCCGCAGGGGAGGCTGGCCGGGATGAAAAGTGCGACTAGATTTCTCAGAAAAACCATGGCCACAGCATTCGGTGAAGGCGGAACTTTACAGATGAATGAACTCTGCATTTCTGCGTCCAGCTCAGGCTTTGGGGGTTGATCTGACACAATAGTTTATGTGATGTGAACAGAGTCACGTCTGCCCAATTTCCTGTTCAAGACAGCTCAGCAGGTATAGTCCCTGACTCCCGGTTGTGAGAATTGGCCACATGAATATCCACTCAGTATAGTTTGCGAATTATTAGACTACATATGTTCGCTGAGCTAGATATCTCATCTCAAGAATACGACTTTAAGACTTTAATAGATCATATGGAGCTGAGGGAGAAAGACGATGACGCTGGCCTGAGCTCAGGCAGTCTAAGCAAAGCGAATTTGCACCCAAGATCACTCGGGTGCATTGATCTACGCTCCCCTCCTCAACGATTTGAAACAATGGCCAAAGACATCTGTGAGTAGACCTGCAGTTTTTGACAATCACTTGTGATGTCGGTGGTCATGGCAGGGTGCAGCCACCCAAACGTATCTTGCAGTACACCCGAACGTGGAGGGTGTGTCTGGAAAGTACTTCATAGATTGCAATGAGACGCCATTGAGCGGGCACGCATTGGACGTGAAATTGGCCGATAGGCTTCGGAAGTGGAGCGAGGACTACATCAGCACTCATTGATCCAGCAACACTAATAATCACCCAGTTTTTTAAACCCAACTCTCCATCGATGGGATCTGTCAGACATTCGCTGAATATTATGGCTCATTAATCGAGTATTTTGGAGAAATGATCGTCATCTTGAAACATTACAATTGATATAAACAAGACCATGTAGACCATGATGGATTTATATGCTCTATAGAAGAGCATGTCACTTGTACATGTATATCATTAGCTTCACTTCGTTCAAACTTATTCTTGCATGGAATATCCTTCAATAAAATAATAAATATATGACGGCCCCCCTAAGGAAGCCTAAATTATGGTCACAGATCCAACAGTCCATCATGAACAAATGTGCTAGAACATGTCAATGCCTTCCATCTCCACCAATATTTCTCTTCCAAGTGTGCTGTCCTATGGACATTTGCGCCCGGATTACATGCAAGTTGTCATATTCAGAACTGCAAGCAAATTACAGGACGTGCGAGAAAGATAACTAAAACTGTGGTTCATTATTTCATCACATAGCCTCCAGCCTAACTAAGTTACCCAGCCATTCTTTTATATGTTGGTAGTAACCATTTCACCAGTAGCCATTTGCATACGTGAAATGCCATTAATCCTAAGCTTGCTATCAGTCTCAGAATCCAACACCCAACTAGGTGGGGATCTCACAGCCCATACTAGTGAATCCTCATTGAGCCAAGACTATAGTGCTCCTTAGATGTAGTTGAACAGGAGCTGACAGAGTTCTCAGCTAACATAGTATGGGAGGTCCATTACTGAGCTTGCATTTTCTAGTGCTGACTGCTTCCCATACTTCGGCTCGGATTTCTACTTGGAAGAGCCTTATTAATGTGTACACAGTTCAAAGCCCTTAAAGCACTGTTGACATGCATTGGTACTTTCATCTTAGTTCTTAGATCCCCGAAAGGGAATTGAGGTTGTCAAAGAGCTCTCATTTTCCCTGAGTCTCTTCATCTCGTTTGGTGTTGAATGGGGTTGGAGAGCAATGTAATCTTGACAAACACGTAGATCCAAACTACTCTATATATTTTGAAGTTAGTCTGATATGGGTACATCAATAATTGAGGAACATGTACCATTGATCAACAACACACACTTTTGCTTTCAAAATAAAAGGCTTAACCCTGAAGTTCCCAAGCCCCTTTTTGCAATTTCGTCGTTGGTAGCCTGCTCCAGTGTAGACTGCTACCTATACTCTCAGATCCACAGATTCCAGCCATACACATTTGGTGATAGTGTACTCTTATATTCATAGAGATTTTTTAATTAGATGATGGTTCAGGTTCCAAATTTTTATTTTCTAAGGGGCCCCTGCTTGCAGAGCCCACCAAAGGGAGCTGGAAGAAACCAAATAAATTGTATACCCCTTATCCTCCTTATATAGTCTCTCCATGGCCTTCTAGAAGGGGGCCCACTGCCTCATCCCATAAGAAAAACCGTTGCATGCATGCAACCCTACTGCAAGCCCATTGGCCACTCCAACCACGTTACAGTAAGATATTTAATTTTATTATCAGCCACTCAGGTGATCACCCTAGCTGCCCACTTGGATGGCCGGCTCAAGTGTGCACCTCAGCCGCCGATGTGAGCAAAAAACCGAAATTGTTCTTAAAACAAAAGTCAGTGAAATATAAACATGAATAGGTTTGAGATTGAGTAAGATATTTAAATTTTAGGATCGGCCACTCAGGTGATCACCTGAGCTGCACCTCAGCTATCAATGCGAGCCATTCAATTTTGCACCTCAATAGGCTCAAGTGTTCACCTGGGTGGCTCAAGTTTTCACCTCAGCTCCCAAGTTAGTCCATTCATGTGTTTAGATGAGCTGCTCATTGCCATAATTGGCACTTTTACACTTACCTTAGCAGTAATAACATGGGTCCCACACTGAAATGTGTCTTAGTTCTGCAGGTGCATGTGTTGACTTAACGTGCTGCCCAATGGCCTGCTACCCACTAGCCCCATGCGTGGACTTGGTCCACTACCCAATGCCCTATTGCCCAGTGGCCACATGCATGGACTTGGCCCACATGTACTTATAGTACATGTACAGCTAGTTCCAATTTAGAAAAAATGAGAGTTTAACTCATCAACATGTGCAAGTAAGCACATAGTACACTTATTGAAGTAGTTATAATTTCGTATGAACTCCAGTGACAAACCGTCACAACTTGTACTGTTATTGTACCATGCACCAGTTCAAACTGACATCACTGAAATTGGTCTCAAAGTTTACAACTAAACTGTCCCAGTTATATACTTGAGGTAAATGATCAAAATAAAACAAATTATTTATGTTTTGTATGTTAATAATTTCAATAAGATAATTAATGTTTAGTATGAACAATGATACGTTTACTTGATCAATGATGGTTTAGATAAAATATGTATCTCCAAATGAGCCTTGGTGGTATACGTATGGAGATGAGTTAGATGAAGAGAAAGTAGGACAGTATTTGCGTATATAGAGTTGTATATTATTTGACAGTTACATCATTTTTAAAGATATACTATGTGTTATTACACTGTTACATTATTTTTTGAACATATAATCATCTTCATTTTTGGCAATGTGACACCTTAAGCCGTGCAAGCATAATTCAGTATATATTCCATGTTTTGTATTGTGGAAATGTGAACAGTATACCAGGGGCCATGATCTTTTGTTATAGAGTTCGGTGTGAAGTTCCTGAAAATATCACACCCAAAGCATAAAAGTGCATGGCTCCTTCCTTCATTGGTACTATTTTTTATGCTGAGGGAGCTTGGGAAAAGTTTTGATAGCTAGATAGGATGTCTTAACTACAGGTCGAGTCCATACCATTTGTCTTGTTTGTGGGACCTGGACAAGGACTAATCGGTGGCAGTATCTGTAGGTCACAGAGAACAGTACTTGGATTACAGTGACGGTTTGCAATTACAGTAAATGGCTTATCTACCCCTCAAAACCAAAGTACGGCAACACTAGTATTTTTACTATGTATACATGTACACATGTAAAGTATGGATAAATGCCACTAGTTTCTGAATTGATGTATGTGTGCAGGGAATGAGACTGCAGAGACAATAACATACTTTGGAATTATATTGAACTTGGTATTTTACTTGGTACATAGCATCCGTATCAGCTTCCCATATTCATCTACCTTGGTCACAAACTTTGTGGGGACTACTACCGTCACACCCTTGCTCGGAGCTGTCTGGGCGACCCATATCCGGGACAATGTATTAGAAAATAGATATCGTCTTAGGCTGCCTGCTGTTTGGCCAATTACAAACTCTTTTCTTCTCTGCTGTTTATTGTTGAAAGGTAGGCAAGCCGCATCCCTGAAAAGATATCGTTGCAGGAAAGGGGCTTTATCTTATTGGCATTCTCTGCCAGCTTACCCGGCTGTAAGCCTTCAGCTTTTATGTCTACAGATATGAACCTGTTTATGGGCAAGTGTTTTCTTAGGCCAATCCCAGTCATATTACACAGTGCAAAGTTAGTTGATCATTTAGACCAATGAAAATCTTTGACATGGTGTAAACATAGTTCATCACATGTTACATAGAGTGTAAACCAATAACAGTCTTGACACGGTGTAAGATCAGTTGACCATATTTTCTCCATTGACTTCAACGTGATGCAAAGTCTGGCCCTCAAGGGACAGAGCCAACAAATAACCCTTAACATTTGTTAGTGTGCACTAGTAGGGGGAGCAAAATCTTCTTAACATTTATGCTAGTTTAACGTTTTATAGAGGTAACATTTATCGAGGGCAGACTGTAGGAAATGATAAGTGGATTTTGTAGTCCGGTCAAACCGTCAGCCGGCGCGCGGTTTCAAATCAGAATACCGCCCGCCCACGTTTTGTTGCAGACAATTGTCAACGGGAATACAAAATGAGTACTGGACTTTTGGTCAACTCAAACTCCACAGTGCAACCGCGTACGAGAAACACAGAGAGAGAAATTGAAGGAGACATTTCTGAACACCTGCAGATTGCATACACTGAAGAGCAAGCAACCCATTGAATATTCAGGAGGCGGATACAGTGTCCCAGTTTAGAAAGATTGTAGCTCTAGAAGGAGAAGAGAGATGGGGCAACTTGTCGCCTACCTCAAAGGTACACCTGGACCCAGCGGCTTTGGCTCTGCCGCCACGGCTATGGATGTCACCAAAGGCCTCTCATTGGAATCGTACACTGCCATCATCACAGGTGATATCGGCTTTCTTGTTCAGTAGTATTGGGTTGTGATCGTTGTGGTAATTGAGATGAAGTGAGCTCTGAAATGGGACATCTGCGTGTTAGTGCCCACAACTAGGCCACAGTAGCTACTAGAGGAAGTGTTCTCAGGCACAGCGTGGTCAAAGGTCCCAATGGGCGTTTGTTCGAATGAGGTCTTCATGAAAGTTACAGACAACGACCTCGCCCGAGATTCACCCACGCAAAGAGTTCGCTAAATTTTGACCTAGCTGTTTTGGGGGTGATGGTTTGGCAGGTGCCACCGCTGGCATTGGCAAAGAGACGGCAAGGGCACTAGCAAAGAGAGGGGCGAGAGTGGTCCTTGCTATTAGAAATTTGAGATTAGGAGAGGAATTGAAGGCAGAACTTTTGAAGGAAAATATGAAGGCCAGAATCGAGGTCATTCAGCTCGATTTGAGCGATTTGTCTTCGGTTCGAAAATTCGCTGCTGACTTCAAGGCTCGCAATTTACCTCTCAACATTCTCGTGTAAGTTGATCCGGTTGGTTTTTTTTGTTTTGGAGGTAACATAACCACCAAATTTGCTGACCATTCACTAGAGAACAAATGAGGGGGTGGCTCACCACCGACCACAGCCCTGTCGCGAGAACGGAGAGGACGATTCCCTTGTTTTTCGATCGATCGGTTCTCATTATTTTCCAGGGAAACCAGACAGAGAGCTTGAAGGAGAAGAGGGAGAGAGCTGTGGAAAGATAACGACAATTTCATAACGTCCACAACCCGAGGGCCAGGGGGTAGTAGCCTTTGTGGTCATTGTCGCATCCTTAAGCACCTCGTCCTTGATGGCAAAATCTCAGAAAATCCACCCGGTATATCCAATGTAGAAGCACCTGTATCAGTCGGCCATCCTCTTTCCACTCCTTGATGTAGAGGATGATGTCCAGTTCTGCCAGAATCTTGGAAGACTTCTGGACCCATCAAGATGATTGGCCTTCTTCTGGCTACACAGAATGTGCAGCGGTCCAGGCACAAACGCCGTGACTGTCAGGAAACTCATAACCCAGAAACCAAAGATGATTTCAGGTATCAAGGTCCTCCGACAATGGAGGTACAGCAAGTGCCACCGCAGCCCACCATATCTCCTTTTTGCGCTTTTTCCAGTTCCCATACAATGCCTTCAGCCTCTTACCATACACTTCTAGACTGATCTGAACTCCTGTGGAACCACTTCCTCCCGGGTTTGACAGGGAAACCTTTACTTAACCCGTGGACGTGATAAAGCTTAGGTCTACCCCGGGCCACTCCACACAAAGAACACATATCTTGGCCAAAGGCTAAGTCAAAGGGTACCTTGAGTGGAATCACACATCCAAAACTTCAAACCATTGCATCAGTGGGGATCAAGACTTAAACCCTCTCTCTCTTTTCCTCTTCAGGGCTAGGGTTTCTCATATCCTTCCCCCTTTCTGCACGAGGTCTGATGATCGATCGTCTCCGTGCTTTAAGAGTGGTTCATTCAGAGCTGTGGTTGAGGTTGGATAATCCTCATGTGACCAGGTGTGTCAGGTGTGTACAGGTGAGTGGTATTTGCATACAGGCCGGGAGCACGTCTCTTTTTGCGCTGTTTTTCCTCATTGGTGAGCCTCGATATTGGGGGCTCGGAATGCTTAGATAGAGTCCACAACTCAGGAAGAATTTGATACTAAGCTCTGTTGTATTGTTTTCTCTACACACAGAAACAATGGAGGAATTAGCTCCCTCGACGAGCCTAAGTCTACTCCACAGGGCCTGGAGTTGATGTTTGCCACCAACTATTTAGGTTGGTGCACATGCCCTGAATGATCTCCAGAGCGCGAGAGAGTGAGAGTTTGTGTCTTTAGAGTGTTATGGGGACATTGCCTAGCCTTCCCGTCGGACTGATACTGACCAAAGCACCAAGGAGTATGGGCCCCTCTTCCAAAGATAAGCTGTGTTTGTCAGAGCTCATTGAAACTAGAATTGACCAGGCTGCCAGTTGTTATTAGCACCCAAAAACAAACGTTACACGGGCTTTATTGTGCCCTTCAAAGGAGCACCCAACTTTGTGTCATTTTTCCTGGGATTTTAAAAACTCCGGTGAGCAGCTAAGTTGAACATTGCATCTGTCATGCAGGTCACTTTCTGTTTAAAGACTTGCTGCTGGACACCCGTGGACTGATTAGTGGTATAGAATTCACTGATGAAGGGGGGGCATCGTATCTGTGATGCACGCAGGTCACTTTTTGTTGACAGACTTGCTGCTCGACACCATGAAGACCACTGCCACACAGAGTGGCATTCAGGGCCGCATTGTTGTAGTATCAGGGGCAATCTATACATTCACTTATGAGGGCGGGATAGCATTTGACAAACTAATCAACTCAAAAAAGTAAGGAAGTGCCCAATGATATGTATCCTGGTTGCTATTTCACTCTTCCTTTCCCATTCTCCTCGCACTCCGTCCAACCTGCCTTTCTCTACAACTGCTTGGTTTGTGAATCTTGTAAGAGTGGCCTTCTAACAGCAGGGCTGTTTACTGGGATATGCTGAACAGAATTTATGGTTTTAAGGGATATGGTCAATCAAAGCTTGCCAACATCCTTCACTGTCAGGGGCTCTCACGACGTCTCCAGGTTTTTCTCTCTCTGTGTTTCTCGTTGCAGGGATGTTATACCCCCTTTTAAATCCAGCACTCTATGAACCCTGTGAAAGTTGCCCTCACATGTGTATCATCTCTAGAGAAATTTCCGATGAGCTTTATATACCTTTGTGTGTGAAATTTCCACTTGGTGTGAATGACCCACTGGAACTGCACACTCAAGGGTATGTCACAGCGCATCTTCCTGTCACTGATCTCCCCAACAAGACTCTTTGTAGTCTTTGCTTGCTGTTCATTGATTGGAATACAGTCTTTGGCATAACTAGTCTGTTGCTTGTCTCGAATGGACAGGAAGAAGGCACCAAAAATATAACAGTCAACTGTCTCCACCCGGGTGCTATCAGAACCAACCTCACACACATTCAGGGTGTATTAGGGCTTATTGGTAAGTCAAGCTCCTTTTGCCGGTGTCATGTTGAAAGCAAAGTGGGTGCTGATTAAGCTGATGATGTGGTAAAATGTACTCTGTCAGAATGGGGATCTTTTCCCCTTTCTTCAGGGAGCATGTCACTAAGCTGGAAAGCTTCAATGCCCCTGAGTCTAGGTTAGGGTGATGTATGACATTGGGCCATTATCCGAGCTGCTGGCCATGTCCTTGTGGGCATACACTGACCAGCTTGTTGGCCGGGATGAAGAGTGCAACATGACCACTATGCTTGCAAGTTCTACGGAACCACTGTGTATTGTGGTGAACAAAATCCTGCATCTCCTAGATTCCTCGGTAAACTCAATAGCCACAGGATTTGCTGAAGGTGGAACTTCACCCACTGACCAGCTATGCATTTCTGTGGAAGCATCGGGGTTTGATCTGACACAACAGTGGCTATGTGGCGTGAACAGAGTCCTGTTTGCCGAAATTCATATACAAGACAGTTGAGCAGGTATGCTCCAAAATCCCTGACTCGGGGTTGTGGGGATTGGCCACATGAATATCCACCGATTAGAGTTCTTTTAATTTGCAAATTCTACATCTGTTCGCTCTATCTCATCTTGGGAATCAGTCTAATATTCATCCTTCCCCTCCTCCTCTACGATTGGAATAAGTGAGTGGTGCGTCCATCTGCTCCTGCTGATAATGTTGTTGTTGGTGCTCATGGCAGGGGGCAGCCACCCAAACCTATCTTGCCGCACACCCGGACGTGGAAGGTGTCTCTGGAAAGTACTTCATGGATTGCAATGAAAGTCCATTGACCGGACATGCATTGGACAGTAAACTGGCTGATAGACTTTGGAAGTGGAGCGAGGACTATGTTAGCACTCACTGATTCATCGGTCACCCAGTTTTCTAAACCCAAGTCTCCATCTAGGATTTGTCAGTAGAAGCAAAATGTGTACAAGGGTGAAAGGGTTAGTTGTAAATATTTGCATGCTCTCTCGAACATGCTAAAATCAGTTTTCAGTCTGCTTCAGGAAGGAAGACTCTAAAGAACAACGCGGAGAAATCCTTCTCTTGATAACTTAGGACAGGAAGTAAGCCATGATGCTAATAATGTCTGTCACATCTGAAACCACTCTATGTAACACCAGTATCCTATGAACGCTCTTGGCTACCAGGAACTCCATTTGCTGGGCAGCTTGCCAATGCACATAACTCAAGTATGACAAGTTTTTGCTTGAAAGGTGCTCTGCTCTGGTCGAAAGCCTTGTTCGTTATTTTTCATTTGAGCCGTAGAATAACGAGTAAACATTTTAGTTGTAATGCATACAAGCATTCTAAGCAATGGGTCATCCAATGTTCATCCTAAGGCTTGCTCACGATTCCAGCAGCAGGGCACTCACACAGCACAGTGCTTCCATGAGGGGCTGTACCCGCATCAGCCACTAGTAACGAGGCAGAGCCAGTAAGTTTTGGCGGGAGCCAGTTCAGCTGGTGAAACCCACCCCTCAGATCACCTCATTTTGCTGTTGTTTGGTTGGAGGACTTCCTTCATTCCTTGGAAGTCATGCATTCCAGCTTAATCTCCTAAGGCTATGGAGTAGACTGGCCAAAATATATATATGTACATGCATGTTTTCCCCTACACAAAACCATGTAGCCTTCTCCACACTGCTCAAGTCAGTCAACCAATTTAGGCCCCTTCCCCTTTGAGATTACTTGAAAAATATCACATAAACGCCATGATCGTGACAAAGGTGAAGGGTGTGTGGTGACCGCCACACTGCCACCAAGTTCATCTCAAGATTGTCGTCGTGCAGTTGTTGTTCTGGATGGCAACCGCTTTCACCACTTCCAAGATGGGGTTTGTTCTTGTGGGGGATTAATGGTGAAACAAGAAATATGACATCTTGGAGTGAAGTAACTAACAAATTGCAAGGAAGAACAGGCATGAAGGAACCCTGTAATGGTGGGCTGTGTAAATTCTGCACCAATCAGAAAGATAGTATTTGGAGGCTGAAATCCACTGATGGTACAGCCAACTCGGGGTATATATGTGAAGGAACTCAATTGTGCTGTCTGTTGAATCGCCGTAATGTCTACAGAACTGTCTGTTCAGTTTCTCTGTCAATGGAGTCAGATCTGAAGTTTTTGAGGTCATGAAAGTGGCCAGTGTGACACAAGAAATGTAGAAGCTGATCCGATAACATGCACAAAACAGATTGAATTACTCAGAGCTGACCAACTCGCTTGAATTTGGTTTTCTTCCAAATCTCATCCGGATAAACAAATTTACGTTTACTGCAGAAGTGTGCCTCATTCTGAGGCGAGTTTGAAGCAGCTTCCGTTATGTTTATTATTAAGTATGACTGCAGAACTGGGTACTCAACCCTCACGGCCTAAACTCTGACGATTTACCCTCTAATCCCGTCCCTTTGAAAATGACTGACTGCAGCCTGAGCGTGCTCTCATGGACCGTGTTTCCGCCGAGATTCTATGACATAGCATTTGAGAAATAAAATCAGCCACCCACTCTGCTTTTTTGACACGATGCAAGTGTAAAATCTCACAAAAAGCAATAATAGTTTGCGTACAAGTATGTAGTGATGTATCTCTAGTAGGTATATTATGTTGTTCCCATGCCTGAGCACTTGCAGTGGCAACAGAGTACAGAGAAATTGGAAGCAGTATGCTGACAAGGATACCTCATACCAATCTCTTAAAGTCCAATCTCTTTGGAGAAAACCGACAAAGCCAAGAAACCAGGCCTTCACAGGACAAGACAAAAACAGAAAAAGCAAACAATTGAACAAGACTGCAGCCCTGTATGTTAGTCTATCCGAGTACAAAACAAGTCAACCCAGTTCTTGAATAGTCGACTCAAACTCACAGAAGAATATGGTTGTCTAGTAAATACTTCACGATCAGAATTTCATGAGTCCTTCCTACAGATGAAGTTACCAATTGTGACTGTTTCCATTAGAACCTTTCATCGTCATCCAGAATAATACCTGCTGTATTCTTTGGCTTGGAGGTCCATAGTGAGCGCCACTCCAAGATTGTGCTCGACCTTGAATTCTAGCAGATAGCTGGGCTCTCACCCAAGGCAGGTTTGACCAACCCTCAATCCAAAGACCCCCCCCTGTCCGTTTATGTCTAAAGTTTGGTGATGGTGGGCTTGTCTGTGAAAACCACCCAAGGAAAGGTAAGTGGCATCCTTGCAAAGACTATGCTATCTTAGAGCATCCTTCAAATAATGAAGAACATCTCATGTCCTGCTAACAAGGAAGGGCAAGCCACAGTAAGAACCCCTTTGGCGGCAATTCCATGACGAAGAAAAATATTTGATGAATCCAAACACGTGGAGCTACAATTCAGTCCACAAAACATCATCATGCTGACCAAGTCAATATCGATACCTCTTTCACGTCCTCAATGACGAGAATCTTACCTTATGAAACCTCTTGTTCCATCTCCTGTTCCAAAGTGTGAAGGATCTGAGAAGAACCCCTGCCAGAGCCATTCCCTGCTTACTTCTTGGTCTGCATTCAAACATCACTAAAATCTTGATCTTTCGCAGCTCCTAATTGGGCTAACTTAAGATTGCATAGACTTCCCATAAGATAGACACCCTTACACCCACCAAAATTTCGAAAGGAATGTGTGAAAGGCAGTGCAACCAAGCTACAGGTGTTACATTTTTCTGAGAATGGGAGTTGAACCAGTATTTCTGGCATCATGTCTACACCAGCCCTAACATCGATGCTCAATTTCCAAGAATTGGAGTATGTGCGGGAGCTATGGTGTTCCACACCTCAATGGGTAGAAAAGTGGTTGTAATGTGTGTCGGAGCCTATCGATCCCACTGTTGAAAGTGTTTTGAAAGTGTTATATACCTTCCCTCAGTTTCCATGCAGGCTGGGGAGTTGTCACAGCCATCACTTGCAAGGCTACTCTTGGGCCCGGTAATCCTGAGTTGCATGCCCATTTCCATTCCACAGTCTGAGCAGTTAATTCGCCCCATGCTGTCAGAAGTCCCACCCGTTCACCGCAAGCAGACAACAGGGCCTTGAGCATGGTCACTGACTGCGCTCCACAAACGCTGCCATCCCCTAGGCTTGTTTCCACCATGCTAGAGCTTCTCTCTCTCCTGCCACTTCTCTTCCAAGGATGCTATATGTAAGCTGCCATGGGGAGTGAACAACTCGGATTCATAATTTGTTCTTTGTTTGCCAAACTGTCGTGCTTCAACCCATCTTGACGGTTGTCTCTCTGCCTCGATTCATAGAGAGATCTGTCCCTGTCCGAGATCATCCTCACACTCCACGCCTCTCCAATTACCAGGAAAGCTGAAAGTTGTATCAACTTTGCCAAAATATTCCACCTTTTTTCCTGATCTTCCCTCCTTTGGAATGAAGCTTGTTCTCTCATATCTCCATGAAGCAGCTCACACTCTAACATCACCCCGTCCTGATACCCTCTCTTGGCCATCCCCCGGGAATATGCACTTGTAGGTACTTGAATCAGCCTCCTCTTTGAAAGCTACAGGATACAAAACCCTTGCTACAAAGGACTCTCAATACAAATGGGCCAACCAGCTTGTGTCCATGGAGCTAAACAATGAATGCCTTCCAAGCTCCTCTCAAGTCCAGATATGAACGAGCCACCCTCACACTGAGCAAAATGGAGTGTTCCCCTGCATGACCTTCCTCATTAGGTACTAACAGTAGACGCAATTTGAAAAATTGGGCATTAAAAAGTTCGATTCTTTTCGTGCACCTGGATTCCCAAACGGTGAATTTGCGATTAATTTTCCTCTTGTCCCGCGGCTCGTCTTCTCACAGTCTTATTTCTCTGTCGTCGTTGGCTCACTGTGGCTTCTTGCATGTCCAGTGTGCGTGCAGGTTCAACAGTTTTTTTTTTCTGGAGAACAGGGGGATTGTAGCCCTGGAAATTTTATTAAAGTAAGGAAAAAATAACCTTACAAATAGCCATGAAGGCAGAGGAAAGAGGTACCACTCAGAGCCAATAGTTCAAAGGGAGGGGAGAGAAAAGCAGGAACCATTAAGCACAAGGATTGTGCCAAAGGGGCTGCACTAATGATCCTGCAGCTAAGATATAAGAAACTGCCTTAGAATTAGGCAGTTTTTAAAGGAAGTAGCATCAAAGCTGCAAGAAAGAACCTAAGAGATGCCACAGGAATCAGAACCAAGAGTCCAAGGCAAATGAGGCCTATGAATCAAGGATACTGCATGCAGCTACAACAAAAGCAGAGCTGGTTCTAGTCAACACCTGTCAACACACGAGCAGAAAGAAAACTACTCCGAGCAGATAAGAAAGCTGCAGCAATTCAGCCACTGAGGATTGTCAGCTTAACCACGAATGCCAAGAGTCTGAAGCACCAAGTAGAGAAGCAGGGGAGATGGACTACAGTAAAGAAGAAAACAAAAGAACGCAGTCGCTGAAGAATTGCAGACTATGCGCTGCCCCTTTTCCTTTTGGGGGCTTCGAAGGACAGCTGCGTCTTCGACTTTCCTTTCCTTAGGCTGCGCTTGTGCCTCCAATTAACCTCACCGTCTTCCACGTCCAAAGGAGAAATCCTGGCGCTAACGGAGCTGCCAGCAGGAAGGGAGAGCTTCGATCCATTCAATTTTGGAATCACAGAATCTGCAGCAGAAGACCCCACAATTTCCCCACGATTTGTCCAAGGATGCGAGGAGCTGGGCTTTCCTTCGTGTTCGAGGCAGCCATTCTTTTAGTGGCGAATAATCGCCAGATTTTGACCTTGCGCAGGTCTTGGCGACATGGGTAAAGGGAAATGAGGCTGAAAAATCATCAATTTTTGCCAAAAGCTGATCTGATGGGCCCACCATTTGCTAGAGGGGCTGCCACAGGGAGGCACATGGCGCCATGACAGTTTAGAGCAGAGGAGCCAGATCGCACCGACCACGTGCATGACATCGCCGCATTTGGAGTGCGCGGGAGGACGTGGAGCCAGCTATGTTGCCCATTTTTATACACACATATATATGGGTAAGTATAGTGTAGTCTGTCTAGATAGACTTTGTAGTGGCGTGTTTCCAGCATGTGCATGTGTAGCTTAGTTGTAGAGATCTCCCCTAAACAATTGACTTGCTGTACAATTCCTAATACCTCAATGCTTTTTTGATAGCAACCTGGTTTGGATGATAAAGTTTCTAAATATGAAAAAGGTGGCCACGGAGGAGGGCAATCGCATGTCATGATGACTGACCACATTTGAGTTCCACCTTGTTCAATTTTAGGAAGCCAATGGTTACTTTTTACACTCCACTGGACTAGTTTTATGCAGGCCGTGGTCACTTTTGGGACGGTGGTGGCCCCCATGCATACGGAGATGGACAGGTTCAATAGTTATTCGAGCTCAGTTTCTTAGGAATGAAAGGTTTAATTTACATAATTGCATGAGCAGTTTGCTAGCATAACTTGATCCCATTTTAAGTACAGATTAGTTAGTAAAGGGATTAAAAGCCTGCACTTTAAGGACATTAAGCGCGTCACTGTTGGGTTGACCTTTGGTCCAAAATATTACCCTCTACTGGCCCACAATAGGTATTTTATGTATTTTCACTTTGGATATTTGCCATTACGGATTTTGTCATTTGTCATTTGTTTTTTTTGCAATAATTCTGATTAACATTTGCCAACGTTAGAAAAATATCAGTACCCAAGGTGCATCTCTCAATTCTGCTGTGTTTCTTAAATGAGCCAGAATAGGTTCATCTTATGTTGATTTAGCCACGAATGAACAGTCAAAAGAGGTCGGAGTTCTTCTTTAGCCACGAATGTCATGAGAACAATACAAGCAGCTTACAGTTAGATTTGTAAAGAAGAAATAGCTGAAAACTAGAAATAGCTGAACCTAATGCTTACAAATCAAACATGCAGCGTAAGCTACTTCCATACCGATTTCACGAACAAAATGTCGTGAGATGTTTTGTCGTCCCAAACCAGCATCAACACTCAAACCCCCTGGCTTGCTTTCTTCTTCAACAGTTCTCCCAATGTTAAATTCCGTACTTCCACCACTGGACGGTTCACATCCCGTAGCAGTAATTTTATCAAACACCGACCAGCCTGCTATGTACACCAAGATCTCAGCATCGTTGATCGCAGTACACATCTCTTCCCAACACCGTGCTTGTACAAAAGACTTTGGACCATCAAGAGGGATACTGGGGAGAGTGTTGTCATAAATATGAGCATCCTGACAGAGCGTCAGCCGACATCCTTTCCTCAAGGGAAAATAAGTGCTGGGCACTACTACCTACACCCATTGGGTTCTGCTCAACAGGGATGAACCCTGCATTATGTTTTCTTTTTTGAACAATGGCCATCAGTCAGTGAGTTAGTAATCTTTTTCTTAAAACATATTTTGACCGCATGGATTGGAAGATTGTAAAGCTTGGGTGGTTTTGCTGGCAGTTATTTCCAAGTGCAGCCTCCCCCAGCGGCAACTCCATCAAATTGCCCTCCACATGTAATTTTTGATGACGTGCTTTGCTGCGGAGGGACCACCTCGCAGACACTGCCTTACCATTACGCCATAAATGCACGCCGGTGTGCTTTTTAGTCGCTCCAGCACGTACCAACCGGGCTGACGAGGGCCTTGGTATCCTACACCAAAGTACGGCCCGGGGGATGCGGATACCAGGGGCGGGGGCTCAAGTACCGTTGTCGTCGTGGCATTTTGGGACACCGGTGGGGATGCTCTAAGTCATATTTGGGAACCCCTCCAAACAATTAAGGTGTTAAGGAATGGTGACTGCAGAGGAGGATGATAATCAAAAGGGTGACAAAAACAGAATGAGAATGTCATTTATTCATTGTTTTTGGGATGAAAGGACATGTCAGCAAATTTAGGACCTAAAAAAAAAACCTGAAACACACATCTTCCTTCTTTCATTTTTTTCCTCCCATAAAACACAAAACTAAACATAGTGACGTATAATCTTCATTACTGTTTACAAGCTTTGTGAGCCAAGTTACTTGGTAATTTTATTTGTATTTCCAAGAGCCTTGCAAACATAGCCATACTTCTTATCTATGTGCCATGTAGCATTAGGCAGGGTCTTTTTGGGCAGGGTTCAAATATGCCACTTAGTGTAGATTGACTGAAATGCAATATAAGCCCAATTAAGGTTTTCTACTTATGAATGGTGGTTTAAATTTTTTTGGTGGTGTTTGGCATAATTTCTGCCTAGTCTCCAATGATGCCTAAACCCTCCAATTTGCTATGTCAATTCTGGGTTATTCGCCTCAACAAGTCTACTAGGTTTTAGGTTCATTCGCCCAATACCCATTCAAAATCTCATATTATCGCCAGCCATTTCCACTACGCATTTTGTACAAGCGCCAGACATGCTCCTCTAAGGTTCTAATGGATGCCACTTGTGCTCCAATGTAAATACCTTAAAAGAAACGCTGGTTCAAGGCCGCTGGAGGTTACCGTGCAGTGGTGTTTAGTGTACCCCCCCAGATGCTCTTAGTACTTCTCTCTAACTGTGCGGTACTAATTGAAATATGGACAGTCAGTAATTATTAATCTATTCACTAAGTGTTGTCATTATGATCATCTTTGAGTTAAAGATGTTTACTACAGTTATCATTCTGGCCCAGCACATGATCTAATCTGGACCACTCGTAATGAAAGCGCCTTTCATAGTTCGCATATGTTTGGTTTAATGTATTTTTCTAGGGGTCCATTTTAGAAATTGGTTTGAATTAGGTTCATCTACCTTAGAGCAAGAGTAAAGTCATTTGGGTGAAGGCTGCAGGCCCACACAAGGATTGGTAAGTAGAGGCTCCATGGCCGGCCAATGAAAGGGTTGCCATCCGATTGCCAGGGCTCTCTTTCCATGTCCATTCGTTGGACGTCACAGTAGAGCTTCGATCATTCCAACGAAGCTACAGACGAGAGACAGAGTAGAGTGCGAGAGGTTGGCAGTGGGGCAATGTGGGCAGCGCGACAGACGTAAAGTTGGATGGCAGCAGTAGTTAGAGATGTGGGGGAGGGCGTTGTGGATGCGAGTCCACATGGGTGGTGGGGATCCCACGCAGGGGAGTATGGAGCGTGCATGCTCGCTGGTGGGTTGTTGCATGCCTCACAAATCTGAGGTGTCGTAACTGCTTCAGTTGCGGGGAAGAGGAAGAAGGAGAAAAGAGAGCAGAGGGCGATGATCCCCTTTGCAAGCCTAGAGGAGGCAGAAAGGTCACTTGGGCGGCCGCTTGGTTTTCTGGAGACGCAATGGTGGAAGCATACAAGCAGCGTGAGCGACTACACTCTGTATTGCTATAACTTGATCTTCCTGTTCTTGGTTTTCAACCTGGCACCATTGCCGTTGGTGCTCTTGGATGTGTACAAGGTGAGGGCGGCTGAAAAGTACAAGCTCCAGCCTGGGATCCACAATAGTAGAGTGCAGGCATGGAGGTGCTACAAGAGTGTCATGTTGTCGTTCTTCGCGATCGTAGGACCCTTGCAGCTCTCCTCATATCCTGCCATCAAGTTTATTGGCATCAGGATGGGATTGCCCCTGCCCTCGTTGTGGGAAGTAGTGCTTCATCTCGTGGTGTATTTCATTGTTGAGGATTATGGTAATTACTGGCTGCATCGATGGTTGCACTGGGGCTGGTTTTATGACAACATTCACCATGTTCACCATGAGTTCACGGCTCCCATGAGTTTCGCGGCTCCATATGCGCACTGGGCAGAGATCCTTGTGCTGGGAATCCCAACCTTCGCTGGTCCAGCTATGGTGCCTGGGCATATCATCACCTTCTGGATTTGGATCGCGCTTCGCCAGTTAGAGGCAATTGAGACGCACAGTGGGTATGATCTCCCATGGAGTCCAACGAAGCTCATTCCGTTCTATGGAGGTGCTGAGTACCATGACTACCATCATTTTGTAGGTGGGAAGAGCCAAAGCAACTTTGCCTCCGTCTTTACCTACTGTGACACGCTGTACGGCACGAATAAGGGCTATCGCTACAAGAAGGACGTCATGCGTAAGTCTGAATGAACGTCGAAGAGGATGCTTGATAGATGCCCGACGGGGATCCCGTTTTGCAAGAGGACCTGAAAATGTCCTTTCATGATCATCTCGATGGATGGTAAGCTCACACATTCCCAGTCTTGCGGTTTCAGACGTGTGGAGCTTCAGTATCGGCGATTAACCCTGCAAGAGAGCCACCTGCTCTGTTGACAAGGCGCAGTGACAAGGCCTGCGCGTATTTGAACGTGCACATTTTTGTTCTGTACTGTTCTGTCTTTTCTGTCACTTCTCCAAATAGGGAGGGAGACAGAGACAGAGAGGAGGCAGAGTTGTAGCCTTGCGTCAACCATAGATTGTGCGTCCGAAGGTGACTGAATAAAGTGGAGAAAAGGAGGGAAGGATAATCGACCAGTGGCCGCCATTAAACTCCAATTTGATTAGCTATGTCTTTTATTCTGTTTTGAGAAAGACCATCTAACCAACTTTCTCTGTATTCTTAATGAATTGTTCTAGGGAATTGATGCCTTGTAAAAGGTGCAGGACTGAACACAAGCGCCATTCTTTAATTCGCTTTCACTCAGCTAATGAGGAGGACCTAGTCTCCTGTCACTGGCCTCGACATGTGTGAAAAAGAGAGAGAGAGAGACACTCTGTGAAAGAGACTTTAGACACAAAGTTGGAAGTGCTTGTCTGCTGCTGCTATGGAGTTGCTTCTTGGCCACTACAAGAGCTCATGCAGGTGCACCCATCGAGATCCTGATGTTTCTATAAGGTGTTTGTCCTCAATCATCTGATGCTTGGCCTAGTGGAAAGGTCTTGTGACAAGCACTTAATAGATCATAGTCTTGCAATGTCTTTGAGAGATAGGAGCTCCACACTTTGCTGACTGAGATTGATCTCAATTGTGCATCTGAATGAAGGATCTTTCTATATTGGTAGGAGGTAGTTGTTAAAAGAATGCCCCTAGGTTCTGTACTGCCGTGTGTGGGACAACTTAAGATGCCATAGGGCTTAGATAGTCATGAGGCACTCAATGTTTGGTGGGGATTGAGTTTGACAAGGAATAATTCGATGGAGAGACACAAGGAGATAACAAGTGAGGGTGACTCCAGACTAGCGACCGGATAAACGACTAAGCTCTCTTGATTGGTTGAATATCGGGTCTTGTCCACTACACCCTTTCAGCCATGGCTTTGTCCAGCGCCCCAACATGTCCTGTCATTGCTCTATATTTGCTACCTCAGTGGACAAAGCATAACAAATTTGGGGCCATGGTAGTAGCAGGCCCCAAATCTTCTCCGGTGGATAAAAACCGATTGAAGCCTCTCGACGGCTCTCTCCGCCTCTTTATTATTGCCCCATCTCCTCCCACCTTGCTCTATAGCAGCCCTTCCTTTGTAGTGTGGAGCCATGAATCATGAAGACTTATCTTCAATAGGTGCATGACATATTTGCAAATCAATTTTCTTAAAGCTTGCATGACCTTCACATGAACAATAAAATCTGAAGGGCAAGTGTTGCAAGGAGAGCTCTTTCCAAAGGCTCCATGACTGTGTGCGGTACTCTCAACAAGAAATCCTAAACACAGAAAGGGAGAGGGATACACATGATTTGATTTTGTCCACCATTCTTGTCCGCTTTGGTTTGAAAAGGCTGCGAGGCTTGTCCAGTGGCCAGTGGTGGCATGGCATCTATGTAAGGGACCAAGAGGTGGTCAGAGCCTCATTTTAGTGTTCGGTCCACTAGTCTGGAACCGACCTGAGTCTTCACTAATTGTGGGTCTTCAGCCATCATATGAAGCCCAATAGTTGGACCCTATGGAGGTTTTTAAGGTTAAACTTGGACCCGGTAAGGAATTTGGCGCTCAGGATGGAGCGGGAGGCCTCCTAGAATCCTTGTTGTGAGCTTTTTACCTTGAAAATATATTTGGAAGTGTCCAGTTGGAGCCAACTCGAGTATTCAGGACTGGGAGTCCTTGCTCAAGTGGACAGTAGAAGACTGCTCTGACAGGTAGCATGCATTCACGCCTTCACCATAGATTACAGGATATGCGGATGCGGATTAGGACTGAACATGCCACTGGGGCCACAACCTGTATTGTGCATGGGGACTCCCCTGGCAGTTTACAAACACACCTAGCAGTATCGCAAACAGGTATGTACTCCAAGTGTTTAGGACTTAAGAACCATTGGTAATGCTAGAAAATGCTATAAATGATCTCTGTCAACATTTCAGGTCCCTGGGTTTTAATTGAGATTTCGGAATGCGGTGAATAGCAGTTTGAATGTGAAGTGTCCCAAAAAACATTTGGCAGCGAAATGTGTGTAGTCTGTACCTTGTGTCGTGCAGATGTCTCTCTCTCTCTCCCCCACCCCCTTTGTCAATGGGTCTCTGGACCTCCAGTGGACAAACAATTTTTTTCGTTCTTTCTTCTCTCTCCTTCTAAATAGAGACGCACCTGTTTGCTATACTGCTAGGCACATATGCAGTTGACTTTGGGAGTTAGTGTGAGAGCAGACTAGAACTGTCCTTCTTGCCTGTGCCCGTTTTGTGCAGAATGCGGTCAGTCTGCAAGACATGGAAGGAGCTCATTGGCAGGCCAAGTTTTCACGACCTCTGTGACCTAAACGGGAAAAACAATGTGTACTTGTTCATGTGGATGTGGGAGGGTCGCGGATTTCGGTCGATTGTTGAGCCTAGTTTCGTATCGATGATGAGCTTTCTTGACCTGGATGCACGGCGATGGTATTCGATCGAGACTGTTAAGCTTCCTAGGGTTTGTGCTTGTGGCGATGAGGTTGAGACTCGGTTCATGGCTATGGACGACGGCCTTGTTTGCGAACTGACTTCATCACGAGGCACGGACAACAATTTTGTTTTGACTCTCTCCGACCCAGTTGCGAAGACGAGGAGGATGCTGCCAGGCCCACCTGAATTTTACTCTACTCATGATGTTAACCCTCATTTAGTTACCGTTGTGGATGATACCACTCGTAGCTACAAGGTTGTCCTCTTAAACAACCTTTGTCAAACTCCTTTCACTAATGAATGGCGGGGACAGAGAAATCTGCCGAACGGGGTTGAGGGGCTGTGGGCATCGTCAGCCGTTGTCTTGCATCAGACGGTGTTTGTAAGCAACCATTCCCATCGGCGGAAGTTTGGCGAATGAGATTTACCAGGGATGTTGAAAATCAAGAACTTGTTGTGAGCAACAATCGCTTGTATATGATTCTGCGGTTAGAGCATCCCAGTTGCAGACAAAATCCTCTTCCGTCCGAGCTCCATTGCCCCAACTCGGAGTCATTGTTCCAGACCAACCAGGACTACCCAGAGACATTGTTTGAAGTGTATGAGGTTTTGATTTCTGAGCATGGTAGAAAACCAGTGCTCCAACTTACTCAAGCTCAGCTTCAACAAATTTTTGGGAGCCGTGATCCTGACTTCTATGTTGCACGCGGATTTCCTTGTTTTGACTTTAATGGGGTGTGCAACTCCATCGTACTAGTGAGCATCTATACAGGCCAGATATGGAGGTATTACATATCGACCGGGTTAGTGGATGTCTTACCTCCACATCCTTTGGTGCAAACCTCAGACGATCCTCCCCCTCATGCTAATGATTTCCAAACGTATGATGCAAAGACCATGAAGCTGAGTTTGAGGAACTTGCTGGCACAGCGCCCGAATACTCTGGACTCGACGGGGTGGAGGTTATGGGAGCCTGGAGGTGCCATTGAAGTCAAGGGGGCCAGCCCCAAATTAAGTTTCTCCCATTTCTCGCTTAGTATTATCTTTGGCAGACACCACAACTTTGAGACTGCAATACCGCAGAAATGTACCTCAAACTACACTTCCAGCCTTGCAGGTGTCCATCGCTGCTACATTGCTGGTTGTTTTGGTTCAATCTAGGATACCCAAAAATGTTTGCAAACCTGGGGTCCCCAAGTACCTCCGCTCCAAGCCTGCTCGCCAGGCCGGGGCAAGGCCAACAAATTATACGCTTGAACAGTATCCTAAGCCGATCTAAGTTAATCATTCACTACCATGGTTGAGCAAGGGACAAGAATTAGGAATTAGGAATTTGTCTACCGATCACCTCAAGGGCACCTCAACCCACGTACCACAAAATCTTCTGCACGGAGGCCTCCACTGTTCTGAACTTGAAGAAGAGGGTACAGACAAGGACGGGCGTGAGAGGGAGGAGGATCCAAGCCCTTGCATGCGATACTGCGAGCGCCATCGCCACACCCACATAGAGGAGTCTCGAGATCTCTCACCGTTTTGTCCTATGAATACCGCAACATGAATGCGGCTGCAACAGAGGCTACGATGCGTTCATTAGTTGATGAATGAAGTTCGCAAACACAAGACGAGGCCATTTACCTCAGGTCTGCAAGTGTAGGACAGCACAAAGGCTAACGTTTGCTCTTGCTGCTTATCAAGCGTGTTGATACAAGACAAGAGTTTGCGCCATCCACTACTCCTATCTACCTCCCTCCAACGATCAAGATCTGTCCCGGAAACTCTCTCTCGATTACTCTGTTAGGAGTGATGTGGTACTTAATGCTGTCACAAGGAAGAGAAAAATTAAAGGTGGATTTTGGGGCGAATCATTTCACGTCAACTGCATGCACCTACCAATTCTTCTACTGACACTGTGGGAGATTCTCATTAGCATCCTTCCAGCCTCACTCCAACTGCAGTGTTTTTTAGGTTTGAATGAATGGTACCCTTGGCAGGCCAATGGCTACTGCAGCGTCACACGTTTTTTGGCTTTCCCTCCTCGGTCTGGTAACTGGTTACCAACTCCTCTCTTTGTTCCTTATGAGATTAATTTTCGGTACCCAAAACTACAAACACTAGTTTACTTTTGACAGTAAACCTCTGAGAACAACTTCCGTGTTTGGAACTGTACTGGATCGCAGGCAAGACAAATCAATAGGAAACCCACTATAGATCTGTGTGGTAAAGGAGAGGAAGTGTCTCTTACTTATCCTACTTGTGTTCTTTTGCATGGCATCTGATTGGTCAGGTCCAAAGTATGATCAAAGGCTTTCACCAAAAGCGTATTTGAAGTCCAGATAAAGTGCAGGTCTTCCTTTCCAGATGGGTGCCTAAATGGCTACCAAAAATTCCATTTGTTTTTAACACTGTTCCAGGGATTTGAAGCAAGGAGGACCATGCATCTTGTGTTTGCACATCTAGTCCAAGATACTCAAGGTAGGCAATTACATCAACAATGCGGGAATAACCGGGAATGCAAACACTCAATTCAGCTCTCAATCAACCGTTTACCCTGAGTTTCTTACTCTGGTAGATGAAAACCTATGACTGGATGAGCGGTCGATGGATTTGACATTCAGTTGCTCAAAGTATGCCCAGACATGTCATTTCAGCAGCTGAACCACACGTTCAATGAATTCAGCGACTCTCAAATCCTTCAGATCTGGATGATCACCGCATTATCCTTGACCTTCTGAAGCCAGGGGCCCTCTTTCCTGAAGTACTGTGATCTTGGACTCTTCTGTGAAAACCACCAGTGGGCAGTTGAAAAACCAAAGACTCAACACAGCCTTATTTGACTGTTATATAGTAAACATTTGCAGGAAGTGCTAGGTAATTTTGCTGCATGTTGTCACAGCCCGCAACATCTGTAGAAAATGGCAATGGCTACATCTACTAATCTGACAGAGTCGTACTTTCCAAAGTTACTATTGTTATGTAATTTTGCTGTTCCAAGTTCCCCCTGTTGTGCTGAACTTAGTGGTCACCAAATTCGAGCTTCCCAGATTTCAGAATTTTTCTATGCACCTCTTCTGAATTGAATGTTTCACAGATCTCTTGGTTTTTTTTGTAACTCATAAAACATTGTTGGCCATAGCCTTGTGGTCAAGGACCTTGTGCCAGTTTGGGGAGAGAAGAGAGAGACAGAATTAGTCGTGTTGTTCCCCGCAAACGTTGGCTTGCCATCGCCTCACAGCGGCAATTAAGAGAGAGAGAGAATGTACTCATGCCGTACCCTTGTGCCACAGAACCTTTTGTGAGCAGACTCACTCCAGTAGTGGCTTACCTTCACATAAGGAATTAGTTCGGGCTTTCCAGATTTTGGAATTTTTCTACGCGCCCTTTTGAAACGAACATTCACAGATCTCTTGGTTTGTTTTCTACTCATAAAACATTGTTTGCCACAGCCTTGTGGTCAAGGACCCGGTGCCAGTTTGGGCAGAAGAGATAGAGAGATAATATACTCCTGTCGTTCCCTTTAAACATTGGCTTGCCATATCCTTACCGTCATCAACCCCGCAAGAAACTAACCCTCCTGGACTCTGGAGCCTTTTACGAGGTTCACACCCACCAGGGTTTACATTATCCCGTAGGTCAGTTGCAGGTATGAACTTATTTCCCACAGCTGCTATTAAGAGAGAAAGAGAGAATGTATTCATCAGACTTTGTTTGTCCTACCCTTGTTGCGACAGGGTCCTTTGTGGTTTCTGTCCCTTTGATTATCCTGCCACCATTGACATCTCCAACCAGTTTGTCCGGAGTTTCCCATGTCTCTTGCCCAGCACAGATATGAATACCAATTGCCCAAAGAACTTCTCCCACTTCGAGTTGTTTCCTTTGGTTAGTAAGCCCTGAGAAATTGACAGTGCCCATTCAGAGTACCAAATCCTTCAGTTACATGACACTCAGGCTCAGCACACTTAGGGTCAGTTTGTCAGTTTGTTAGAAACTTTCAAGTTGAAGTCCTTGCCTGGTATCCGCAGACTGACATCAGCGATACCCACTTGTCCAAATGACCACTTGGTTTCGTGGTCACACCCTCGGCCATGAGATCTAGGGGTTTGCATGATGTAGTTGATTTTTGTCTCGATTTTTGCCAAGGTGGTGACTGGTGACAAGCCCCCTGTGGCTATTCAGTTAGTCCTTTCCCTCCCCATATAGGCCTCATATAGAATGTCTTGCATCATTTTTTGCCAAGGTGGAGACAACCCCCCGGTGGCTATTCAGTTAGTCCTTTCCCTTCCCATATAGGCCTCATATAGAATGCCTTGCATCGATTATTGTTTTGGCCTTTAGACTAAGTGCAAGCCAAGCCGAACGAAGATGCAAAACTCACAAATAGAATCCCTTGCATCTTCCCAAGTCAGTCCAAAGAAATTGACCCTCCACATAATCAGTTTTCCCTCATCTTTTGAAGTTTCAGCCTTGCTCAAGTCGTGTTTGGTGCAAACCTTTCAGCACCAATCACTTAAGGATTTTCTTCAAGTCTCTGTTCCTGCCATTTGGCCCTCTGGAGGAAGATGCTCCACGACTTCACATATGTTTTCTGATAATGAACCATGAGCTGCTCAAAAAATATGCAATCCCCACTCTCTCCTTTGGTGAAACTACTAGTTTCTTATGCTCTTTGATTAAAAAGTGACAAATTATGACCATTTCGCTAACATCTTTGCATCTCTGTCATGGCTGCTTCAGCAATAACCCTGACAAGAACCAAGCATGCCTTGGAAGTGATCAAAGAGGTTGGCATCCCTTGCAACAAAAATCTTTGAGATGAACCTTCTCGCAGTGTTGCAATCACCATACACTTCATGATTTTAGTCGGTGTCCTCGGGGCGTACTGATGAGGCCAAATGCAATGGCCTACTTCTCATTGGGTGGCAAAGAGGAAGTCCTTCTTGTTTTCCTCCAATTCGTACCATAAATTAGGTATGTACTTGCCTTCTTCATCTGGCCTTATATTTTCAGCTCAGCACGAAACTTGCTGATGCTATTTGTCTTCTACAATGATCTCAATGCAGCTACGCCTGGGCTGGGTCTGACACCTCTGCCCTCCATCATTGTCCTACCTGCTGCCTTTCATTCCACCTGCCACAGCATAGATGTTCGATAGCACAACAAAGGCTGCGTATCCTGTGTATCCTACTAAAGAAGGCATTTTGCCGCTCGTTCTGCTACCTCCACATCACTGTAGATTCGGCTGGCACCCAGCAGAGTCCCCCAAACTAAAGAATCTGGTTTGATTGGCATATTCTTGATAAAGTCCTCTGCCTCATTCAGTTGCCCTGCACGGCCAAGAAGGTCCACCATGCAGCCAAAATGTTCCACTGTAGGAATGAGGCCATGATCTCGACTCATGCAATCCAAGTAATGACGGCCTTCTTCCACTAGGCCCACATGGCTGCACGCACACATAACACATGCAAAGCTGATAATATCTGGCTTAAAACCTTCCTGCTGCATTTGTTCAAATAGTTGCAGGGCCTCTCTACCATACCCATGTTGAGCATATCCTCCAATCATTGCACTCCACGAGACCACGTTTCGTCGAGTCATACTGTCAAACACTTGGCGTGCATCCTTCATGCTCCCGCATTTGGCATACATATCAGCAAGAGCAGTCTCCAGAATGACATCTGGAGCAATTCCAGCTCTGATGATGTCAGCATGGACCTCTCTGCCCTTTTCTAGGACTGCCAGGCTGGCACAAGCATTGAGAACCGAAGTGAACGTGACCATGTCAGGCATCATGCCCTCCTGTATCATTTGCTCATACATCTCCAAAGCCTCCCCACCACAACCATACTGAATGTATCCTGCAATCATTGTGTTCCAAGAGACCACATTTCGCTGAGCCATATTGTTGAAGACTAGTTGTGCATCCTTCATGCTCCCGCATTTGGCATACATATCAGCAAGGGCAGTCTCCAGAATGATATCAGGAACGATTCTGGCTTTGCTGATGTCAGCATGGACCTCTTTGCCCTTTGCCAGGGCTCCCTGGCTAGCACATGCATTGAGAACACAAATGAAAGCAACTCTATCAGGTGTCACACATTCCTGTAACATTCGCTCGTATGTCACCAAAGCCTCCCCAGCATGCCCCTGCTGAGCATATCCTGCGATCATGGCACTCCATGATACCACATCACGTTTAGCCATATTGTCGAACACTTGACATGCGTCCGTCATGCTTCCACATTTGGCATACATGTTGACAAGAGCAGTGTCCAGAATGATATCTGGGGCAATTCTAGCTTGCATGACGTTAGCATGGACCTCTATGCCCTTTTCAAGGGCTGCCAGGCTGGTACAGACATTGAGAACACAAATGAATGTGACCTTGTCGGGCGTCAACCCTTCCCATATCATTCGCTCATACATCTCAAATGCCTCCCTAGCACAACCCTGCTGAGCATATCCTGCAATCATCGCATTCCATGAGACAACATCTTGTGCAGCCATATTGTTGAACAACCGACATGCATCATTTATTCTCCCACATTTTGCATACATGTCAGCAAGGGCAGTCTCCAGCATGATATCTGGCACAATTCCCGCCTTGATAATGTCAGCATGGACCTCTTTGCCCTTTTCCAGGGCTCCTAGGCTGGCACACGCATGAACAACACTAGTGAAAGTGACCTTGTCAGGCATTACCCGTTCTCGCCTCAATTGCTCATAGATCTCAAAAGCCTCCCTACCACACCCATGTTTGGCATATCCTGCTATCATTATATTCCAAGTAAACATATCTCGTTTAGGCATTTTGTCAAATACTTGGCGTGCATCGACCACTCTTCCACACTTCGTATACATGTTGACAAGGGTGTTGAGTAGACAGTTGTTTGGATTGAATCCACTCTTTATAATGTGGGCATGCACTTTCCTTCCCGATTCTAGGTCCTTAATTTTGATGCACTCCTGCAAGAGACAGACATAAGTATGGGAGTCTGCTGAAATGCCTGCTTCGTTCAAAATGCCCAGCGCCTCTTGCAGCTGTCCTGCCTTAGATAGTGTCCTCACATCCACACACATAGCCGAAGAGGACTTGTGGACTCTCTCTCTTGGACAGCTTTCAAAACAGGTGTTCAAGGGGGAGGTGCCTGATTCAAACAATGGTGACTGATGAAACCCTGCCATCCTGTAGAACTGAAACTCTCAGTTGCAAGCTTTTACAATCAAACTCACATAACATATCTCAAAACTCCTCCACACTACAAAGAGGAATGTCTCCATGACGACAGGTTGTTGCTACATTTTAGCAGGGTTATGACTACTGCGGTTGTATACTCCTAGAATAAAAAGGTAACAATCTAATGGCTTGAGCGGAACGTTAGGTCAACATTGAACAATACCTGCTGTACACTTGGCCGGGAGCTCCATGCTCTGTACAGTTGTCAAAATCCCCACAGAATTGTGTTTGACCGTGTATCATAGCTGCTATCTCTGTTTTCACCCAAGGAGGGTGCATCAAACCCAGTATCCAAAGGATGTCATATGTGTGCTTATGTCTGAAGTCTGGTGATCTTGGCTGCTTCTGCAAAAACCACGAGTGAGCAGCTGAGTAACAGCCATAGCTTCACCCACGGCCTTGCGCAAAGCAGCCTACAACCACAAAGATCCAAGCATCTTTCAAATCAGGAAACAGCATTGAACAACCTGAGGATAGATAGGCCCTCTTTTCCTGTTTCTGCATGACAAAGCGAGACTTTGTTCGAAGAATTGGGGAATGGAGATACAAACAAAAGATCAACTAGCCAGTTTCTACAACAAACCCTCTTTGACAAACTTGTTCCCGGCCCAAATGCAGATAGACTTGCCTCATCAAACCCGTTGTTCCACCCCTTTGAAGGATATGAGAATAACTCATTGCTCGACCTATGTGCCAACTTCCGATTGCCTCAGCAGTTTGTGCAGCCCCTATGACTTCGGTTTGATTGACGAATGCTAGTGTTGGCGTTCCGTATCTATACTCCTCTCTCCCTCTCTTTAAAGTTCTTCTGCTTCCCTCACTCTCACACACACAATCAGGGCGACGTGTACGCTGTTCGCTGTAACTGGATTTTCTTTAGAGGTAAATATGTCGGCGATTCGGGTGTTTCAACAGAGCTGATGGAAGGAGGACTCGATCTCAATTCATGTCTTAGCTTCAAGGAAAATATGCGGGTTCCTCGGAGGCACAAAAAATTTCCAGACAGACAAAATTACGCAACGAGCAGATATGTATACCTCTAGTCGGTACCCCGGGAGCTTGGGGAGGCATCATAGCAATCCCTCGCAAGGGTCTGGGACCCGGCAGTGGCAAGGGGTGTAGCCATTTCAGCTCCACAGCCTGCTCCCTACTTGTGCTGCATGATGCTAAGCTTCCAGTCCGTTCATGGCTAGGAGCAGCCAGGGCCTCTCCCTGTCGTGGCACGAAACTGCCCAAGGCTGCTGCCATTCCTGTCGTGGTGTGAAGAAGCGAGCATGCGGCGTAGAGCGAACACCAACGAGATGTTCAAACTCTTTGAAAAGCATTCCTCAAGACACGCAAGAACAACTTGTGTTTGCTAAGTCTAGCGTCCTTCTTATCGCACTATTGAACAAGGTTTTGTTAGTAAAGGTGTCAAAGTTATGAGCCAGCAAGGCCCAAGCCTACACTGCTACTAGACCAATGTTGGGGTTGTTTGATTTCCTTCATAAACTCTGGTTCCGGGTTTTACCAGCGGCGAGAGCTTGAATATGAAACCTGAAGTTTCCTGAACCATCTGCAAATGAATAGACCTATCATCAAATAACCGGCATGTCATTCTTTTGACAGATCTTTGGCGTTTTCAACCGATTCTTTCAAAACCGTGTAGCCACGTCTTTGCGGGTTCTTAGCTTGTTTTATTAGAACGGGGGTAATATATTCACATTGTAAACTTCTTGAGAACCTCCGGGGTCTGTAGCTGAATCCAACATTGCTCTGTTGCATAGCATTCACTCACTGCATGCACGAGGCTTCCACTGTCAAGGGAGTGAATGCATTCCACGCATCACCTGCCAACGCTCTTGACATGCACATTGCATCTCGCTGCCCTTGCATTCAATCCTGGATCATCTATCTACACACGTAAAGGATTTTGCCTGCCCTAATATGGCGTATTTCCAAGCCCTAGCACATTATGCCAGTTGCACTAGCACATTATGAAACATTAGGACTGGCAGGCCAATAGGAGGGCGGCAGACTCAATGCTTTACGTACTGGAATGGGCCGCAACATTCCATTATTATGGCGGTTTCGGCGGCAGCTCGCCCTCCTCGCCCTCCGGCTCGCCACCACCTTACCCGCCACAATGTCATGTGGCGGCCCATTCCATAGTACGCAACGTTCTCTTCTGCTGCATCTTCCTAGACTTGCCCACCACAAAACGATCCGTGTGAACATTTATACCATCATGGATCCCCGAAACTATGGAGCAGCAACCGGATGTGTCGGTAGACGCGATAACACTAGAGCACTATGTACTCACTGGCCACATGCCACAAGATTCAAATCGAGTCTGGGTTCTTCAGGTGCCAAAGCTGGTGAATAGCGTTATGCACCTTGATGTGACACCTGGTTCTGCTTACCAGGCGGGTAGGTATATCATATATCATCCCCATTACTTACAAACTACAGTCAGCTGTGCGGAGACCCAGGCAGTCAAAGAGACCATCGAAGTGAAGATTGGGGGATGGATTAGTGTCTGTGTGAGAACAATCCTGTATATCCAGCTTCACAAGTGCTATAGCAGGCACCCACCACAAAAAAAAATGGTGTTTTCCGTACAGAAGAGTGCATCGAAGAAAAAGAAGTGAGGAAGCAATCCAATCCACATTACATGAACACATTTTCACCTGCTATTGCTTTGCATTTCACATATATACTCCCACTTTCTCTTATTCCCTTTTGTTGTGTCCACCATGATCCTCTTCAGTGCTCAGTGTCATTCTGCCATTGTGTGATGGAACTAGTTTCATCCACAAAGCATCCCCACTCATGGGGTTTCATCTGCTTAGTGTCTTGAGATAGTATCTGGTGCCCTGTTGCACATGTAATCTCAGGACCCCACTGTTGGGATGCAAAGTGGATAGCACATCCATACACCAGAACTCATGTAAAAAGGTAAGCAGACTGAAGGCCATATGTAGAATGTGTCAGACATCCTTTCTTGGAAACAGACTCTGTTTGCTGAACCCTGTTGGGTGCTAAGCCCACAGAAGGCTCTGGGATGTGTAGTTTCCTGTGGGGTCAATGGCCGTAAGGCTATGGCAAGCCAGCATGCACAGGGAAGAGCACAAGTACATTCTATATGTTGAATCACAAAGCACATCACAGTACAACACGCAGTTCACAAAATATAACTGTAAACTCCTCAAGCTGTCTCTGAACATGGGAGTGCAAGGATTGCAACATACACTGGGGGGCAGCTTGGAAAGCAGCAACTCCATGGCGACTCCAGATCAAACTTGTACTCAAAAAGGAGCTCTGCAAAAGATCACATTATTGAACTAAATGCTGAATCGTTCAGTGAAGATCACAAAGATCTTTGAAACTAAGGGCACCCTCATGTGCATGGGCCCAACTTACCTTTATTAGTTTCAGTCAAAACTAGCAGTTGTTAGTATCTGTACACATAATCATCTATACATTACAAGTACATATATTCTACAACTACACTTCCCTAGACTTATCTACAGTCAGGACTCGGACCAATGTTGTGTAGTGTGTACTATCATCCATGATCATGAAAGCATGGATGTGTCAGTTTACCACTTCCTGTAAATGCTCAGTTAGGGGCTGTGTTGCTCTGTACTCTAAAAGCTTTCTGTCAATGGTCTAAATTCCTACAGACAAATTATATCTGTTTCAAGTATTCTAAGAGGTGTTGAGATGCTGCGCATCAACGGAGTACTCTATCACTATTCCCCTGCAATGCTAGGGGAAGCTAATGGTCAGAAGGGATCGGTACATCTCTCTTAGTGGGAGATCTCTTTCTATGGAATCTCTTCAGTATGCTACTCTCTCACTCTCTTCCGCCCATACTGGGCACGGGGTCTAATGCCACAAGGCTACAGCAGGCATCTTATGAGTACATTCTCTCTCCCTGTCTCTCTCTCACGTCTTCAGGCTACGGCAAACAACGTCTTATGAGTACACTCTCTCACGTCTTCTCCAGGCACTTTGTCCACAGCCACAAGGCTACACTAATTAAGTATGTTGTCTTCTCTGGTGTCAAGTTAGTCGAGTGCACAGTCACCCTTCAGCATTGAGAGCACAACTGCTCCATTCAATTGCGCCCGTGAGTCCCACACGGCCCCCTCCAGTCCAGGACCAAATGGATGAGAAAGGAAAATGCCAGCAACCCGATCGAGAGTCACTCTGGCCTAATGTGCTGAAGGCTATGGCCACTTGTGTCTGGTGTTGGCTGTGGCTGCAGACTGACCCATTCAAACCGCCCAGGTAGTGGGATATCCTTCACTGGATCGAAATTGTATCTGTGCCACAACAAAGCACAAAGAAAAGAGAGTGAGACAGAGATAGATGGAGGGTCTAGTCAGAGTCAACTGCTCCAAAAGCTAATTGTCGAGCGCAGAGCTTAAGTGCAATGGCGTACTTTTCAGTGAAATGTCTTTGATCTGTTTTCTCAAGCTTGGAGAAGAACTCTTCCATTTCAGTTGGTGATGGAGAATTATATGGACGCCTTTGCACGGGTCTGGAGGCTTTCTTAAAAGTGGTAGCACCCTTCTTGGCAGGCAGTTTAGACAATGAAGGTGTTGTCTCCTCAACTTCCATTTTGAAATTTGGAGAGGGAGTACTTGGTCGACTTTGAAATGTGGGGGCACAAGGGAGTTCCTGAGATTGGTCACTGCATCCATCCCAAAGAAGTAAAATCAGAATGAATACAGAGATTAGAGCACTTTTTCCGGTTGATTAACCATTTGTTTGTGCCATTCTGTCATAAACCACCAAGGACCATGTGCCCTGCATAAACAAGGAAATATGTAGAAGAACTGAAAGACCAAGAAGGTGTGGGGTGGGGCACAGGAAGTTCTACCAGAACTTGGGTAACTCGAACTGCTTTGTAGCATTCAAAGAGCTACTCCCAAGGGTAGGTTGTGGCTGATCATGTGGAGCCAAAACGACATACCAGCACACTTTCCTCAGCCCCTGCAGTCACATGACATAAGACTTCAGATGGATGAACCACTAGCCTTGGTCAAACTGATATATCCTTATTATCTTCCCAAGCCTCTTTTCAACTGTCATTGCAGACCCCTCTCATCTCTCGCTTGCTTGTGGCGCTAATGAACCAGTGGGCAGACAAAAAAATAAGAAAACAAAAAGATCAGCAACTGCACCTTGCCAACCGAGACATTTTGGAGAGTATTAATAAGCTCATTCCGAGTGTCAAGGTCTGGGGTGTCATCTAAATAGAGGATGGCTTGCTGGACCATAGCCCTCACTGCCTGCAGCCCATCCCAAACACTTACATAGACTATTAGCATCCAGTGCCTTCCCCATCATTCATACATACATATGTTTGTTCTTTCACCTTGCTATGATTCTGTTCACTGAAACAACCAGTTACATACCACGGATGACACCACAGTTATGATAACATGTATCCCCCCAAGTATTGATCTCCAAATAGAACCTTTCAATTCCACAAACTCAAAAGTTGGTTGCAGAAACCAGAGAGAAACAAGGAATTCCAACACACTACCTGTTTCAGTTGGGTTTGGCGTCGGGAGAGGAGAAGGATCTGATCATTGAGGGTTTTCCAAGCCCGAGCCTCATAACATAACTGGATGATGGCCACCACCACCTTTCTGGTTCTTGTGATATCAGCAGCACATCGCATTTGCTTCTCTAGTTTCAACAACTCCTCAATTGCTGCATCCAATCTCTGCTCCTGAGGAAAATGCAAGCAACCCTTATTGTTAGATTTGAAAGTTCCTATGGTGCCATGTAGGGAAGCCTGACAAGGTGTTGCGGACAGAGCTCCTGTTTAGCTTTTGACTATATGTAAAGAGGACAGGCTACGATGACAGAATCCCCACGCTGCAAAAAAAACTTTAGCCAAGAAAAGAGTGGTAAGAGATCTAAAACAGGAAACCAATTTACTGAGGTGTTTGGAAGGAAGATAAAAACCCCTGAGAGAGACCAAGTTCTTTTAAGACTTAAGTTTCTTAGAACTTATTGGAAAGGCTGTTACTATGGCTGTAAAATCATGGGATAAAGAGTCCCAACGACAAGTGGCGACACAATTTATGTGGAAACAGATGCCACAGGTTCAACTCTAAATTTTCTGCAGCATTCGTCAAGAAGGTCCACTTCTGCAGAGCCTCATCACAACATCTGCAACTAAAGAGACTAGAACTCAAGCGAGAGTATCATGTCTCCGCTTCGGGCCAAATGGATACAAGAACTCCTTCCATACTCTTCCCAAGTATTCCACTCGATTTCACTTTTGTCAGCAGTTACTCAGTAAATGTGCTTCAATCACATTATAGTACTGCTACATGCGCAGGCTGATGCTCCACAGGAGCTCCAGTTGGGACTGCCGTTACAGTAAGCCACTGAAGATGCTCCAATGAGCTCATAATAATTATTTCAAACAATCTTAGCTTAGTGAGACTCATTCGTTAATTGACCGAGTAATTATGTGCTCCTCTTTAACGGAAGGGCATCAAATTGCTATTGACCTGATGCTTGCATGGAGTTCTTGGGATTAAGTAAAAAGCTTCCATGCTTCAGTCTTAGATTCATAAACCATCACAACTGCTATACGATTAGAAGCAGTAATATGGGACGATTGCGACACCATAGGCTAGCAGACGTCAAATCCCGAAGATAGAAAGCCCCTCAAGCTCAAACACGCTGACCAGATAAAGCTCTACTAGATGTTGGCACTGTTCTCATACAGGTTGGGTCCAATGACCCTGCTTCTCAAGCGCTATAGCACACTTCGGTGCCAAAGCAGCGTTAGATAGTTTAGCTGTTAAATTACAGTGCGGAATAATGATTTCCACCGTGCAAAAAATGATAATACTTTGATAAATCTATTGGTTCAAGAAGATTGACTCCATTAACTTCATGAATCATTTGCACTGCCGAGAGAGCAGATTACGATGATCCATAGGACACGACTTAAGGAGGGCCATTTCTCATATTTTACTCATTTTGTGAAACAGAAAACACATGAATAAGTTTGCATGTCAACATAGCACGTATAAAATAGATTAGACAGTAACCTCAAGGGCGACCACACGTTGAGCTTGAATGTCTCTCTCCAAGGCACCATAGTCCACACCACAGCAATCCTCAACTTCATTCTCGGCCATCTCTATGTCATCTTCCATATCTATAACCATGACGCCTTCTGCTATGTAGATTTTACAGCATCCACAAAGCCCTATGGCTTTCCCTGTCCCGCGACCGTCAATGCGACATAAAGAGAAAGAGAGCGAAACAGAAAGACAGCGGGAGAGGGAGATTAGAGAGGAATAGATAAGATAAGACAATGTAGCTCCCAGAAGTCCCGTGGACCGACAACAATACTTTAAGGAACTATCAGAGTCAGCGCTTCGTTATAAACACCTTAGAAACCCCGGGGAGAGAGCCAAAGAGAGAGACACACACACAAACGGAAAGAGTGAGAATTAGACACTTGATAGAATAGAGCTGAATCTCAATTCTTGTAAGAAACGAACAGCCGGTGAGGACGAAAACAGCAAATACTGAACAGGCCGAAATAAGAGAGACAGGAAGAACGAGGGAGAACCCGAGGAAAGAGGAGGAGACATAAGGCGATGCTACCGGTGCGTAGAACAGAAGAAGCTACAAGTACTAACCGGATATGAGTACAGAGTTGTGTATCTCAGCGAGAAGGTAAGACACGCACAATTATCGGAATGAGAGATAGAGGAGAGAAGGTCACGGTACAAGCCGACTAGGAGAGGACACAGAAACAGAGAGAAAACAATTCAACCAAGGGAGAGACCTTCGAATGCCTACATTAGATGCCTACATTGGCATGTCATCACAACATCGAAAGGGGACGAGTTACTTCGTCCGGAGAGAGAGAGAGAGAGAAGAGGAGCAGAGTATATACAAACAGGGATACACACAGACACGGGGAACTAAATTACGATCGAACAATTGAGAAAGCAAAACGGCATTCCCTACATAATTATGGCCGCGCAAGATCGACAGTGGCAGATACTTCGTTATATGAGCAAGCCAGAGAGGAAACGGAAGAGAGCGAGGCAGCGAGGGAGATGGAGAGAGCGCGCCTGACACCTGTGAGCCGCCGTACCCGTGCGTTCACGCTCGCCGGTTCCCTCTCCACGGCCCGTGCTCCACAAACCCGGGGACTCGGGATGTGGATGTTGTCATCCGTTCGCGGCCGATGGTTGACCAATGTGCCCATGCTGGCGGGCACTTTTTCATCCGAGAGACCGGGTGCCGGGCGCCCGGGCGCGGGGATAGGGGACGCATGATTGTTCAGACAAAGAAATGCCCCCGGTGCGGGGCCGGGAAACGTGGGGGTGAAAGCGGTGAGGGCAGCGCGGGCAGTGGCGGGCCACTGGGGCTATTAATGTATGCCGCAGCGCTTCCCTCCCTGCCTGCTTTCAAACAACGTTAAATACATAACGCTCCACGCTTCTATCTGCAAACGATATGGGATAATTGGGCCCCAGTCAAAGTCATCACGCACAGCTCTGCAAGGCTGGGTAAGTATATACGTTATTTCAATCGTTCCTCGTAGACAGACGATGCCAGGTACGCCAGGCATATTCTACACCAGACCTAATAAATGGCTGAGCTTCCTCGACACGCCTTGCGAGTCGAAGAACAATAATAAAGAGCAAGGATGACAGGGAATGACACACGGGCCCGTGAAACATGCCGCAAGGCAGCATGTGCAGCCCAACGTAACCCGCACAATCTGTTTGTTTCCGGGCAGGAGGCAGAAAAGCCTCGTGCACTCGCCCGTTTTACCATCCTGCACGTGGCCCACCCTGCCACCCACCGCCACCAGCCCAGCAGTTGGATGGATGATTTTCATGCGGCGATTGGATGAAGGATATGGCTCTTAGATGCAGACAGCGACACTGGCAGTAGACGGTTGGCGGATGACGTTAGGGCCGGACGACCGGAAACAGGCAGTGATCGTGACGGCTCGCGCACGCTGTGACCGGACACCGACCGGCGGTCCGTGTCTTGGTCCAGAGTAGTGCTGGGGTATTAGGTACATTTTCTAATACCAGCCGGGTCCTGGTATTGAAATATTTTTACTTTCCAATACCAGGTTCCGTAGTATTAGAATACTCACAAAATTTTAATATCCGTCGATTCTCAGTAGATGCAGGATTTTGGATTTGCCAAAGATAAGCAACCAATGGTATTCCAGTTGTGTATTCACATTGTAATACCAGCTGGTTACCAATCGGGGTATAAGGAGCTGGCAAAGTTGTGTTATGTAGGTTACTCGTGGATTATTTTCTCAATATTGCAAGCATTGTTGAATATATCAGTCATATATCTTGAATATATAACTGGATTAACAATGAAAATATATCTATTAAACTGTATCTGGATAATTCATACCTCAAGGTACCTATATGTACCCTTACCCGTAGGGGAAGTATAAGTTTTTGAAAGTATAGTTTACCTGGACACGGACGGTAAGACAAAATAAAGTCTCTTCTTACCCGGACCCGGAGCCTGGAGGGTATGTTTAAAGCAGTATCATCCAGAGCCTCCTTTTTGCTATCTGGCTTGGCAGCGCTGAGATGATAACTCTTTCCATTCTTCATCCGTCGGTTCGTCAACAAATGAGAATGGATGTAGATGGGATGTAGATGGATGATAAAGTTCCCATCCTGTTGGCCCGGTGCAAGTAATGTGGCGTCTAATAAAAGGCCAAACGCTACGGACCGTTTTTGGCTAAAAATGAGTATAGAAGAAATGATGGAGGAATCCGTTGATATGATTCATGCATTCATTGGGCGCTGTCTTCTGGGCTCTTTGTGTGAACCCGTCCTATTTATATGTTCAATGAGTGCCTACTCACTTTTTCTCTTTTTAAGTATGCAATATCATTACTGTGAAAATAAACAAATGGTGAAATAAGGGAGAGGGTTACACCAGAAAACCAAAAACCAAGTGGGGACAAGGGGTATTATGAGCTGGGGCTTTGCTTCCTCATTAATTGTGGAAACTGTACACAAATAATACATATCGGGGCAGGCGTGCATCCATTTATGTCGGCGGCCATTCATTGTGGGGACGCCGAAATCTTCATCCTCCATTCATCGCCCTCTGTAGACGCGCCGTCTCTGGGAGCTCCTCAAATAATGGAACCAAGTTTGTGTGGCGCAGGGCGTAAGGAAGACCCAGGAACCCAAACGCATAAATGCATCCTCGTTTAATGCAGTTTATGTGCCACTGATGGCGTCCAAAATTGGGGTTAAGTGGTCGCTATTTAATGTGTTCCACGGGGGGACACGCTCTGCCGCACTATTAATATTTCTCTACAATTGTGGCCAATTTATGCGTAGGTACGAGTGCCCAAATGATCCCCAGTTGGGGAGGCCGGGCAAGCGATAGGAAGGGATAGCGAGGATGGATGATTGTGGCGTTGCGCATTAAGTAGCTCATCATTGAGGCCACCAGCCCAGCGCGGGTGGGGACCAGCGGGGAGGAGAATGAGCGCAGTAAAAACGGGGCCATGCGGGCAGCATCCACCAAATGTTACTGACATCGGGTGGCGATCATTATCTCGCACGCAAACGGATGACAGATTCTGGTGGACGGATGAGAAGCAGCGACGGGGGATGAGAAGGTGCAGGGCCGGCAGCACGGCACATGATGATTGCAGACCTGCGCCTTCCCGCGCGCTCTGCGGGGGCGTGTATTATTGGCGCAGCGGGGCCGGGCTCGCCGGGCCTGCCAAGATGCTCGCCGCGCGGAATTATTGGGGCCCCGCATCATTTCCCTTACTCCCCTCTCTTTCGCCACCGTACCGCCGATGCTGGCGAAACTTCGCGACGCCGGCTCTCACCGGCGATGGCCGGTGACATCATCATATTCCTGCCCGCCTGCTGACCTTCACTGAGCGGTGGGCCAGTGAGTGCCAGGGCGAATATCCACCTGTAGCGGGCGCGGGTCGCCGGTCACCCGGCCCGAGCCCCGTTCCATTGACTTGTCTCCCTCCCCGTTTGGATGCGGGGTCAACCCTGGGTAGGTACATGTTAGCTCTTGGAGATTCTCTAAGAAACATGCAAGTTTTGGTTTGGAGGGATAGAAGGCTAATGGGCATAACGAGCAGCAGTCTTCCTATGGTGGTTGCACTGTTGTCAGCAATGTCCAACAAGTGACTTTGGTGTTCTCTCATACAGACTTGTGCCCCACAACACATACTTGCTACTATATCTATACCTGCGATAGGAGTCCAAAAATAATAATTGGCACAAGTGAATAGAATTTGGAGTGAAGCTCCAAGTCTCTTGGTGCATTTCATGCAACCAAGGTGAAGTGTCCATGATCACCATGTTACTGATCATTGTGGAACCTTAGGCGTAAACCAATTCACATTTGTTATCAGTGTCATACTAGCAAAGACACTGAAGAGATGTAAGGGAAGTCCTTTTAGCCATTTCAGCCAACAAATAGCTACATAATTCAATAGTAGCACCTATAATTCAATTTAATTTAATTTAAAGTGGTCACCTAAGTATGGGGAAAATTTATCACTGAGTATAACCCGGTTTCTCAAAGAAAATAAACTTTTTACAAAAGCCCTTTGCATTACACATGCATATTTTGTCAAATCAAATGGTGATTACAAAATTCTGTACTTTGATCCGTGAGAATTTCGAGAAGGCAGCCATGTCGGAGAATTACCTCATCAAAGAAAATTTATATTATTTCATCACTGTCCTTAGCAACCACAGGTCAAATGTCAACCCATTTTCTGTCGCTACGGCAAGATAGGCATGGCCCTTGGACATGGGTTTCAAAGTCTGACAAGATCAAGGCCCACCCGTGCGAAATAGAGATGGATTGTAATGGAGGAGGAGTGTCGATTCTAGACAATATGGTCTTAGCATGATATGGTACACATTTTCGTAATGAAAGTATAAACATCCTTCACTAAACCCTTCGAGTGGTTTAGCTCATGTAACCGCTTAACTGTCTTGGTGTCGTATGAAAATGTGAAAGTATAAACATCATTCCTACACCCTTCCAGTGGTTCTGCTCTTATAACCCTTAAATGTCTTGGTGCAATGTGAAAATGTGAGGTGAAATTTTCATTGAAACTTTATAATGGTGGAAAAATTATGGGATGAAGTTTTGGGTACAGTAGGCAAGTTGTATGCTTGCATTCATCCATGTTAGCCCTAATCCACTGAGTGCGAGCTCGGGCGGCGGATTGGAGAAGCGAGCTCCTGTGAGCTTGGAGTTTGAAAAATTCAAAAGCCAACGGTAACTAAAAAGAAACTTATACAAAAACTAAAGCATCGGACGATGCACAAGGGATGAGAAAACCACATAGGGAAACCTTGCTCTGCAACTTGAGCGAAGGACAAAACCCTGTGGTGGAAAAATCAGGTGCTTACATGGTGATGCTAACACCTAGTACGAGAAAAAAAATACCAATCTAAGTCTATGGTTTAGAAGAGGAGGGTGCAAATTGCTGAGAGCAAGCAGCACGCGTAGGAGTAAGAATCACATGTCTATTCTCAACATTCAAACATATTAGATTGAAAGTAAGAGTGCAGGGAACAAAGCAAATAGACATGAACCATGTCTGAAAGAGCAAGAATATAATCATGTTGAGGGAGCCAATATTGACGACCAACAAGGATATCTGAAATCAAATAAGGGTTGTCAAGTTAAATAAACACAGTGTGAAACTAACTAGAATAAATCTAGTTATTTGTATTTAACACTTGGATTTAGTTCAAGTGTTAAGTCAGGTGTCAAGTTTAGCTTGACACCTGAACCATCTTATCTTCACGAGAGCGTCAGTCGTGCGGCTCATCTCTCTCGAGTTGAGCCTGCACGACCGAGCTCCTTCACTGCTTAGAATCTGAGTGTGCTTATGAAGGGAGAATAGGATGTTGTGGGGTGGAGTCCCCATAGCTTGGAGTGCCCCTAGCTCGACTCTTAGTTTAACGAGTGATGTTGTTGTATTTCATGTCTTTGTGTCAACAGTGTGAGTTTAGTTTCTATCACTCGACAAAGATGCTCTATCTAGTTTTCTAGTGCTAAGCTAGATATGATGTTTTTGTTTTTAAGCACTATTATAATATAGCTTGGTCACGGGGAGCCTGCAGTTAGACTGGCTATCTGTGCTGAGTGGAGCAAAACAGGAAGCTTGAGATGTTGCTGCGATTTTTGTCAACCTGTGGTTATATCTGAGACGACGTATACGACGGTTCTTGAGGGCTTACAGGAACTGCTTTGCCTTCAGTTTGAAGGACTTAGGAGCACTGAAGGGTCAAGAGATTCGCATTGAATTGGCTACTGACACGCCAATCTTTCGGAGACCCTATAGATACAGTGACATGGAGAGGTCCTTGATTCAGATGAGAACTCAGGACCTTTGGGAGGCTGGTTTGGTGGAGCTATCTGGGGGAGAGTATGTTTCAGCCACAGTGATGCCAGCCAAGAATGATGTCTATGGCAATTGGACGGAGAGACGTATGTGCGGTGATTACCGGCCTGTAAATCATCAGACCAAGTCTGATAGATATATCATGCCAACACCAGAGGAAATCTTTGATGCCATTGGGCATGCCAAGGTCTTTAGTACTTTGGATTTACGATCCGGATATCACCAATTGCCGATCAAGGAGGCAGATAAACATGAGACGACATTTTGGGGGATCAATGAGCACGGGAAGGATTGCTTATACCAGTGGCGGTTCTTATCATTTGGGCTTAAGAACGCTCCTGCAGAGTTTCAGATAGTCATGGACAGGATTCTAGCAGGGGTGGAGTTTGTTTGGTGCTACATAGATGACATCATCAACTTTAGTGCTATGGTGGAGGAGCATGAGAGACACCTTCACGTGGTATTTGAGCGCTTGAGGGCGCACGGATTGAAGTTACATCGGGGATGTGCAAGTTTTTCCACAACCAGATTGAGTATCTGGGTCACATGATATATCCTGGAGGATTGGAGGTACAGCAGACTAAGGTAGAGGCCATTGCACAGATTCCACGCCCCACGGATGTGAGCCGAGTTCGAGCTTTCATGGGGTTCGCAAACTATTATAGACGGTTTGTCAAGGGATTTAATCCCATTGCAAAGGCTCTAACCAAGCTGACCAAGGTGAACCAGGAGTGGCAGTGGGAAGATGAGCAAGAACGAGCTTTCTAAGAGCTCAAGGCGAGGTTGACCTCGGCGCCCATCTTGAGACGACCTATCAGGGGGCGTCCTTTTCAGCTGCATACAGATTGGAGCATGTTGGGGCTTGGGGCGGTGCTCACACAGCTGGATGATGAGGGAAGAGAGTTTGTAGTGGCTTATGTCAGTCGCTTGAACAACGCTGCAGAGGCTAAGTATAGCTCATATGAGGGAGAGTGCTTAGCTGCAGTGTGGGCCGTGGCACACTTCAGGTGCTATCTATATGACAATCTCTTCACCCTTGTCACGGATCACCAGCCACTCAAGTGGTTGATGGAGTCAGACAAGCTTACGGGGAAGCTTGCACGGTGGGCACTCATACTTCAAGAGTATGACTTTCAGGTTGTGCATCGATCGGGTTTGGTCAATCGGGATGCGGATGGGTTGAGTCGCAATCCATGCACGAACCAGCAGGATGACACTGGAGCTCGGTGGCATGGTCAGACGGACGAGGAGATGGTGCCCGGATGGCATGCATCTGCATTTCTGTGTATCTTGGCAGCAGAAGGCCAGGTTGGACCTACAACAGGGATGACTGTAGACCGAGTGTCTGAGGACCCTGAGGCCAACAATGAGCAAGGTGGCGCCAAAGATATACATGAGGATTCAGCTGTGTTGGACTATCTCCGCACTGAGGGCACGACAGCCACTGTAACTGCCAAGGAGAGAGATCGGATCCTACAACGAGCCAAGAGGTTCAAGTGGGAGGGGACCCACCTGCTCCGAGTGTGGGAAGATGGTCGAGTGAGGATTGTGCCTCACCCAACCCAGCGGGCACGGTTAGTGCGGCATGCCCATAAGGAGTTGGGGCATTTTGGGGTGCGACGCACTCATAGTCTACTACAGGGGCAGTATTGGTGGCGTGGTATACACACAGAGGTGCAACAATTTGTGGCTAGGTGCATGGTGTGTGATAGGGTGCGTGCTTCATTCAACGCCCCTATACCACAATTGCACCCTCTTCCGATCATGGAATTGGGCTACAGGTAGAGTCTTGAATTCGCAGGGCCATTGCCATTGACCATGCGCCACAACAAGTATGTGTTGGTGATGGTGGAGCACTTTTCCAAGTGGATCGAGTTGGTTCCATTGCCTGATAAGGCTAGTGAGGGAGCTGCGTATGCATTCTTGGATTGTGTACTTAGCTGATTCGGTGCTCCAGCTGAGGTACTCACGGACCAAGGGAGAGAGTTCTTGGGGGAGTTTCAGGCGTTGTGTGACAAGGCCTTGGTCGACCACCGCACCACTTCTCGGGATCATCCTGAGGCCGATGGCTTGGCAGAGAGGGTTGTTCAGACAATGAAGAGGGGTTTGCGCAAGTATGGCTTGCAAAAGGGACACCTAGGAGATTGGGACCTTCAGTTACCTTGGTTAGCCATGGGCTACAGGTTTAGCAAGCAAAGCATCACTTGCCTTCTTCGTACCATACTTTCTTCTCTTTGGCCGAGAGCCGGATTTGCCTGCATCCATTCGTAGAGAAGCTGCTATAGTTCTCAATCTTGACGATCCGGACATGTGGGCACGTGCATGTGATCAGCGTGCAGAGTTGTTCAAGAAAGTCATGCCCATGGCTTTCGAGAACCTTGCCATTGCACAACATCGTGATACGTTGAGGTATGCTACCATACGTGGTGGGGGCTATCGTCCTAGGGTTCGGAGATTTAACCCTGGTGACTATGTTTATCTGCAGCAGACTGCTCCTACGACCTTGGATGTGACTGCAGGACGTACTATTTTGAGGGTTCGAGAGGTGTTGCCCTCAGGAGTCCTGATCTTGGAGGATCGGGATGACATGATTTGGAAGGACCATGTGCGTAATTGCGCGCCATGTCACCTTCCAAATGTTGATAGAAGGGTTGACCCAAACCTGGCAGTGGTACATGCAAGTTTGAGGTGTATGTTGTGTGGGTCTGCTAGAGGGGTAGCCACCATGCTGGTGTGTGATCGATGCTCTAGAGGTTAGCATATGGGATGCTTGACTCCACCTCTTGAGATGGTTCCTGATGGGGATTGGTTATGTCCGCATTGCATTGGATAGTGGGAGTGGATACAACCATGGGAGGCTAACAAAAAATGCAAGGCCAAGCTACTATGAGACCTTGAACACACGAGATCCTGGCTCAAGTTCACAGATTGCAGGACGGCGACTAACGATGGGGCCACTCTTGTACCCGGCCTCTTGGTCTATAGAGTTTGAGTGCAATAGGGACAGTGATAGAGGACTTAGTACGGCTGTGGCTATAACATCTTGTAGCTATCTGGAGTTAGAGGGACCTATCCACCTGTTGTTGTGGGGGGGGGGGAGAGCGCGGGAAGAGACTCAATTGATGCGCAGCCAGCTAGGGGGCGATTGTGGCAGACTACTTTATTGTCCATATACATGTGGTGTAGTTTGGATAGCGATGTAGTTGTGTAGCGATACGTATGCGCACGACAGCTGTCAAGTTAAATAAACACAGTGTGAAACTAACTGGAATAAATCTAGTTATTTGTATTTAACACTTGGATTTCGTTCAAGTGTTAAGTCAGGTGTCAAGTTTAGCTTGACACCTGAACCATCTTATCTTCACGAGAGTGTCAGTCGTGCGGCTCATCTCTCTCGAGTTGAGCCTGCATGACCGAGCTCCTTCAATACTTAGAATCTGAGTGTGCTTATGAAGGGAGAATAAGATGTTGTGGGGTGGAGTCCCCATAGCTTGGGGTGCCCCTGGCTCGACTCTTAGTTTAACGAGTGATGGTGTTGTATTTCATGTCATTGTGTCAATAGTGTGAGTTTAGTTTCTATCATTGTGGCAGACTACTTTATTGTTCATATATGTGTGGTGTAGTTTGGACAGCAATGTAGTTGTGTAGCGATACGTATGCGCACGACAGGGCCATCAATGCGTCTTTTGGCTTTGGAGACTTGCTTATAACTAGGCTGCAATCGAACACAAATAGATCGACCCACCTTGAAAAAATCTGAGTAGACAACCCGACGGTTATAATTCTTTGCCTGAGCAGCATGAGCCAGAACAATGTCAAACTTAGCAGTTTCCCTTAGGCGACGTCGCTTGAAATCTAAGTTCAACAAAAACGGACCCCAGTCCTCGGGGTTAGTGGGAGAGACATGCAAGGAGGTGATATGCAAAGGGGTACAGTTCTTCCTGCCATACATTAATAATTCAAATGGAGAAGACTTGGTACTAGCGTAAACAGAGGTTTGATAGGCAAACAACAAGATTAGTATGGCAATATCTCATTCATCGATTCAAGTGCCATTTTTTCTAGCATTTGGCACATAGTTTTGTTGAAACGTTCGGTTAAGCCATTCCACTACAGATTATAAGGAACAGTGATTGCATGCTTATTGTTCAAATTGAAGCATACAACCTCCATAAACATTGTCCAACGTGGCTAAATCTACAATGCATAAATTCTTCAACTCATCCATCATATTTGTGTTTAAAAAAAAAAAAAATTTTGATCAAGGAGAGACAAGGTCTTCAAGATATGGCATGTTGGGTAAAAAATAGTAAAGCATGTAGTAGGTGGTTGGCTGGATTTGTACGTGCCCAACATTGATTGATACTTATATATACCATGTGCATCGTCTTTTTTTTCACCCTTGATACATGTATAGCCCGGATATTGCCTTTGTCATTACCAGCCTAAGTAGGGTACTGACCTAAGTATTGCAAATGCCAATACCAAGGTTCCGGTTCTTAACCCTAGTAATACAAAAATAGATATCAGCCAAGTCGAGGTTCTTTAATACCCTAGTTGATACCCGACCTGACCCTATATATCAGTCCAACACTGCAATATTCCTCATGTTATCGTTTCTCAAATACGACATGATATCATGAGCATACATTGAAACTGCAAAACATTCTGAGGACATCCATTGACACTCCCACAAATGTGCAGAACACTCACAAAGTCCTCCAACGAACTACATTACTTCCTCATTCAGATCTCAACTCAAGTTCACAACATATGTATCAGATGTTCATTACAAACAAATCATCTGAGACTACACTACCAAAAGACTAAGCCCACATGAATATCGACTCTGAATATGATGCAGGTCTGCTACAAGATGTCCAGAAATGACAGCAGCTCCAGTAATTTAAAAAGCCTACAAAATTGATTTTTATATAATCTACACGCCAACAAGTTAGAGGTTTCCCAGAGTTTCTGTAGCCATTTCACCTGGGATTTGCTGTCATCCTGGATGATTGAAACATGGAATATACAACTCCATAGCCACCAAGGAATGAGACTCACAGCAACCGAACTGTACAGAAACATCGGCAAGATAACCATCAACCAAACAATAAAGTGAGGATGATGCTCCAGCAGCAACTATCAAACCCTATGAAACCAAAAGCAAATTAACTACAACAGCAACAGAAACACAACATATGCTCTAGACTCTAGCGAGACTTATGTTTACATCATACACTACTAAATGTTGTAGATATATGCTTATTTATGCTTAAGTTTCACAGTGGCAACTAAGCTTTTGGGTTTCTTTATGGCTATATTCAATAAAGACATAATTCAATCCGTGACCTATGCTGAAGAACACATTGTTGTGTGGTCGCAGATGAACAAGTCAAAATGAGCTAGAAGCCTACGTTAAAACACCTGAATCCCAGAGCACTAGGCTCCAAATCAAAATGAGCTAGAAGCCTACGTTAGAACACACATGTAATTGTCACTGTGGAGTCAATTGGCTGATATGTTAAGGTCACTGTCGAGTCTATTGACCGTCATATGAGACCTTCTTAGTAGTTAATCCCTTCTTCAGAGACCTCAAAAAAGCACATAACTCCTTGTCAAACAAAGTCTCCATCTCCTCTTGTCCAATATAACCAACTAGACGATTATACTTGCAGAATGGTACCATCTGATCTACTTTCTTTGCAGGATAGACAACTACCAAGCTGATGCAACCATTTTTACATGCATCAAGCAAACTACTTTTGGATTCAACATCTCTTGAATTTTTGTACATGTTTTTTTGGATTTGTAGTCGCCTCTGCACTCTTCGACACACTAGTAAGTACTTGGGATCGATACTTGAGTTGGCAGAAACAAAAAATCAGCAAATCCTCAGAAAATCTCACCAAAAAAAAGGTCTAGACGTATCCAGAAACATGAAGCACGGCTGATGACATTCCTCATCAGAACTGAGGAAGGCAGTTGAAGTATGCTCCTTAGACTCCCTCCATGCTCCCACCCCTGAACCTGTAATTCTTGATTTGCCGGTTTTCAAATTTGGTGGTAAGATTGCATCCTTGAAGCATATCATATCAAACAAAAATATTTTGTACCATCAAACAACTTCTAAACCTGGATAGTGAAAAGCTTCTCCCACTGCCGACCCAAAAAATTTCCATCATCTTTTGAAACTTGCCATTAACTCTCTAAGGGATTTTTCAAGTAACCCTCTACGTTTCAGATAGTTGAGTAAAGCAGCATGGACCATTGGTTCGGCAATAGCGTACTCATAGCTATCCACATCGTTTACAGACACGGGATGCCCAAGGCCACACTCAAGCAAAGTCCAATCATTCTTCGAAAATTCTGGTGTCCCAAAGAAAGCAATGAATGTACCCATCCTACACAACAAGCCACCAACATCAAAGACTAGTCCATCCATCTCAAATCGGCATTTTGACGTAGTAAACACGTCGTGGACTTGGTCATAAGTGAGGACGAGTGGAACACCTTTGTAAAATTTGTGAGCCTATGGTAAAACTCATCTACTTCCTTCTTTGACCATTTTCCTTCGGCTTCTTTCATGAGGTGCTCCACACAACTCACCAAACACCTTCTTCGGCATTTGTGCATTGTCCTCCGCTTGCCCAGGCTCGAGCTCCAAATAAACTTCACATAATTCCTGAACTTCATGCACATTTGCCCAGGAAGAAAACCGAGCTAAGGTAAATGCAACCGATGCCTCATCTCTACTCGTTGCGACGGGCTTTGCGATCACTGATTTTAAGGCAGGCGTCAATTCTAAAAACCTCAAACCCATGTCAGAAACAAATACTTGATGTCTATCACAGTTTGTAGCTGGTTTCATTAGGGCTGCAACGAACAGAGAAAAAACGGTCTTCCTCTCTTTTGAGTATGGAGATTCAAAGTAATCCGGAAGAGATTTGCCCAATACCTGTGCCTCATCCAAAACTTTAGTGACAATGCCCTTCAGATGCTCTTCAATCAAAAGCCACTGTCGATGTAGCTCATTCTCTAGTTCCTTGGGATTTGGACATCCATCCACAAGGGAATGGGTAAGACTCCAATATGGATCTAGGTATACTCTTCTCCGATGAACGGAAAACACCAAATTAAATGACACAATTCATATATTTCCTTGCCAGCCAATGATTACCTACTAGGTTATTCTATCTCATTTCCGATCAGCTCCATCAACTGCTGAATATCTTGTGACCCACCATTTCCTTTGGTTGCCACTGTCAAATAGAAATTGTCCTTCACTTGTTTCCAAAGATCTTTCGAGTCTTTAGTCCTACGGTCATTTAGTTTATCGAGTAAGATGGCTGGAGAACCAACGTGGACCCTATTACCGAACCAAATTCCCTCTTTTGCGCAATAGCATCTTGGTTAACTTTCTGCCACACACTTTGGATATACTCATCCACGTCCTTGGTTGCAATTAGTAGCAATTATTAGCTGATTGTTGTTTAACCATACATTGTGTAACAGATCAAGCCGTTTGCGATATGTTATAAACCACATTGTACAACATTGTTGCAATAGTGACGAAATGAGAGGGTTGGGAGAAAAAGTGTGTGCAATTGACGCACAAAACCCCACAGCCCCTCCGGAAAAAAAAAAAAAAAGAAATTGGGGGCTGGAAAAATGTTGTACCTCAACGCACGCATTTTTTCCAGCAACCCAAACGCTTTATATGTTTTTTTTTTTTTTTTTTTTTTCTCATTCTTGTTTTTGGGTTGGAGTAAGGGTGTATGCGTCAACGCACACATTTTTTCCCCCAACCCTCTCATATTGTCTCTGTTGCCTATTGTATTGTCAAGCTCATTGCCATGTTGCAGCAGAGATATTCGAGCAAAATATTCTCCGAATGCCATTGTGTTTGTGGCTTATCACCCTCCAATTGCCACAACAATGGGGGTTCTTCTAGTGTTCAATGACGGTTGTATTCCTGTTGTTCTCCACACCATTTAAGGGCTAGTTCCCACGGTAATAGGTGTTCTTCCCGCGGTAATAGGTCCATAGGTCTCGGATATGGCAGGCTCACTGGCTCACAATCTCACGTTGCTAGGCTCGCGATCTAGCACGCACCGTTCATGTTTGGGGGCTTATCATTACTTTCTACTCTGGGCCTCTCTCCCCTTGTGCAATTCTGAACTCCTTTTGCTTAACGTTGTTATTGGCAAGATTTGGTCTTCCTGTCCTGTATGGAGCTTATATCTTAGAGCTCACACCCTATGACACTTATGGAAATATCATTGCATGTTTATCTTTGAGGGATATTCCAGCCCCAGCATGAAAAGCCTCATGTTTCACCTATATGTGGATTTGATGCAGACTCGGGGGGGGCAAGGCGGGGGCTGTACTCTTGGTTTCAGCTTTGTGCAGGTGCTCTGAAAGAAGGAGGACGCAACTTCTCTCGGCTTTTGATGACACCTGGCCGGGCAATGACAACTTCCTCTGCTCCAGGGTGTTAGATGCGCAAATCACTAACATGACCTCCTCCCCACGCATAGGAGTCCACAGCCTGAAGCTGAGGAAGGGGAGGTCAATTGGCGTCATCAGCGAGTCGCCCTTGCAAGACCAAGGCTCACCTTGACTTTGCGGGAGTCTGATGCTCTGCTTCGGCTTAGTTCTCGCTTCGGCTTTTCTTACTTCCTTAGATCATTTCTCTGTCGGCTCTCACCTCGGCCCTCTCAAGGGCTCTTGCCTCTCCCTTCTGGCTCTCTCCCTCGGTACTGTCATAGGATGGTATCCCCTTAGTTTGCCTTTATGGCCCTTGCATGGTTATTTTCCCCCGACTCCTTCTAGATGTCCTTCTGCCTGTGTGTCGCTGCTGTTTTCTGTCCTTCATGCATGTAGCTGTTGGTTCAAGGCTCAGTTGCGTGTAGTTGTTTCTAGGCTCCGCGGTGTTAAGCTGTTATTCTCAGACACTGCGCTGTTTTCAAGCTCAGTCAGCTCCTAACGCTGGCTCAGCTGGATGAGCCTTTGTATAATGGCCTTGGCCGTGCCCTTTTTTTTCTTAATACGATGTTCAAGGGCCTATGTCCCCTAAGTTTCCTTTAAGAGAGAAAAAATAAAAAAAGAGTTTAGCCAGAATGATTGCAAAACGCTTTGTGCTGAGGTGAGCATAATTCTGGAATAACGTTGGAGTCATGCTAGATTCCAAGAATATACCAAAATCTTCGCATGCTAGTGTTCAGTTTGGTGGTTTTTCTTACGTTTTCACGCTCGATTTTCTCCACCGGGAATGCCCCGTCATCACCCACACCGTCGACGAGTGCCTCCTCTGCAGTTATGGAATCTGAAGACCAAATTGCACAAGCCTCCCATAACGACGACCGTGTTTCTGAATTCAATTCTCTCTCTAACGATATCAAATGTCAGGTATCCCTCAAGCATAGTATGGGGATGCTAAGCTTCAGCCTCACCTTTGCGCACATCATTCACTCGAGGCCCGTCTGCGCACCATGCAACGTCTGTAAGGACAGTTTGTCCGATGACATGTCATCTCTGAAGGGGACGAAGTGGTGGACAACCACTTGTTCAAGGCTTTTTGTCCGGTCGCTAGTCTGAAACGGGCCTAAAATATAAGTCTAGACACGGCTCTGTATGAAGGGGTGTCAATATCAAGGGACACCACGGGTGCTGCTTGTGTCAACTGCCATTGCATCGCAATTTGCCAGAAATGCGAGCAGCCACGACAATTTTGATGGGTTCTGAGGTGGGAATGACGGGGATTTGAATATTCATATCCAGGGAGGATGAATGAGGCCGACGTATCCAAGCAGGTGCAGCAGATGGTGCACTTTATCAGGCAGGAAGCTGAAGAAAAAGCCAATGAAATCTCTATCTCTGCTGAGGAGGTCGGCCCCAATCCCATTTTGTTACACAATGCACGTATTATTTGTCTTGGATATGCTGTCGGACGCTGTCTGCCTCAAGAAGCGCCTAGATTTCAATGGGTATGTAGAATTACACTGCAATTATTGTCAAATGGGCTCCAATAGGTGTATGCTAGCAGCTAACAGTTGATTTGGAAGGGGCTCCATGTAATGATCGGTTCTTTGCGTGTTTGGGTTTAGGGCTGCGGAAGGGGCAGGGAGGGATGGATGGCTGCACAGATGCAGACATAGTCACACAGACATAACTGACAGACCAAGAGAGAATTGACTGAGGGGCTAAGGGGTCAAATCATGGCTGTGAGGGAAGGAACTCAACGTAGAGAAGCTGCAAATGGTGGAAGCTGCGAAGAAAAAGATTCGAGAAGAGTATGACAGGAAAGAGAAGCAAGTGGAGGTTCGCAAGAAAGTGTAAACTTTCTTTTCTTTCCCAACCTGATTTTTTTTCTCTCTCACAAACCATTCGACTGTGATGGTCATTTGGCTTCGTTTGCTCTTCAAAATCACGGGCTATGATGATGTGTGAAAACACATTTAGAGTCTGGTCAAACAAAGATATGAATCTTCCTACTTTTTGAGGTACTTACTGTGGCATTCGTCACCTCCATCCACAAGAGGGCTAAAGTATCAAAGGAAAGCGGGCAGGGCATCTTTGTTGTGGCGCCTGTTTGTGTTAGGATCTAATGGACTGAGGGGAGTTGCTTGAAGCTTGCAGAGAGTATTCTACACAGTTGAATGCCTCTCGTTTGAAGTTGTTGCAAGCACAGGATGACCTGGTTCACAGGATGAAGGCGGCTGCTGAGAAACAGCTTTTCAACATCAGCTCACAACAAGGGCCCTACTCTCATCTCCTTGAAGATCTCATTATTCAGGTATTTTTTCATCTTTGGTACAGGTACTCCAACAATCAATCCTTCCAGCGTGATTGTTCTACACATTGCTTGTGTTGATCCTACCTGTGGAGAATTTGCCAGAATGCATTTGCCTGCTTCTCTATAGTTTGGAAGTTGGTGCAAAAGTGTAGTGTATGACTAATGTGGCGATAGGACATCGAGAGCTCAATCAATACTTACAGGAGATGGTCTCTTATTGAAAACTGTAAGTATCTGTGGTATGTTGTCTTCATGTATCTGGTGTTTTGGGAGGCAGGGTTTGCTGAGGTTGAGGGAGCCAGATGTACAGCTACGCTGCCGTAGGGAAGATTTTCAAATGGTCCAATCCGTAATCCAGTCCGCCAAGGAGGGATATGCTACCAAAGCCAAAGTGCCTCCGCCAGAGATTTTTGTGGATGATAAAATTTTCCTACCTGGTCCCCCACAACCTGGCTATCTCGGCTCTTCTTGGTACTGTGCTCTCTCTCTCTATCTTATTTAAAGACCACTCTGTCCTTGGAGCACTCCATGTATACACAAGGCTGTGTCTTGGGGTCCAATTCTGAACTGGCATAAAAGCATCTCCTCCATCTCAACTGTGCCACCATCCTGTGGCCATCTGCTATAATTAACTTGGTACAACAATTTTGTTCAGAATAAACAATGATCTCCTTCCACTGAGGGTTAACTTATTACAAACTTGGCCATCCTGCGGGTGTTATTCAGATCCTGCCAACCTTGTAGCCTTCAGTACAACGAAATCCATAGATCCACTTCTCTCTGGGGCTGAATTGGATTGTGTGACTGCTTAGTACACTCTTTGGCTTTCTGTTGGACTACAGTTACTAAATTGCATGGATTGACTTGAACCTCTCCAAGGACTGCTTCCAAACCTTGCCAGCATCTGGGTTATGCATGGAACCTGATGCCTACTCGATGTAAATTGCTGATGCCTAGAGCCGGTCTCGCCGATTGTGTATAGCAGTGATCATGGAGGGCAGCGACACCCATAGAGCGATTGTTGTGTATATCTCATGGCTAACCTGGCAGTAATAGTACTTTGTGTATTGGTTACACAGTTCAGGAGGAGTGGTACTGGCGACAAAGGATGGGCGCATTGTGTTGGAGAACACTTTGGATGCCCGCTTGGAGCTCGTTTTCAAGCAGCAGCTACCAGAGGCAGGGCCTTCCTTCCCTTTGTCATGATTTCGCAAGTTTTGGCACCAGTTGTCCTTATTCTGTTCTGTGAGTGGGAAGTGAGGGGCAGAGAACATGAGATAGAAGGGATCTCTTCAAAGAGCATGAGCTGCAGAAAATCAGAAAGGAACCTGATATTTGGGCTTAAGCATATGAAGTACAGTAAATAACCTTCGATGAATAGAGTCCATTTGAATTATTCTCTTTGAGTACATTTGTAAAAGCATTCATTGTGTGCATGTCCAGATCCGGAGGCGGCTGTATTCTAGCACTGGACAAGGAGGCAGTTGATAATTTAGCCCTTCCTTTTGAATATTCTGTCTACTTAGATTTGGGTGATTACCGGTCTGACAACATTTGTGTGCATTTATTATCACTCTATGACATTTGGCTGCTACATTTGGTCCTTCTCGAAGAAGCATTTGAATACAACGTGCTCTTGGCTACATCACACAGCCCGAGTGTAGTGCAACTTATAATCAACTTCATTGTGGTGTGGAGCAACAATTTTGTCTATTGGCCCCTGGGCCTCATGCAGACTTCTACAATGGGGAACCAAGGTTCAGAGATGCTACGAGCAGTGTAGTTCAAGTTTATGAAAACTTCATGAACGTGAATTACTTTGCTTCCCTTAATATATGCTTGGCATCACATCCACTTCTAGCAGGAAATAGGCCAGTTTGTAACCAATTCGCACTTGAGCTCTATTGAAACCCTATGCCATGAACAACACCCCCTGCCTACTCTGAGTCTGCTGAATTCATGTGCCTACGATGGATTCTAGTTCTCTATGTTCCACCTTGGCCATGGCTTTGACCAGGAAGCCATGACTAGTGAGATCTTTCTGGAGTGACCGGGAAAATGCATTTGTTCCAACTAGATTGAACTTCGTTTATCCCATGCTGGTAAAGATATATTGCCATAACAACATGAATTCCCAAGCCTCCCCATCCCTCAATTTTGCCCAAAAGCTTCTCCTTCAATTTTGGCTGTGTCTGCATTGCCTCTTTGAATTGCAGCATAATACAGCAGATTTGTGGTCTCCAAACCCTTTGTTCCGGAGCATGACTACATGAACAGAACATTCTCCCAAAACTTCCAGTTGTACTCCAGCCATAACACTGACTGACTTGGGTGTTTTGCACCATCTGCATTGTCACTTACATATTGGCAAAGAAAAAAAATATGGGAGAGAGAGAGAGAGGTGCTTAAAAGACAGCTTGATCTCCGAGCTCCTGACCAGCCATTCCTTCGCGTGCAACCCGCTCAAAGAAGGCCTCCAAGGTGTCCGAGCCATAGCTTGGAGTTGCATCAGCATCGTAGCGTCCTGTCTCAGAGTTGAGAACCAGCATACTCTCTGCAGCATAATATCGTCCAATCTTGCCAAACTCTGCGGCATCTTCAAGATTGGGAAACACCTTCGCCAAATTATCCAACACCCCGATAACAAAATTCATGATTCCGATAGGCACCTTCAGAAATTTGGGCTCTTTTCCTACAATTCTGAAGAGCATTTCCCCCTGTTCGAGGGGCGTAAGTGCCTTTCCAGGACCCCCAATTGGCAAGCGCTTGTTGATTTTATCCTCGTCTGGAACACAGTCAGCTATGAAAGATGCGAGGTCCGCTTCGCTGATCGGCTTGCATGCACACAGGGCTCCATCTCCAAACATTACGTAGGGACCTCCTCCTTTCACACTCTGGACTTGGCCTCCCAAACTCTTGAAGAAGGCTGTTGGACGGACAATACTGTATGTCAGCCCATTTCCATATGCCTCGAGGTCTGCCTCCAATTTGAGCTTAGCTTTTTGAAATTCTAAGAGAGGTTTCTGCACGCAAATGGCAGATAGCAAAACGAAATGGGAGGCGCCCGCCGCTACCCCTGCTTCCAGGCTATTCTTGGTGGCCTGGTAGTCTATTTTCCACGAATCCTTCTTGCCCCCATTCCGGCTGGCAAGACATGAGATGACAACATCGACCGTTGTTCCTCGAGCTACTAATGCCGCCTTCAACGAGGTAATGCTAGTTACATCTGCCAAGCAAATTGTCGCCCCGGGAAACTCTGAAATCGTCTCTTCCACGCTCATCTTACCCCCAATTCCACTCTTCTCTCGTGCAACAGCGATGACATTGTAGCCCCTCTTCACCATCTCTCTCACCACGTACTTGCCAATGTAGCCCGTGGCACCCACAATCAGCACGTTCGTATCTCTCGGACTCTTTGTCCGCCAGGCTTGTGTGCTTTCTGTCGCTTTTGCCCGCCATTTCGTTCTGCGAGAATTCAACGGCACTGTGCCTGCATGCTTCAGCGCTGTTCCTGAGAGCGTTTCCACCTCCTCAGAATTTCCCAAGTGGAAAGCCTTCTTCAGAGTGAGGGGCAAGGGCAACGGTACAGCCAGCTGGGAGTAAGCTGGCAGTGAAGCACAGGGGTGGCTCACACCACAGCTGGCCTTCGAAAAAAAGGAAACTGAGGAGAAAGAGACAGTCTTGCACGAGATGAGAGACACAATTGGCACAGACGAGGTCGGGAGAGACGAGGGAGGTGCGTGAGCGAGCAGTGCCATGGTGGGCAACACCATAGCCTGAGTGCAGCAAAGGAGGCTGCCTGCCTCATCCGCAGCGCAGGCCGATGGATGAAACTGACCCACATGCGGCCTCCCTCGCTCTTGCTTGTTTGGGTCTGTCTCTTTGCTTCTGTTTCTAGACTACCGAGTTGCAAGCTTCGGTGTTGGGAGGAAGCGCTCCTCCCATCGTTCCGTCTTCACTTTGTTTGCAGTGAGTGCCAAGTGTTAGAAGCGAGAATAAAAGTGGGAGTTTATGGAAAGGTGGACTAGGAAGGATACAGTTCCTGGGCAGCTGGTGACAATCTCGTAATGAGTTAGTGTCTGTGGGGGATTTTGCAGCGCATCTGATTCCTGGTTTGGAGAAGGCACAAGAAGACTACTTTGATTTCGAGGCGGAGTGGTGCTGTTGTGGTTGGCACATGTATTTCATGGAAGAGATACGTCGCATTTGCAGAGAGAATGAATAGGGTGTGAGGGGGAGGGGTAGCAGTGACTGAGCTTGTGGGTTGTTATCCAATTGATCGAGATTTAGAGCAACTGGGAGTTTGAGTTTGAACAGGGAATAGTGAGTGTGAGGGGGTTTTGTGGCGATGGCGCCCGCTGCTGAGAGCACCACCACTACCTCGCTGGACTCGTCTCCGCTGCCTGCTGACAGCCCTGTGCAGGATGATGGAGATGGTGATGATGAGCTCGAGGATGACGACGAAGGCGGGTCACGGGACGAGGATGATGATGATGAGGATGAATCTGAGGACGAGGAGCCGCGGCTCAAGTACCAGAGGCTTGGAGGCAGTGTTCCTTCTCTCCTCTCGTCTGACGCGGCTTCCTGCCTCACTGTGGCTGAGCGCATTATCGCCCTTGGCACTCACGATGGCACTGTGCATTTGCTCGATTATCAGGGCAACCAGGTCTGGGCAATGTCACCCTCCTCTTCCGTGCCATCATCAATCCCTATTTGTTCAAAATGTGTCGCGCATTTCATTTCCAGCTCACGTCTGCAGTTGGCAGGAAGTTCAAGGCTTTCCTTTCACAGTGCAGTCTCCACTTTACTATCAACATGTATTCACTCTCTAGAACTGAAATTTTTGGGTGTTAGAGATTCTGCCTTGGCAATCCTGGGACATGGAAATATCCCCTTCACTTTCACTGTTGGGTTTTGTTTGGCAGGTCAGAGAATTCCGCGCACACAGCGCCACGGTCAATGAGGTGAGCTTTGATGCAGAGGGGGAGTATGTTGGAAGCTGCTCTGACGATGGGACTGTCGTGATCAACAGTTTGTACACTGATGAGAAGGAAAAGTTTGAGTATCACCGGCCCATGAAAGCAGTGGCCCTGGACCCAGAGTACTCACGGAGGGCATCCAAGCAATTTGCTACTGGAGGGCTTGCAGGGCAGCTGCTCTTCAACAGCAAGGGATGGCTAGGGTATCGGGACCAGGTAGTTATCTGACTCTACTCCTGAACGGTATCTCCATGTGATCTGTACATAGTTGGTATGTGGATCTCTTCTTGGAGATTATGTATCCTTCTATGTATGGTAAATAGTCCCCTGGGTGTTATTGTAGCGCTGTGCTCTCTGCAAGCGTGCTTGATCTTGACCTGCTGTTGGACCTGCCATTGTGGTGGATAAGCGGGCGGCGAGTCCGGAAATACTTGGACAGAAAAAGGTACAGAGGTAAGGTAAATAGGCAGGGAAATACCCATACACAAATTGAACTGTAATATATAGGAGAAGAGTGGCCAGCTCATACAGGCCAGTAGGTCCCAAAATAGCATAATGTATGTTGTGGAGGAAAAAGTGAGTAGACATGTCTCTATGGAAGAACATGACACTATGGTCCAATGTCCCAAAGGAAGGCGAGGGACAAGATCTGCGTCCTGTTCATCTTCCAAACTCAACAGTTCAACGAATTCCACTGTTTGACAGTGTATGCCCTGCAATTTTCACTGTACTCGGGAGGGAAGTGCTCTGTGTTGGCCATCGTCAAGTAGGGTCCCTTTGGTGGAGGAGACATGCGAATCATGCAGCTAGATTTTCCTAGTAGCTAGATTCAGGAATTCTTCTCAGGGATCAACTTACCTAGAAAGTGTTGGTTTTACCCCAATATGCTGAGAAGGGGGTCAGTCTTGAGAGCCACATTTGTGGCTCATTTATCAATTGGGGTAAGTCTAGTGAACTTTTGAAGCCTCCAGGAGGTTGCATGGTAAGTACTAGCAGGAACTGCCTAGTTGTGTTGCAGATGTGATCCAGGTTTGGCACGATTGTTGTATGCCTACTTGTACTAGAAGACATGATAGGGATGAGCAAACAAGCTGACGGGGAGGTGGGTATGGGTTAGGTGCTGCACTCGGGAGAGGGAACTGTGCATGCCGTGAAGTGGCGGACTAGTCTTATTGCTTGGGCCAATGATGCTGGAGTGAAAGTTTATGACACAGTCTCCCATCAACGCATCACCTTCATAGAGCGAGGACCTCGCGCCGAGCGGCTACGCCCACAGTTGGTGTGGCAGGTCCACCTCTTGCATTCCCTCTGTCAATTCTTCAGCTTGATTTCTTTCACACTCTTTTCTTCTCTTTTGGAATGATGTTTTAGACTGTTCCAATTGTATGTTTGTCTATGGCCACAATGCCAAGGTGGATGAGAGTACACTCCCTAGGATGTCACTGGGGCAGACAGAGCTTTGGTAGCTAGTAAGATGGGAGCAAACCAGTAGGTTTGGATTAGGTGATGGCTATATCTTTTAAGTGGAAATCCTGCAACTGAAACTTGTTTGCTCTTAGTAAATCTCATAGCAATGGCAATTACTACTAGGTCAACTTGTACCTGTATAAAAGCACTATCAGATCTGCTTTAGGCTCTCTGATGAACTGGCAATTGTATATTGTGGGACTGTAGGGTTAAGCACCTTGATTTTTGTTGATGAAGGGTTTGTTTCCATGGCAGGATGACACAGTTCTGCTCATTGGGTGGGCAGACTGTGTAAAGATTGCAGCAGTACGTATACGAGGTCAGGATGGAAGGAAAGGAACGTTGAGGGCTGGGACGAAGTACGTGGAGATAGTTGCAGTGTTTCATACTGATTACTACATATCAGGCCTTGCGCCCTATGGCGAAGCCCTTGTCATATTGGCTTACCTTCCTGACAGAGATGATGGCCAATCTGAGGTGTCCTCCGCATTTCTCCGACAGGTGGGATCATTGAATGCTTGCCTGTCATTAAGAGAGCTACAGGCATTGTTGCATGCTGATTTTACCAACCAGCTCCTTGTCATGTACCAGAAGAAGCTGACTGGGGGATATTCACAGGGACAAGCGCAGCGGCCTGAAGTGCGCATAGTGACATGGAAAAATGAGGAGCTTGCTACTGATGCGCTCTCCATCCATGGCTACGAGCACTACAAGGCCAAGGATTATGTGCTTGCCCATGCCCCCTTTGCAGGTGGGTGTCTTGTTTACTGGTCATAGGCACTAAGGGTTCCAATTGAAGTGGTGAAGGGTAGTGGCGCAAGCACTTTGGGTAAGAGTGCTGGAAGTGGTTAGATGGAAGTAATGAAGATCATTGCCGGTGGCATGGGTTGCTGTCATGTCAGGAAGCAGCAGTGCAGGAGGCCAATGGGCGGCTGGAGATGAGCCCCTCTACTATGTTGTCTCACCCACAGATGTCGTACTTGCTAAACCCAGGTTTGTTCTCTGACAGAGGCTTGGTGGTTACAGTAGCCTTTAAGGCTCTTTTTTATGTTCCTGCCTGTTTCTGGAGATTTGGGCTGAACAAATTAGTGCAAGCGGCATGGTAGATGGTGGCAGCTGGCTATAATGACTCAAAATTCTTTTTCTGCATGCTCATCCCCTTCACTGTCATGCAAGAGATGGGTAGTTTGTTATATCCATTGAGGCAAATGAGCACGTTGTGGGTCCATTGCATAATGTGTGTGTGAGAGAATGTACTCATAAGACGTTGTTTGCCGTAGCCTTGTGGCCATAGACCCCGTGTCCAGTTTGGGCGGAACAAAAGGGAACAGATATCCTCTAGAAAGCCCTTCACACAAGCATCAATCTGCTGTGTGTGAGCTGCCCAGCAATTATATCCCAACAGGGCCAGGGCTTTAGACTCAACCTCCAGATTTTCAAAGTTGGTGAATGATGTTCAAGGTTCTTGATGTTCCTGAAGAGGGTCATTCTCTGGTGAGAATACCCCTCTGTGTGTGAGGGAGAGAGAGAGAGTGTGTGTATGTGTGTGTGTTCATAGTGGGGGGCCGATGCCATATTCAGGGATGCGGATGACCATGTTGCATGGCTGCTTCAGCATGGTTGGCATGAGAAGGCTTTGGCCGCTGTGGAGGCTGGGAAAGCCAGGACAGAACTGCTGGAAGAGGTACAAGCAACCCTTGTTGTTACTTGTCTACACAAGGTTATGGCACTTGTCAGGGGTGCTGGCATTCCCAGGATTTGTTCTTTGACGATGCAAAGATTAACCAGGGCTTTCTGAAGAGAAGATATCCAGTAGCAGTATATCTAGTTTGGATCTAGAAATCATATTACAGTTGCAACTACAGGATAATGGGAGGCCACGCTGGGTTGGAGATGATATCCCTATATGAGGATATTGGGCTTGACATATTTATAAGAGAAGGGAGGGATTGGGAGGTTTGCCACTGAGGGATGGGGGGGATGGTGTAGGTGGGTTCACGATATTTGGACCATTTGTTACTGGAGCGTCAGTATGCCCAAGCTGCTGCCCTGTGTCCTAAGCTCCTACGGGGCTCTGCACCAGCCTGGGAGAGGTAAGCCTCCAATGCCGCCACATTTGGCATACATGTCCACAAGGGTAGTATTCAGAATGACATCTGGTACAATTTCAGCTTTGATGATGTCGTATCATGGACCTCTTTGACCTTTCCCAGGGGCTCGCACAAGCATTGCAATGCAAATGAGTGTGGCCTATCCAGCTTCACCCCTTCCCGCCTAATTTGCTGATAGGTCTTGAAAGCCTCCATCCCACACCCATGCTGGGCATATTCTACAATCATCGCATTCCAGGACACCACATCCCGTTCAGCCAGATTGTTAAACGCTCCCTTTGCATGTTCAGGGCTGCCGCATTTGTCATACATGTCCACGAGGGTATTGTTCAGAAACACAGTTGGTACAGTTCCAGCTTTGATGATGTCACCATGGACCTCTTTATCCTTTTCTAGGCTCCCAGACTCACACATGCATTGCAGACGCAAAACAAACGTGACCCCGTTGGGCTTCACCCCTTCCCACACCATTTGCTCCTAGGTCCTGAAGCTCCATCCCAGACCCATGTTGGGCTTATCTTGCAATCATAGTACACCAGGACACTACGTTTATTCAGCCATTTTGTCAAACACTCTCTTCGCTGCATTTGGCGTACACGTCCACAAGGGCATGTTCAGAATGACATTTGGTGCAATTTCAGCTTTCACCATGGACCTCATTGCCCTTTTTCAGGGCTGCCAGGTTCACACATGCATTGCAAATGCAAACAAATAAGATCCTGTTGGACTTCACCGCTTCCTGCATCATTTGCTCATATGTCTTATGTTCCACTTGATCAACCTCGTTTGGGAATGTTGCTGAAACCTTGGTGTGCATCCACAATGCTCCTGCACTTACCATACATAACAAGAATGTTGTGGAGCCACTTTGGATAATGTGAGAGTGCACCTGCTTTCCCACTTCCAGGGCTTTCATCCTGATGCGCGTTTGCAAGAGACAGAGATAAGCATCTGAATCTGCTGATATGCCTCCTTGGTTCCAAATTTATAGAGCTTCTTTCAGTTGCCCTACTTCACCTAGTGTGCTCACATACCCAGATTTACCAGAAGATATCTTGTGGACTCCCTCTCTTGGTCCTCTTTTGGTGGTGGAAGTTCCTGCTTTTGTCAGCTGTGCGGCTGCTCCTACTTCCAGTTGACCATCTACTCATGCAGGATTCTCGTAGCTATCAATCCTCATGGGATCACATGTACTCTTGTGCTTGAAATTCTGCCCTCTTGGGCGAATTTGGACATCCTTCCTCCTTCAGCTATCCCTGCCTCGGCACCAATAATGCATAGATCCTTTCCTTGCTGCTAGCAGCTGACAATGGCAGCCGTATATTCTCGGAAAAATGCCAATCCTACTTACCACACACTAGTTCCTGTGCTGAATTGCTCCCAAGACTTCGAAAATGTGTTGGGAGACAGGGTGATGTCATGCGATCTTGTTGTCTGCTCTCTGTAACATAACAGGCATTGACCTTTTTACCTCAATTGCCCCACCATTGACTGCGGTTCGAATATTCCTTCCAAAGCTTCTCCTCACCATTTTTGAATATTTGCCTGTTGCCACATTGGCAGTAACATGTGAAAACATTCAGGACCACCATAGATCCAGCCACTGAGCCAACTTACAAAACTCGACAAGGAAAGTCGGGGTTGAATCTGATAGGAGGACAAAACAAGCTTAAAGGTGTTGAAGGAAAAGGCCGTCACCGGATTGTCCTTGACCTTGTGTTATGAGAGCAGCGGGCTTTCCTTTCACGCAAGGAGGTTGAACCCGCCCTCAATCCAAATGACGTGTGTGTGCTGCTTATGTCCGTAGTCTGTGGGTTGGTCGTGAAAACCAACACAGTGCAGCTGAGCAGCCATAGGAAGCCCGTACCTTGCCATCGTGGTTGTCCCACCATTGTGAAGGATCCTTACAGCACTCCTGCCAGCACTGTTCCATACTCCGTTCATGCCAGAAACTCAAAGAGCAGCACAGTTTGGCAAGTTTCTTTATTGAGGGCAAGTGTAAGCTTTCAACAACATGCATGCAAGCCACTCTGGGCTCTATTGCATTCAATACAATGAGGGACATACAAACATGTCCAAAGTTACAGATGCCAAACAAGCTTTTGCATGACAAGGGCTGCCCCTCTGATCAGCCTCACCATTAACAGTGACGATTGAATCCAAGTCTCTTAAGCGAGGCATAATTCAGGCCACAGCTTTATACAAAGCGAAATCATCTGATGTAATGCTTCTCTCTGCCATACTACCTGAGCATGTGCATGAGTTTTTCTGTGACGAAGAGTATTGCACCCTTGCCTTCATTCAGGGAGAGCAGTTTTCTTCTGAAGACCAACAGGTATTTGATGCCATTGTTTTTGCAAAGAACCATGGATCTGTGTACAAAGAACTCAAGGCAGGAAACAAATCGTGGTATGCCCTGAATTTGGATAGCCTGACTACAGCGATAGTTACGAGTGCTTGTGGCATATCCGAAATCTTGAATAAGCTTTGTTGTAATTTTGTGCGTGTCTCAGCTAAGAACCTCCTGGTATTCCTCTAGTGGAAGCAAATTGGAGAGGGATATCAACCATCTGTTCATCACTCGTAGTTTTCACTAGAATACAAGCATTTATGAGTCATGCATCATCTTTTTCTCTACAAGAGCAACTACTTTTGCAGCCAACCAAATTTAACAAGCTAACCTGGCTCAATATCACAACTGTGAGTCATGCTCACTTTCATCTTTTATGGGCTGAGGGCTTGGTATGCATGGCAGGTTTCCTTTTTTTCTCTCTCTCTCTCTCTCTTACTCTCCCTGTTGTTCCGCTCAAACTGGGCGAGGGGTCTATGGCCACAAGGCCATGGCAAACAACGTCTTATGAGTACATTCTCTCTCTTACTCTCTTCATGGACGTTGTAAAGCTTCTTCCTTTCTCTCCGCTTCGTCACTTATGGTATTCAAATAGTAAAATTGGTTAAAGAGGAACGGTGCAAGACCCCAAATCAAACCTCATGAGAAACCTCCTTCATGAGCACCTTAGCAAAGCCAGAACCTTCAGCTTTGAGGACCAGAAGTGCTTGTCAGCTTAAATGCACGAAGCACTTCATCTTTGGGCGACATTTGGAGTTTGTAGATGTAGTGTTATTGTTATTCTACTTTGTCCGATTGGCCTTTGGGCCTCCTTTATAGACTTCATAAAGTTTTTTTCATGCCTTTTCTTCTCTGTTTGTAGATTGACATTATTTTCCTCACTGATTAAATGTTTGTTATTGGCAAGCCACTCTGACTAGCATGGATTAATTATATTGCACCAAATTGTGTTGCTGTTACACATGTCATTACCTTGTAGCCATGTACCCCTTGGATGTCTCCCGATTGCATGACAGAAGTTGCTATAGCAACGACATCCCAATGGGTGTACTCTGAAGGGTCTTAAAACACGAATGTGACCATGGATGTGTAATAGGTTTTGAATCATTACCATTGTGATGCTACACAAAGAGATTGACAGCAGCTGACTGTTATAGACTCCAGCATTAGCGTGGTTTGGACAGCTCTCTATGGCTGATGACCCTGTAAAGCATGCCAGCAGTATGGTCTAGAAAGATGTAAGAAGCATGAGTACAGAGTGCAATAATCTGTGTAACAAGCAAGCAGTGACGGGGAGCTTGGAAGGGCAGATGGGTGTTCCATTTTGCACATTTGCGGCAGTTGCCTAGTCTGGCCCCTTACATTCCTACATCAAATCCTCAGCTGCGTGACACTGTTTATGAGGTAATTGTACCCTTCTCTCATTTTTGTGATGGAAGCTTGGTTAGATTCTCAGTGTATTTATGTCAGTCCATTGAGTGAGCCTTTTTCCATTCCATGAACACAACTGCCCATGCTGCCCACCAATGTCCGGTCTAAACGTTGGATTGAAAGACCAGCCTTAGTTTGGATTCAGGTGGCTGCCTCACAAGACCTGGTGGACCATGGTTTCACTTGCTCAGACTGCTTATTTTTGGCTTTAATTAGTACTGTTTCAAGGAGTTTGCCTATATTTTTGCAGGTTTTCTGGTCTGAATTGGGGAGTGACTTGACCTTGTTCCCCAGAGGGTTTTATGGAGATGAATACAGGTAGTGGAGGTGGATGGATGTAACATGTGGAGGGAATATGCAGGTCGTGTTAAATGCACTGGTGACAAATCCAGTGTATCATGAGCAGTTGCTATCTACAATTCAGACATGGCCGTCTAATATCTATTCCGTTCCTACTATCATTTCAGCCATTCAACTGCAGCTCAGCACAGGGTCCAAGTCTCTCATCTTGAAAGAGGTTAGTGCAAGAGCGTTGGTGTGTGAGGCCACCTCTGGCTTGTCTGGGTTTGCTGGGAAAATTTTGGAATTTATCGTCAAAGGTTTACCCGTCTTTGGTATCTTCCAATCAGTTTTCAGTTTGAATCATGTGGTGACTATTATGGCCACAACCCTGCACCAAGCTAATTTTTTAGTTTTTGTTGGTCTGAAACTGTAAAGTGGAGTTTTGTGAACTGTTCAGGCACTAGCTAAACTGTACGTGGTGAACAAGCAGTATGACAAGGCTCTTGCCATTTTTGTAGAGGTATGGATTCCATTATCCACTTCAGTAATTTGTTCCTTGCTGTCTCTCAGAGGACATAATATGCCATTAGTGCACCCAACATATCTAAGAACCTTTTGTGGCTTTCTTTGTCTCATTATTGCTTGTCTTCTAATTAGACTGGCTTCTTGTTTCATGCATTGTGCAGTGGAGGGCCATCTAAACCTTGTTTGTGGTTGGATTCCTTGTGTCTGGAGAGGACAGCTACAAAAGCCGGATGTGTTTGACTTCATCCAAGAGCACAATCTACTGACATCTATACATGACAAGGTGCGTGTCTCCATACCTCTCTTCTTACACCTTGTTTGTCAAAAAATAGTGTTGGCTGTCGTGTACCTGCTAAAAGATTGAGCTTGGGATTTCTGAACCTGTTCTGGGGGTGGGCGGGGTTTGACTTGGGTAGGTGGTTCAGCTGATGAGACTGGATGGTAAGCGGGCAGTAACATTGCTGGTACAACAGAGCAACAAGATTGGGGCAGCAGAAGTGGTGGCACAGTTGCAGACTGCTGCCGGTTCAGATGACAAATACAGGCAACTCCTACACTTGTATCTTCATGGCTTGTTTGAAAAGGACCCGAACGCTGGCAAAGACTATCATGGCTTGCAGGTTCTTTCTAACTTGTTCTCCAAAAAGCTATACATGGTGTGGTAGTTACGTAGGTAGATCGTTGTGATGTATATGCTATGAGAGTAGGCAACAACAATGCCATGAGATACGCAGTTACTCAGAGTGATGAGAATTGAAGACCCTTTCTACAGAGCTGCCAATGTACACTTATTATGCAGTGTTCTGTTCTCTTTATGGGGAGAGAGAAATGTACTCTTCAGAGTTTGTCATAGTTGGTGACGGGATTAATGTTGGCTACATTTTGGAAATTTGTTGCAGGTGGAACTATATGCAGACTATGAACCAAGACTGCTTCTTCCATTTTTACGCAGTAGCCATCACTATTCTCTGGACCAGGTTACACCCGACTCGGTTTATTGGAGTTATTACATTCCTGCATGTGACATCTAGAGCTTTATGAATGAGTGGATTTGAAAAGATGGCTGTTCTCTTGTCCATCTCAGAACAACATAAGTTGGTCTATTCAATTTGAACAGTCATAGACCCTCTGCAGAAATGTGCATGTGCCTCGCATTTTCTGTGCTATTTGACCTTTTGGCTACAAATGGGCTCTTGACCATGTTTAATCTCTTAGTGTGGTGGTATGCAGGCTTATGAGGTTTGCACCAAAAGGGGTTTGACAAGAGAGAGGGTTTTTATTCTGGGACGGATGGGCAACAGTAGAGAGGCACTGGCTGTCATCATTAACGAATTGCAGGACATGGAGCAGGTATGGATTGCTGTGATTAAAAGCCTTTGACTCCACTCAGTGTTGTTTGACATTTGCTTATCAACCCTCAAAGAAGATTGTATTTTGCAGCTGGCAGTGGCAATCTGGCTGTGCTTTACTTGGTGGAGTGACCTCAGTGGTGTTCATTACATTACAAACGAAGGGTTCTTGCAGATAAGCAGTGTAACACATGGGTAAGTTTGGCAGGCAATAAGCTTTGTGAATGCACAAGCTGACGAGGAGCTGTGGGAGGAACTCATCAACCAAAGCTTGCACAAGCCAGAAATGGTATTGTCTTGAATCATGTTCGTTGAGGGCTTTGCTGTTTCTTGACCTTAGTATCTCCCCATGATATATAGATCCTTTTTGAGTTTCATGCACTTCAAAGGTTTTGAAGCAACATTCAAGATCCCTCTCTATGTAATTGTGCATTTGTGACAAGCCAGTTATTTGCATTTGGCCTGGTCAGCCACCCAACCCCTATATTGGTAGTGAGAACTGCATGTGGAGACTCCATATTGCAGCTCAGAAGTGAAGTCTGTAGAGAGGAATATAGAAAGACACCTTAAGTGTTTTGTTTTGAAATGACCATATCTTAGATGCCCGGAATCAGTGAGAAAAGCCTACAGATGTCCTATAGTGCTAAATCCATTTTGATTTGTGTCAATCGTGGCATTGATCATTTTGCACCAATTTGGCGAGCTTGTCAGCGTGACTGAAGTTTTAAATTGCAGGTGGGCTCATTGCTGGAACACACAGTTGGGCACATCGATCCCCTACATCTTGTCAACAAAGTTCCTGTTGGGATGCCCATTCCACAGTACGTCTCTCCTTGTACTCTGAAGAGGTTTATGGCATTACACACATGTGCTTTCAAGCTGCAAAAGCAAACGTCTCATAATATTTGGTTCAGGGTGCATGACTTTGTGAGGCTAATGAGGAAATGTCTTGTTGTTGTTGCAGTTTGCGTAATCGTTTGGTCAAAATTATAACTGATTATAGGACAGAGACTTCACTCCGGCTTGGGTGCAAGGAAATTCTCAAGGTGGTAGGCCTGCCACCACTTTTGTCGATTTGTCCTTGGATACCTTCAACATCTGTAGGCTTATCTTGCAGCTCACATCTTACTGCAGGGTTCTTTTTACCATTTTGGCCTTCGTATACCTTTTTGAACTGCGTCTTTGGTCCGAGATTTGTGATCACATCTTTGACTTGTGGAAAAAATCAACAGGCGGATTGTGTAGACTTGCTGGTCCGCTACTACGACGAGGCCCGCCATGCCATTCGTGTAGGTGGTGCTGCTGTTGATACCAATGAGCGCGACCAATCTGGTGCCAATGGAGGTGAAATCTTATCAAGTGATATAGCAGGCACAAGCAGAGGGGTGGTGAAGAGTGGGAGGATGCCCCCCAACATTGGTGGGAGTGGACGATGTTGTATTTGTCTAGATTCTGTGGCATTGCAAAATGTTGCAGTGGTAGCCTTCTTCTGCTCACATGCCTACCATGAAACGTGCCTTAATGACACACCAGGGATCTCGAGTTCTAGACAAGAGTCCACTGTGAGAAGAGTGGAGGGGATTATGCTTGACAACACATCCAGCTTGACAGAAAATGGTGGGGATAATTCGGGTGCAGCACCCATGCGTTGCATTTTATGTACCACCGCAGCTTCGGCCAAACAAAGGCCTGAAGCCAACAGTAATGGTAGAAAGTCTGTGACTAACAGAACAAGCTCTGGTTGGAGCTTGTCTGGAGAAGTTACATAGGTAATAATGGTCACCAGTCATTCCCAAGTGGTATTTCGACTGGTTTTTCTCTACTTCAACTTTTGGCTTGCAATCTTTGTAACAGCTTGTAACTTATGCCAATGATTTCATAGAGGAAAAACTATGGGTTTGACTTTGAACTACGTGGTGGATAGGACTGCATCAGCATTCAGGCGTGGGCTGAATGTGAGCAGAACAGATATGACTCGGCATCACCTTACCATAAAACCTTCAGCTGTGTGGCACCTGAGGTCAGAGCATGTGCATCCTCTTTCCAAGTAGACCAACAATAACTAAGCGCCATATTGTAGCATCTCTGGAGATCTTGATTTATCTGGGCACTATCTGGAATGACCTTGTCGGCATCCCACTTTCTTGCCCTTGTCTTGTGATAGACTCCAACAAGGCATGGATTAAAATGGTTCCAGACAACTATGTGACACATCTGAGGCCTATATGGGGGTTTAAGATTCCCTCTCCCCCCAACAAAATCCTCGGTGCCATGTGCTTGACAGCTCCGAGGACTGTAATGCATTAGTGTGTGGGGTCCTTGGGAATTTGTAGAATACAATGACCGATTTGAGCAAAACAGTGTAATCAGACCTTCTGCTCACAATTTTGATGGTTAGAAGTGCTGGGGTGGGCTGCCCGAGCTGAGAAGAGTGGAAGGCCCATGGACGACCTTCCCCAACGTGAAAACCTGACCTCAATTCGAACAGCACACCTTGCATGTTGAACGCAGAAACCTCAAACCTCATCGGCAGTGGCCCTAATTTCGCCATGTAATCCACCTGCAAAACCTACCGCATAAGCCATAGAAGCTCTGTAAGGTACCTGGAAATGAAACAGAGGTTCTGGCAAGGATGGCATAAGCCAGAGAAGGATATTGTTGAGACAAGGGGATGAGGATGAATGGCAGGGGACAACGGTTCACCCCATACTGAGTCCTAGTTGCTCGGGTGCTATTTCTCCAATGATTCTGAGTGAAAGCCAATCTCGCTCCCCTGTCAATTGGGTCTCAGCAACCCACACTTCAAACATTGCTGAAGAGAAACTTGGTGGCACAGCTCACCCTCTACGGACTCCCTGCGGAGATGATGAAGTACCTCTCTCTCTCTCTCACACACACACACACATTGGCATATGGAGCATGTTATTTACCCTGAAGCAAAAGCTGCCGCCAAAAGTATGGGTGGCAATTCCCACCATAGCTCAACCCTTCTCTCCAGCAACCTCTTCAGACACTTGTCAATCTCCACTCTTGTCTCACCCGAAACTGGCCAACACTCCTTGCCCTCCAGATGCTCACCATTACTTTGCCAAATTCCATGGGCCATATAAGATTGTCCTTGAGAGAGCTGGATATGCAACAGCCGGCTGGGCTAAATGAAACATGTACTCATTGACTGATCCCTGCAAATACTTAAAGATGTAATCCCCACAGGATACCAAACCCTTCTGGACCTCACTCTGGCCTCTATGCAAGAGAAGAAAATTTATCACGTCCAGAATGACCAAATTGAAGTCCTACAGAGATGTCCAAATCAAAACTCAAGGCAGAGAGAAGAAGAAGAAGAAGAATATTATTCTCAAAGGGCCTATTCGAAGCCAGAATTTGGAGAAGGTGCCTCTGCCAAAAATTGGCTTCCTCGGCATTTAGCGGTTGAAAGAAAATTTCTTTACATAACCCGCAATGTCATGCAGATCTTCAGTCCTACATCATCTTAGGAGTCAATTGTGAGGGATGCCCAATCACCTCGATGCTGCCGTTTGCAAGTCGATAACAGACCTGCACGTAGCCTCCCTACAAGAACAACAAACAAAGTACGTCATTTACTGCATTCCTAAACTCCTAGCCCATGCTCTTTGGAATGCAAGTAGCAGTTACAAAGAGAAAGCTAGACCAAAAAGATGCAAGAAGTTAAATTACCGGCATAAATAGGAGCCCGTGCATAGCTTTCGCGCTTCTTGGGGTCACAAAACCTCAAAGTATGTTTGCTATATCAATAGAAAATCTGTGCCTCATGGCAGAGCCCAATCATCAACCCATAGAATGAGTGCTCTTTTTGCATTACCTAGACAGAAACCTTCACTTGGAAAGCATGCAAGGCCGAAAGAACATAACTAAAAGCCTGATTGAACAAATTACAATCACCCTAAAGGCCGGGCCACATTTGAAAAAACTTAGGTGCATTATAATATGTGACTTCTACAATTCTGATGAAGTTTGTTTTAAAAGAAAAGATGTGCGGAATGATGACTAGAAATTATCTGCCCGGCCAGAAAATTTGAAAACATTTTAGGCTTTTGTCAAATGAATTCAATTTAGCATTTTGCCTTTGAAAATTCACCAAAATACAATTTATATCTTTAGTACTTGAATGTTTTTGTGATTGGTTGAAATTATAAGTTGCATCCATGAAAAGAGAAGTGCATCAAGTATATTACACAGAACAGCATTGGTTTTCCCAAATAGAACGTTTTCTAATACTACAAAAATGTAGGCTATTTTTTTCTATATAATATAAGATTGGCCATATTAACCCCTAAAGGACAACGCGACCTGATTCGGGTCGCGTCAGATTACTTGCCACGCTCCAATTCCCATGGATGATATTGGATGGAAGTGAACCTTGAAGATGAATTGTACATGTCAGAGAGGAGCACACGTGGGAATTTATAACGCCAAAAAATCATAAAAGCTTTGCTCCCTAGAATTTTGCAAAGTGCCAGGGTTTCATGAAATCCACTGTTAGAGCACCATTGACCTGCCGACGTGGCAGCCAAATGGACAATCTTCAAGATAACATCTAGGGCTGAAAATTTATCATAATGCCAAAAAAATTGGACAAGGCACCATGAAATGTTACTGTGCACTTACTTACCAGAGGAATTGGAAAACAAATGTCACCTCATGGGTGTACTTGGGAAAGAAGCCAAAACAAGATTTCTTACCCCCCAGATTTCACATACAAAGCAGCCCCCATATTTTTGGCATTGATGACCTGTTGGTTGCCCCTTATCAGGATTCTGGAGGCCATTTCTTCAAGAAAAAATGTAAAATCACCAAACTTGCATGGTCAAAGCAATTTTTCCTCTCTTTTTTTGTTCATGGTTTCAACTTGTTCAATTTTCTTTTTTTATAATCTACTAAATGGAACGGTCAAAAGTGCTACAATTTTCTAAGGACCTTCATGTTGTAGGTAGGGATGAAAGGATTTTCTGTGGAGTCTTGGCGATGTGGTGTTACATCATGTGGTGGTAAAGGATTCTTCACGGGAGGACGGAGCTCCGCTCTCCCGCTCTACTCTCTGCTAAATCTCTTGCTAACCGTTATTCTGTAGGGTTCTACTATCCTCCCCCCATCCATAATGTTTTTTTACTACCCCCGCTGGCGGCTCCTCCTGTTTAGTACTCACTACCTGCTGTAGCCAAGCCCGCCGCCATGACTCCCACTCGAGCTCTCTCATCTGCTGCTTGTTACTAGAGCTTACTACAGCTTGACTTGGCCCTCTCTCTGCCTGTACGTGTTCTTATTGCGTTTCTCCTCACTGTTTTATAGCCCCATTTCATTTTGCCTCCCCACTTTAGACACTTTTGTCTTCAGGCTTCACCAGTGTGACTTAGTTCGCTTATAATGCAGATGTTGCGTTCTTGCTGTGTTTTGCTATGGCCGCCGCCATGGCGAGGGCCTCTGTTCGGAGCGGTGCAGTGCTGCGATCCTATCGTGTTGATCTCTGGCTCTTCCATGTTTTCTACTGCCTCTTTCTTACGCTACTTTTAGACTCTTTCCAAGATGTGTGTGGCCATCCACATGAGCTGCTGTCGATTCCAACTACATGAGGCGACTACGAACGCCGCGACCCTCAACTCCCTGTTGCCCTAGTTCAACATGGTGCATTGGCAATATCCAACACAACAGTCATTGGAGGCTGTTACACAACAAGGGCTGCAAACTTCGAGTATTGCAAACTGCAAACATACAGTGTTTCTTACAACCCAACTACTTGCATTACGATCTGATTATCTGCTTCTTACGACATCATACGACTGTTGCTTCTGTGATTGAGGGTTCTGTTTTTTGTTGCGGCTGGTGGTTTTCGCAATGGCCTTCTCTGCCTCATAGTGACGCCTGCTCTTCGTTTATATTGGTGCACAAGCTATCTCCTCATTTCCTACTTTTACAATTGGAGGAAGTTGCAGCCCGTCCTGACCTTGGTCTGAAGAAGCCGACTAGACGATTCTAGAGATTTTGCTGTTCTTTTTGGAAAAAATTCAACAAGGGCAACTGGTCTCGCTCTTCTCAACCTGTTCGAGATGTCCCGCGCTCTACTACAACGAAGTTAATCATTTCAACAGTTTCAAGTTGACAAATTTTCAAGCTGCAGTGCAATGCACTAAAACAAGAGCACCAAATCTCATTCTAATTTCTGGTGAACGTGTTGAAGGAGACATTGTTAGAGAGTGACCTGCACTGCGTAGCTGCAGCTAGATTATAAGAATTTGGGAGGATTGGGTGGTGAAGCACAAATGTGAAGAGTCACACTCCGAAGCCCTGAGCTCAGTGGGTCACGGTGTAATCACGAGACACAACAGGTACAAATAGTGCAGCTCTATAAATTAGCTTCTGAATTTCATGCACAGTATTGTTTGAAGCTTAGCTCAAGAATGGGACTTCCTTTTCTGCACTTGATGATAACTTAGCTTTGTAGAGGAAGTGGATCTGGAATTTGGCCACAAGCCATTTAGTTTCTACTCTACTCAAGCTACAAGTCTTCATTCGATATAGCATATGGCAGGAAGAACTACAAGAATTGGTCCGCCTATTTGCAACGTTTGAGAAGCAACACCATGGTGAGTGCATACGTGCATACCTGTGTAGATACTTGTGTCATACCTTGGTTAGCACCAGTGAGGGTTACATGGGGATGAGGGTGACACTCTGCGGTGTCACAGAGGGTTTGTGTGGGTTACGGAGGGTTACATGGTGGCGAGGGTGACACTCTGCGGTGTTACAGAGGGTTACATCGTGGTAAGGGTTACACCTGGTGAGGGATATAGAGGGTCACAGAGGGTTACCTGGGTTACAGAGGGTTACATGGTGGTGAGGGTTACAGAGGGTCAGAGAGGGTTACATGGAATGAGGGTTACATAGGGGTGAGGGTGACACTCTGTGGTGTTACAGAGGGTTACATGGTGGTGAGGGTTACAAAGGGTCATAGAGGTTTACATGGGTTACTGAGGGTTACATGGAGTGAGGGTTACATAAGGGGTGAGGGCGACACTCTACGGTGTTACAGAGGGTTACATGGGTTACAGAGCCACAAAGGGTTTGTGAGGGTTACATGGAGTGAGGGTTACATGGGATGAGGGTGACACTCTGCGGTGTCATAGAGGGTTTGTGAGGGTTACGAAGGGTTACATGGTGGCGAGGGTGACACTCTGCGGTGTTACAGAGGGTTACATGGTGGTAAGGGTTACACCTGGTGAGGGATATAGAGGGTCACAGAGGGTTACATGGGTTACAGAGGGTTACATGGTGGTGAGGGTTACAGAGGGTCAGAGAGGGTTACATGGAGTGAGGGTTACATACGGGTGAGGGTGACACTCTGCGGTGTTACAGAGGGTTACATGGTGGTGAGGGTTACAAAGGGTCACAGAGGGTTACATGGGTTACAGAGGGTCACAAAGGGTTACATGGGTTACAAAGGGTTATAGAGGGTTACATGGAGTGAGGGTTACACTCTGCGGTGTTACAGAGGGTTACATGGGTTACAGAGGGTTACATAGGGTTACATGGGTTGCAAAGTGTTACAGAGGGTTACATAGGGGTGGGGGTGACACTCTGCGGTGTTATAGAGGGTTACATGGGTTACAGAGGGTTACATGGTGGTGAGGGTTACAGAGGGTCATGGGGTTATATGGGTTACAGAGGGTTACATGGTGGTGTGGGTTACACTCGGCGGAGTTACAGAGGGTTACATGGGGGTGATGGTTGAACCCGGGGCGGGGGTTACAGGGAACTGGCGGACTGCTGGAAGCGGCGGACTGGTGTCGCAGAACGACGACGCCGATGGGATGAGGGCGGGGGTGGGGAGGGATTGACCGAGCCCAGCCGGCTGCCTTTCGATGTCTGCCGGAGGCGAAGAACCGGCGGTACGGGTGCCAGGGCTCGACCATCCTGACGCGCTTGCATTAAGTTCTTACATTATTCCTATTATCTTCCGGCCCGAATTGTGGGCTGTCGCTCCCAGGTTTTCGTTTTGTAAAAAAAAAAAAAAAAAAAAAACCTGAGATGGGATTTTCAAGAACATGATCAACATTGGGGAGAAAGAATAATAACTTTGATCTAGGGCATTTTTTTCATGTTTCTTGTTTTCTTAAAAACTAAGGGCATGAAGCCATTTAGTTTATTAAAGGGAAAAAATAAACCCATTTGCACCATGAGGTGGAATAACACATCCGGAGGATGAGGGACGAGCCCAGACCGATGCATGTTTTGGAAAGTAATAAATTAAAAGTAAAAGAGAAAAAAATAAAAATAAAAATAAATTGGCGAAATAAAATATTATAGTGGATTTTTATTAAAAACAAAACCTACATATGATGGCACGTCCAAACTCGACGAGTTGTTCAAATTGTTTTTTTGGCCAACTTTCTTTGGAGCATTCGGCCTGTTGGGCACACAAGCAACGAATAAGAAGGATGAGGAAGAAGAAGAAGAAGAAGAAGGGTCGACCCCTAAACAATATCAAATGTGTCCTACAGAAAGGCTAGCACTAGTTTCCACTAAAAAATATCAAATGTGTCCTACAGAAACCTAGAACTAGTTTCTACTAAGCTTTAAAAAGTTGGTGCTCGTGCCCTCATGCCGTGGTGGTAGTACGTCTTGTTGTTGCGCTGTGTGCACATGTGGTCCCCTCCATTAAGCTCCTCTTTCCTCACCTTGTTTGGGGTAAGTTTCAATAGTTCCAGTGGAGTTCTCATCTCGACGCCTTGTAATGTGGGCGCACCGGCGCACTACAAGGATTGGGGTCTGTTGCAAATTACAGAGCATCGTGGTGAGTGCTAACCAGTGTTGGTCGGTTCTCCTTTTTTTCAAAGCTCATGAGGTTCAGGTTATACAAGTTGACTTATGCAGTAATAACCTCCGGTTCCAGGTGAAATATGCACATTGAATGAAGGTTATTTGCAGGTTACGGTTGTGAAAATTTGAACAATATGTGTGGTCAGGTTATTTGCCGATTCATGATTAAATCATAACCTGCGGTGATATTTCAATTCGGGTCTTTGTTATAACCAAAATATAACCTACCTACCATCGGATATAATCGAAGTACCCTAGGCAGGCTGCAAAACCTAGGCCTGCAGAACCTATCGCTCAGGTTCAATGTGCCATTTCAAGTGAAAATAGGACACCAAAAGAAAAGTACTATTTGCCACGAAACCATAGCTACTATAATCGTTTCCGTCTACTTAAAAGATATCCGGGTCGGTTCTATGTCTTAAGATGCTATTCACTCACAGGTTCAGGGTGTTTCACCGGGTATTTGAGTTGTCCAGTACCGGCGGTGTTCAGTGTCCATGGTTCTCTTTTATGCTCATAACCTCCGGCTATAGTTACCCTTACCTGGCAAATAACCTGTAATTAACCGGGTGGGTCCTTGATAACCGACCAACCCATGTAACCCTCTGTGACCCTCCGTGGCTCTGTAACCCATGTAATCCTCTGTAACACCGTAGAGTGTCACCCTCACCCCTTATGTAACCCTCACTCCATGTAACCCTCTGTAACCCATGTAACCCTCTGTGACCCTTTGTAACCCTCACCACCATGTAACCCTCTGTAACACCGCAGAATGTCACCCTCACCCCTATGTAATCCTCACTCCATGTAACCCTCTCTGACCCTCTGTAACCCTCTGTAACCCATGTAACCCTCTGTGACCCTCTATATCCCTCACTAGGTGTAACCCTTACCACCATGTAACCCTCTGTAACACCGCAGAGTATCACCCCCATCCCTATGCATCCCTCACTCCTTGTAACCCATGTAATCCTCTGTGACCCTGTGTAACCCTCCTGTGACCCTGTGTAACCCATGTAACCCCATGTAACCCTCACTCCATGTAACCCTCTCTAACCCTCTGTAACCCATGTAACCCTATGTGACCCTCTATAACCCTCACCAGGTGTAACCTTCACCACCATGTAACCCTCAGTAACCCTCTGTAACACCGTAGAGTGTCACCCTCACCCCTGTGTAACCTCACTCCATGTAACCCTCTGTGACCCTCTGTAACCCTCACCACCATGTAACCCTCCGTAACCTGTTTATCCCTCTGTAACACCGCTGAGTATCACCCTCACCCCATGTAACCCTCCCATGTAACCCTATGTCACCCTCTGTCACCCATGTAACCCCATGACCCTTTGTAACCCTTTGTAACCCATGTAACCCTCTGTTACTCCGCGGGGTGTAACCCTCACTCCATGTTATCTTGCATCGTGTAACCCCAATGTAAGCTTGTATCATGTTATCCCATATACCCCTCTCCGTGTAACTCCAGTTCCTCGTAACCCCATCATCCCTGTAACCCTCTGCACGTCAGCCTTTTAGCTCCGCCTCGTGTAACCCTCATTGTGCAACTCTCACATTGTAACCCCACCATGTAACCCCGATATTGTATCAATCCCCTCCGTGTAACCCCCGATTGTGTCACTCCGGATCCTTTATCCCCAACGCATGTCACCCCTGTTCGTGTAGCCCCTTGGTGCCCGACAAAAATTGGCGGGCTCCAAGAGGTGTCAAATATTTTAAATTCAAACCTGGGTTACACGATTCGATGACATCAAAACCCACATGTAACTCCATCATCGCTCGTCATTTTCACCAGGTGCGTAGACAACGTGCAGTCCCGAAGGCTCCGCTGCGTTGCCCGCGTGTGTTATGCGATTTGTACTGTACTGGTGGTACTGTTGCTGCTAATGGCATGTGCTGCCGCGAAGGTGCTAGACGAGGAACGCAAAGCAGCATTGGAATCAAATGGTTTGAAAGATGAGGCGGGAGAACTCTGTCATTTGCAGCATTTGGTATCTCATTTGAAATGCATCCTACAGCTGCCCATAGACGGGCTTTTCAATCACACAAACCTCCGTTGGATACGCCAGGTTTCCCAGGGAAAAGGGAAACGGATATCCATCGAAGTAGCTGTCGTTCCATGGTCTCGCATTCCTGATTTTCTGGAGGGAGAAAGGAGTAGAGTGGATGGGAAGACCCAATTTTATGTTCAAGATCGAAGGTACCGTGAGTTGCCAGATTTGACAACACCGCGTGCAAACAGTTATCGTCAGTGGCATAAGTAAGTCCGTTATGAGGGTTGTATAACATTCCCAGCCCCACTTCTTTTTGCTGGCCTAGCAAAGTCGTATATGGCGATAACCCTCCTCGCTTTATATGCTTTTTTTGCAGGTACCACTGCTGCTACGGCCTGATAGATAGGCGCACGGACCCGCCGATTGTGGAGAAGAAAGAAAAACCGATAGCAGCCTCTGATAATCAAAAACCAGTCAAGCGAATCAGACGTAAGGCAGCGGATTTCGGAGAGTCATACAAACGTGGGTGTACGTGTAGGTTCAAAGTTGGCCAGTGTTTTCTAAATTCAGAGTTGGCAATCATCACATACTTCCAGAAACAGCATATGGATGCAAAAGGAAAGCCATGTCATGGTTCAGCTGACCCCTCTTCCCATTTCTCGCGATTCGTGCATGCCCCTCGTCTCAGCCAAGATATGAAACAGTGGATCGTCGATAGTCTTCGCAGTGGCCTATCTCCAGCTATGATTATGACACAACACACTCAACAGCTCCAGGAAGCTTGTGCATCTCAGCCAGGCATGGAGTGGAGTCACGATTGTTTCTTGTTCGAGTACGACGTGAGAAACATTGCCGACAAGCTTGCGATTGAGAGTTACAAAAAACATCCAGATGATGCACAAAGTGTACGTATGTGGGTCGATAGCAATCCTGAAAGCGTCTTCTTCTACCATGAAGAGACAGCGCCAGTGGCGGGTGATTTGAAGTTCGTAATTGGAATACAAACGGAGTGGCAAAAACAGAAAATGATCGACTGGGAACCAACCGTGTGGTATCCTGCGATGCAACATTTGGGACCAACGAAAATAAGGTATTCGTGTCACGCTTTACCTTTCATTACATTTTGAAATGTGAGTGCCATGCAACTGTTGCCAATATTATAACACTTACCTTATTCATTTTTGTACCATTGCGACATTGCAGTTCCCAATGTATACCATGATGGTATTCGACGAATGGCTTAACGGCATACATGTTGCTTATATTATATCAGCGAGAAACAAAACGACTGACTTGAGCCCCTAGATGAAACGTCTTCGCGACCGACTTCTTCAGAGCAAAACCAGATTGGAGGCCAAATGCTTTTGTTGTCGACGATGCAGACGCAGAAATCAATGCTATCAGGTACACGGCTAGAAGTTACAATGTTCTGAGTCACACAGTAATTCACACTACAAGTTGCATGCTCGAGGGGTTTCATGGATCGGGCTACACTGCTGCTAGTTACACTGAGAATCACAGTAAGAGTTAAACTGCCAATTACACGAGGGGGTGCATTGCTGCCTATAACACTTGGAGTTACACTGTCAGTTGCTTGAGGGGTTACATGGATTGGGTTGCAGTGCTGTCTGTTACACTGAGGGTTACACTATCAGTTAGACAGATGGTTATACTGCCTTGAGTTGGACGGAGGGTTACACTGCTGTGAGTTAGACCGAGGGTTACACTGCTATGAGGTAGACAGAGGGTTACACTGCGAGTTACACGGCGTGTCATCCGCAGTCCTGCATGGATTAGGTTGCACTGATATAGCCGTGAGTTACACTAGGAGCATCGCAGAGGGTTGTATGGATTGGGTCGCTCTGAGAGTTACACGGTGTAACATGGATTGCGTTACAGCGCTACGAGGGGTTATATGTGTTGGGTTACACTGCTGTGAGTTTCACTGATAGTTACATGACCAGATGCACGAGGGGTTACATGAGTCACACTACTAAGAGTGACACTTTGAAGAGTTACACTTCTACGAGTTACACTGCGAAGAGTTCCTCTGATAAGAGTTACACTGATGGATTGGGTGGCATTTGATGTGTGTGCGTGCAGGGAATCGTTTGGGGACGTAGCGATATTTCTATGCCTTTGGCATGTTCGCCGCGCTTGGCTGAAACATTCGTGGCGTAAGATGCCCGATCCATTGTTATTCACTTTGCCATTCCATCCACATTCAACCTATGTAACCCACTCAATGGGACACCCATGGGCCGGGGTGACACACCGCAGGGTTACACCGTCTGGGTTTCATAACGTAACATAGCTCTACTTAGTGTAACTCGCATCTGTGGTACTCCACACAATGTAACACAGATGAGTGTGAACCTCTTCAGTGTAACTCATTGTGGTGTAACTCCAAGTGTAACTGCAATGTAACTATCAACAATGTAACCCAGTATGTAACCCCATAGAATATTGCTGTCAGTGGTGTAACTCTGAGAATTATAAGTCGATGACTACAATGTGACTACAGGGTCTGGGTTAGTCTGCCGGGGTTACATGACCCTTCAATACAGAGTGGGAAGATGCTGAAGTCGAGCACCTTTAGTCACCAACACTAGCCCCTGTATGTGTAACCCCTCTATGTGTAACCCAATTTGTGTGTAACCCATGGACGTGTAATCCATGAGATAGATAATCATTCCGTTCAACCTATGTTATGGACCAATGTAGCCCTCCGGAGTGTAACTTGTTGTTGTGTAACCCCAAGAAGTATGTATCCGACCACATGTAACCCCCATTGATGTCACCCCATCGCATGTAACCCATTGTACAATTTGGGGTGCACGCTATAAACCCTGATGCTACATCACCCCATCTTATGTATCCCCACAACACGTAGCCCTTGTATAGGCAACCCTGCCCACTTTCATTGTGCACAGTGTGACTTAGAACTGTGTAACCCTCTTGAGTGAGTGTAACCCAGAGTGTTGTAACTCCAAGAAGTATGTAGCCCGACCAGATGTTACCCCCACACTATTGTGACCCCATCGTATGTAACCCATTGTACATAGCCCTCATGTACATAACCCCATGTAGTATAAATCTGAGAACTTCAGTGCACAAACACTTCAGTGCGAAAAAAAATAAAAAATAAAACAAATGCGCATAGTCGAGGTGGGGTTACATGCCACGAAAGTATATTGTTTCAGCAACGTGACCCTGACATAGCCAGGAAGGCCCAACCATGTAACCCTAGGCCCATTGTATGTAACCCATAAGTGTAACCCCACGTTGTGAGACCCGGCATGGTGTAACCCATCACTTATGTGTGAACCCACAGAGTGTAAGCCCATTGCCCCAGGGCCCAAAGGTGTACCCAAGTACTTGTCTATGATTCCACTTCATGTAACCTTATAAGGTGTAACCCCATGTAAGCCCATTGCATGAAACCCAAACTGTGAAGTGTTATGAACAAACCACATAGAAGCAAAAATGCATCAAGAGACGCTATTTATTTCTTTGGCCATCTGACCAAGACTTTGTCCATCTCGTCACACAGCCAACTAATCATATGAGTACGGGAAGCTATCATGGTTGACTCGTTGAACCAACTTGCAGTAAACGCCCGCCTATGACGGGTTCGATCTTCTGTGGTTTTCACATTGAACTTCCACTCCAAGTAAAATTGCACAAAACAAAGTGCATAATAGCCGCACTCCCAACAGCTCCGTTGCTGGGGGACACTGGCCTCAAACCATTCCATCATCTCCATGACGTAACTGAAGTCATCAGATCCAGGCATGAAATCAAAGAACGCTATGGCAAAATTTCGCAAAATTCCTTCAATGAGTTTGGGTCGGGCAATGGTTTTATGGGAGTCCAAATGTACTATCCAACCTCAGCGCTCTAAAACAGCAACACTTCAGTGATCACTGCAACACAAACAAAGCCGTTACATCAAAATAGAAAAAAACATCTCCAACGAAACCCATTGTGGTGTAACCCAGTAGTGTAACCCTTTGTACTGTAACTCTAAACGGTGTTACACAACTAGTTAGCAGTCACTAGTGCAACTCAGTCTAGAATAGAGGAGTGTAACCCAACATGCTCAGTCAACGCTGAAATTACTTACTCGAAGACAATAGGGATGACAACCACGTCCACAAGATCTCGAATCTGTGTGAACCCCATCCCTCGGGCATCCTGAGTGTACCATTCTTGCACCAACCCGAATAGCGTCTGCAGATCGTTACCATTGGTACGCATGACATGCCATTGGAAAGGAGCACAGATGACAAACTCAAGTGCGATAGCCTTAAACAATTTGGCCTCCAGAAGTTTGTTGTAACCCGAGAGCAATGCATCTGTGACAGTTGCTCTTATTTTATACATCGGCTCAAAATCTGTCTCTTCCAAGTAAAACTGTAACGGACTAGAAGCCAGGAAGGCATCGCCATAATAAAATTTCACTTTGGGCGCCCCAGGAGGGTCTGACACCATTCTGAACTTTGTCAAGTACCGTTGTTTTAGTCTGCACAACAAACTGCACATTACGAACATTACGATGCATCATACAAGAGTTATAATCAATATTCAAAATCAGAGATGATCAAAGTACCTGGGGGGTGCACTCTTTATAAACTGTGCGTATCACGTGCGTTCGTCGCCTAATAAAAAAACCCCCTGTATACGGGTCCTTGGATAATTTATACCCCCTCTGTACATATTTTTTGAAGATTATAAAACCTCCTCCTGTAAATATACAAAAATTTACAATTTTTTAAAAAGTACCCCCTTCTGTATGTATATTCTCATTTTCCATCATTAAAAATAACCCTCCAATATGTATATGTATGTTTTTATATTATATCCAATTTATTCATTTAAAACATAATAAAATATAACAAATTAATTAAAAAAAATTGCCTTTGATAAAGTTGTCAAAGACTTTTCGGTCATTTGCATCAAGTACATATGTGTTTGACTTGACATTGTACTTTAAACATGCTAACGCGATAATGGAATCCAAATCAACCATCATGTTATCTGTCAAATCGTACGTATAGACCCCTCCTCGAATTTTTTGGTACCATGCTAACTCAATCTCCATATGAGAAGGACGCTCCAATAAATCAACAGAATCCCTACATTCTACAAACCGCTTATTGATTTTCTTCCGCATTCTTTGAACCCTGCCCAAATACCAAGTGTCTTTGGTTGCTCCTCTGCAGGTTTTCCCTGGTCTGCCTTTCCTGTTTGTAGTTTGGATCGCAGTCTCCTCATCAACAAAAAATACAGCACAATCCGAACCCAATCCCAAGCTCGTGGCTTTGTTGCTGGTAGTTGGTTTGTTTTCTCGGCAAAACAACATCGATGCACTTCTTACTCGTGTTAATCTATCCTTGGATAGAGTAGGGTTGCCATTGAGTTGGCTAACCAAAGTGCTTTTGAATATGGTCTTCCCGTCTACTTTGACAAATGGAACCACCGCCTTCGGTCCATCTTTCTCTTGTTCAAACTCATCAATGACAGCATCCAGAGTATGTCTCAATTCACTCTGAATAAGTACCTCTTCCGCATGATCATCCAAAGGTTGGCTCAAAACATCCTCCATTGAATTCGAAGGCCCGCACACCAATTCATCTTCCACGACCTCATTTTGAATATGTGTGTCTGCATTAAGAGGACAAATAGAATCTATGGCATCGACATCATCACCCTCATCTTCCATGCTTTTGAATAGCTCGGCCTCCATTTGTCTCTCAATTGTCCATGGCTCATTCCACCAATCCAAGTTTGTCGCTTTGTTTGGTTTCATCCCAAGTTTATGGCATAAAAGTTGCGCTTCTAGAAATCCAGTTTTCAAAGCCTCCATAATGCAATCATCCGATTGGACAGTAGAAAAGTCGGACAAATCAGCAAGGGGGATACCTGGCTTCTTCTCCAAAGAAAACCAAATGTGTTCTTGTTTCTTGTGAGCTCTTGAGAACTTGGGTCCTTTTGGATTCACCTCGAACTCGGATATGCGTGTTAATGCTCCCGCACTCTTAATCAAATCACACCCGTCATATGTCCTCTCATTCCATAACATACCTCCCACTTTGCTGAAGAATATTTTCACACACATCTGAACCAACAAGGCTCAAAGGAACTTGCACATGATTAAACTTATCCTTGAACAATTTGATAAGTCGAACCACGTAGTGGCATGAAATTTGTAAATCCAAGTATGTTTCCCTGCTAATGAAGAAGGATTTCAGATTATACACCTCGTGGTGGAATAATCACAACTTCCACAATCTGAAATACCTTCGCAGTAGATTGTACCCTCTCACACAATGACATATAAGGAGACAAAAAAATGTCGATGTAGCATGAAATGATGTATAGGTAAATTTCAGTACCTTTGGTCCTCTCCCTTCGATGATTCACAGTTGATTATAACTCCCTCAAACAAGCTTGCACCTTCCGAGATGCCAGTCGTTGAGCTGCTGCCCAATTCTGCCGATCTTCTCTTTTGATATCACATTCCCGAAGTCCATGCTTGTCCACTGAAAATGAATGGTAGACCAATAACACATGGTTCAATGTAGCAACCTCATCACCCAACACCAAAGTCCGTGATGCACTGTCCAAGGGATTTACCAATTTTTTCCCATTGTGGATGAAGTCCTGATCATGGAGTCCGTATATATCTCCCCCGTTGCACACTCGACCTGTAAACTACCATCCTTTCCAAGGGATGCAAAATCTACTTCCAGCCCCATTGGCATAATCTTCTAACATCATTTTTCTCCTCCTACTATCTCCGTCTGAAGCATGCCCAATTATAGGCCCAACCACGTCCCTCACATATTTGTCCCACAACTGTCTCACCACTTCCCATTGTGATCTCACAAAATTGTTGTCAAATCTGTTACAAGTGAGCTGGATTACCAATACCAATCGAGGTAATCGTACATGTAGAGGATTTGCTATCAACACTCTGGCGTAATGGGCAACCACATTGTTTTTGAATGCCTCCACAATATGTTCGTACCCTGATTCCCCTTCTCCCACTTGCACCACAAAATTTGAAATACATACATGGTTGTCTTGAAGCCCACAGAACCCGAGAAGGGTGTCATCCCTAGCAATCCAACGTACCAATAGCTTCACAACAGTTTCATCTTCGGCCACCATCACTGGGATGCTTCCCATTGGAATATTTGCATCTTCCATCACATCTTTGTAAATTCCAGCCACATGCTGAAATATATCATCCCTTTCTCCCGCTCTGTACTTCAAACCTTTCCTCAAAGACCATCTTGTAGTATCAATAGAAGGACCCCCCACATTTGAAGCCAAAAAATGATGCAATCTCGGACCCCCCCCAAAGCTGCACAGTCTCAAACATTGTTTTTGTGCTAGTACCATACCTCTTCCCTTGTGGAGACCTGTCAATATTCTTGCCCATATCAACAAGAAAATCCCACAAACTTTCTTTTCCTTCAAAATCCCCCCTCCTATGTGCATCAACAATATCACGACAAAATTTGAGAACATCTCCTCTTTCAATTGCCTCAATCCCAGACTCCTTCAAACTCCTACATCGCACAGACAAGGATGTCACTTTGGTCCTGGCCTCCCACAATTTGAACCTCAACTGTCTCAACTCCTGTCTGTTTTTGTAAATTTGTTTGACAATCTCGGCATTTCCAAGATATGACAACCTTCTTCCCTTGCCAGTATCTCTCTCCCCTCTACATTCCATGGCACCTCTTTATCTATATACCCTCATTCTGAAGTCATTTTCCAAGGGAATGGAAGAACATGCTGAACATCTCAAGTTTGGAAATGGCTCCCCATCTAATGACACTCTAAAACAATCCGCGCGCCGAAACGTACCAACAACCTTATGCTCTTGATTGGTTAGAGTGATGGTTGCATTTGTCAATGGCTCGGCATACCACTTCTTTCCTCCCTTGCTATCTTGAAGGAATGGTTTCAGACTTATTCTCTGCTGGTTGTACTCCCACCATTCATCCCATAGGCCCCAACACAAACTGTCTCTTCTTTTGTTGCATTGGGACCTTTGCTGTAATTGTCAATCCTCGATCAGATCTGCCCGTTGGGCAGCGTCAACAAATGTATGGAGTTTGTGACGAGGATGCTCCCATTGTTGATGCCATAATTGGATTGTCAAGTGGTGGGGACGGCAACACAGGTTGACTGACCAAGAAAGAGCTTAGATCCCGTTGCTTTACATCTTTGGCAATCATAGGCTTTGGAGGCCTTCCTCTCTTTTTGCACAGTCCTTCACTACTTCCAACCTTCTGGCAAATCTCTGCATCGACATGAGTGTTTCCTTTCACATGCTCTGTCAAAGAAGATTGCAAAGAACCTGTCCTTGGAAACAAGAGTAGCCACTTTGAATCAAGTGGGCACCTAATCCTTATGGAACCCAATTGCGAATAGTCTCCAATTGTGGCTTCCACAATCTCAAATCTGTTTCCAGGATTGTCCTCACAAAACCGAGCGACTTCCTCTAATGCCTCCTTCACCCTATTCTTCTTTGCATCTAATGCTTCATCTGCATTTACAGGGCTGATGACACATTGTGATGAACCCTTCCCATGACGCCTCTCATAGGCTATGCGATACCCCTCACTCCTCAAATGAGATCTCATAAAGTTTGCACATGCATCATATGGTTTGTTTTTCCCAGACCGTGCATAAACATCCTCACACTCAACACACCATATGTGGAACATTGCTTGTCCTTGTTGATCCTTTGTCATCAGCTCAAACTTGTCACATCGTCCTTCTGCAGAGATTTCCTTTCAACGGCTCTAATCTCTTTCTGCCATTTTTGAATATCGTTGGATGTAGCCAACGTGCTGCACAATCTACCAGATCTCTGCTGAAGTGCATGCTCATGTGCATGGTCTTCATTTCCACCATCGCTAGCAAAGGGTGTATCAGGGTCCATCCTCATCTTGGTAGACACTGGTGCCGGGTCCTCGCCTGGTCTGTCCTCATGCAAGAACCACTGGAAGATAGAGGTTTTTTCAATCCTTGGTCCCCATCATTTTGGTCTGAAATCTTAATGTGTACAGTATCCCCTTTCAGAACCATCCTCTCTTCTTGCTTGGCTGAAAGGACACTACCCCCCTTGGAAAGGAAATGAAAGTTTGCTGAGACAAGCTCATCACCTATAATTTCTGCTCGGATGCATTTGTATGTGACACCTTGCATAGTGAACACAGAACCAAGCCTGTTTGGTGATGCATCTCCTCCAACGAGCAAGACTTTTACTTCCAACTCTTCTTCCATGATGAGTTCACCTGCAAAATGCAATGAAAACATTTCAAATCAGACCTTGATAGACCAATAACAAAGCACTCGGGTTGGAAGGTTCCAAGTCCTGTTTTATACAACCCTATAGGCTGTCCCAGCAGGGACTACGTTGATAAGAGGATGAAATGTATACAGAAGCAAGTACCTGATTGATGAGTTTGACGTTGCTAATTCTTGCTGCTGCTATTGACCAAATGCTGCTACTTCCACTGCTGGTAGCTCTCTTGGGTGATCCTGAACCCACAGTCCATCCTTGCATCAGCGGCTACCCCGGAATGGGATGCACATAATTGGGATGCACATATCCGGAAAGTTGTTCAAACTGGCAAGGGCAAAGCTCTGCCAATCACTAAATGTAGCCACTGCAGAGGGGTCAACTCTGAGGTTAAGAAAACCATGCTTTCTCGCGTTATTAGACCTGCCTTGGAGTACGGATCTGCTATATGGGTTGATAACTCCAACCAGGCTAAGTCTCTAGAATCCATTCAAGTGGGGGTGCTTAAGGAGTGTATGTCAGCATGCTCCAAAACAACCAATGTGGCTGTTCGGGGTGAGTTTGGCATTCCATCCTTAAGCTCCCGACGAGATGAATTCACACTCAGATGGTGGGGTCAGCTGCAACATATGCCTTATTTCGGAAATCCTAAGTTAATCGATTCTATATCTTGGAAACATGACCACCCTGTCAAACAGGCGAAGTCCTGGCAGAAGAGAGTAGAAAAGATTCTCAAGGACCTGGACCTGGATCCGCAAGTCTTGACCCTGCTGGATAAATCTGACTTAGAGGCTGTAGTGTCTGAAGCCATGTATGTTGCCATGAGATTGTCTGATGAAAATGAAGTTAGGCAGAGAACTTCCCTAAACTTGTTCCAGTCAGTGACATGGGGGTGGACATCTTGGATGACCTCAAGGGTCATCTCCATGCAAATGTTGTTAGCATTTCTAAATGACAATATGGCTGACTTCTCTTCATTACGATCCTGCAGCACCCTAGCAAAATCAATGATTCACATTTATCTGTAGAAAGAAGCAAAATTCGAACCCTAACACAGCATGAGTGAGAACATGGGCCAACTAAAACCTTACTTCATTGACATGGATGCAGAACCGGTCTGAGCGACTCCACAGCCCCAAATGCCCAGCACGAACCACAGTGTCCCTGTCCATTTACCATGTACATGCCTCAGTATGAAACTCTTCAAAAGTGATAGGTGTCAGGCCATCCTTCCCTGCTCACCTACCAATCAATATATCTCTCTCTACTTCCAAATGTGACACAAAAAAAAAAAAAACATCAAGCAGTGCAGGGGAAAGAAGTCTGTGGGCTTGAACCAATACATACCTGGTCTATTTGTTTGATGGAACATTGGATAGATCGAGGATACAGGATCCCAGAAACACAATGCCACAAATGGAGGTAGTATTAGATATGTCCACACAGACTACCTCCAGTGGAGATGCTTCTACTTGTAGCTTTCAATCAACTCCCTCACCAATTGCTGTGAAGCACTACTTAAGAGGCTCTCGGTCACCATTTGACATGTGAGGATTCAGAATAGGTAAAACAATAGCTGGGAAACTAGGCGACACATCCAGAAAGCAATAGACAGAGATTCTGCTCTGTGAGAGGAAAGAGGGAGAGTACCTAGAATGTCATCAATGCTGGGACAATGAGGCCAGGCTTCCTGTGCATCAAAGGTCTTGGGCAGCTTCAGAGTCTTATGGTCAAAACCAACCCTCATTATAGACGAGTCCAACTCATTGGCAGGTGTCATTATTGTGCCACACATCTGCTTGAATTGCTTTACCTGCACCCAATAACATTCCCCAGAAGGACATCATTAACACACCCTTCCCCACCTTCTCTCACTATCTTTCTCGCATACACAACCTACCATCAGCAAAATGCTATACACCAGCTCACAAAAGCAACCTCAAACTCTAGATGGACTATACCAAAATGGCTTACACTTACGGTGTGGTCTGCAAACCTGTCATTGAAGCCAGCCTTCCAGGTTGCTTGAGGGTGGTTGTTTATCCTGTCCACAAGCAATTGCTGCCATCCAACCCAAAACACAAACTTTACACTAGAGCATATGAAAGCAGAAAGAGGCAGATTGACGAGAAACATGCCCTCCAGTATGCTGATGTACTCAAGGATCTACTGTTTACATAGCCCAAAAGAGGACACAGGACAGAGAGGGAGAAGGGGAGGCCTCGGCCAATGGTAGGGAGACGGATAGATAGACGGAAGTTTCCATCTAAAGCTTGCAAACATGTGGACCAGCAACAAAGTATCATCCAGAAGTAATGTAAAAACTGGTCGATTCAGGATGCAAGTATCTGGCATTCAATATAGCAGATTGCAGACAACCAAGTTGTAGCCCAGTGGTTGTGGGTTCCATCCACCGATTGGTGTCACAAGGGTGTCCACGTTCCTACTGGAAAGCAGTAGCCTTTTGGGGTCAAGAGACACCATAATTTACGATTCCTTCGGGAGGCCTCATATATTATCATTATAGCAGATTGCAAAGTAGACAATTCTCCTTGAACGGCTTCCTCGTGACCTAGCACACCAACCCGAAGGCAACATGGCAAGACTATCATCCCACAGAGTCCAGGTAAGAATAGTAACCTGGAGTAAGGGCTTCTCATCAACACGAAGGCCAGCTGTTGCCTGCAGTTAGACAAGCACTGTGATCACTAGTAATCAACCTTGCCGTCACAATTGGATGAAGTTAACCAATCAGGACAGGCTCGCATTCACCTCTGCTCTTCTATTTTTAGAAAGGTGTGTGCGAAAGAAGCAGTTCTTTGCATGAAAGACCTAACATATACATTGAGTACCAGGCATGATCGTCCCAATTTCCAGCAAAACTGGAGCAGAATAGAAACTCTCCTTCTAAGTACGGTATATGAACAGCTCCGTGAAGCTGAAGATTGTACACAGTTGTCACAAAGATGGGAATAGAAACACTACTAGAATAAAAAATAAACAAACTGACCCAGTTTCATCATCAGGAAGAGCCCAACACCTTCCACCAAAGGTAGGTATGTGATCTCTACTGTCATAACACCTTCAAGTGAAGTACCAGTATACAATTCAGAGGGTAAAAGAACATTTATCCACAATAAAAGCAGTGGATGTTTGGATCACAGAACTAGAAATCCAGACAGAAATCTTCCCAGATTTTAGGATCTGGATTGCCGTTCTCTTCATGTCCCGCGTCATGAAGGGAATCTCAAATCCACGGTCTCCATTCACCCGTGCGAAAGGCTCAATCCTCAAACCTACTTTGACCCCACTGTTGTTCCCCCTACAATAGCATTTGGGGTGTGTTATTAGTTCCCCTGAAATAGTGCGGCATCAAGGTACATCCTCCCTGCGAATTGCTCAGTAAGGTCAAGTATAAGATACATGGAGAACAAGTCTCAAGTCAGTCGAGGCCAGTACCGTCAGTGATTTCGCAGACATGATTTTGTCCAAATCTACTGCAATTTCCTTCAGTACAAAGGAAGGGTGGACTTAGAGGCAGCTGCTCGAAGAGCACTAACACCAAGACGGAAACACTTTTATATGCCCGCGAACACAGCTTTGATAGCCACTAAGTACTTTGAAGTCACCAGGGAGGAACCCACATAGATCGGGCGTGTAAAGCCCATACTCTGCAGACTTGATGGGGCCGGAAGGAGGGGGGGAACAAAGAAGAAGCAGCTGAACATTCATAGAAGTGAACACGAGAGGGGTGCACCGAGCCAGGCAAGCGTGCCCCCACATGGAGAAAGCAACAATGGCGGAAGTGAAGGGAGAGACTTTGCAATACCCCACAGCAAGACACAACATGTGTGAGAGCACCTGAGCTGACAACGCCAGGCAGAGCCACAGAGCCACAAGTAAACAAGATGTGCGCGCCATAGATCCCCCGTGCCTGCTGCTAACATCTTGGATGACCTCAGAGAGTCAACCCCGACTTCGGTTTACTCCTAGATGCTAGTGTAACACAGTACTAACCTCTCGTATTTTGAGGATGTCATCAAGTCGAGTATGAAACATCAACAGCTTGTCATCCTTGAAGGGCTTCCCTACCCAAGTATGAAGCTCAAACATGGGCCAGGTCAACTGTGTCAAGTGCAGCGTAGCATGCTCCCACTTCTCAAGCAGCCTTAAGCCTTGTGTAAGCGCCACCTCTACCTGAAGACTCTTCAAAGAACAGAATTCAGTATCCCTATGAACATTATAATCTCTCTCTCTCGGCTTGCTAAGACCATGCTGACACGGAAGGGGTGCGGGGGAGGAGGGAAAAGAGAGCCAGCGGGAGACAAATCGCGGGGAGAAAAGAAAAGAAAAAAAGAAAAACAACATTGCATCGCGATTTGATCCCGCGGTGCGTCACGACACATACTACTTCCTTACCACTAGACTACTCCTAAAATTCTATATCCCCCTCCTGTAAGATTATATTTAAGGTGATATAAACCCCCCTCTATATGTATAATGTTGTACATGGAGGGGTTTAAAATACCCCCTCCTGTGCACGCACGTGGCTGGTACATATTGGCTGGAGTGCACCCCCCAGGTCAAAGTACAATGAGGTACCTCGAACGCTCCCGCAAGTGCCTGGCAAGGACCTCTTGCTGCTGGACAACGTCAACCTCCGAGACCCCTGCACTTTTGCCTTCCGGTTTGGTTCGCTGTTTTTTGGGTGCGACAAGAACAGATACTTTTTTGTCAGCGCTGGGGGGTTCAGCCAACCGCTTTCTTTGAGCAGGCGGCCATTTTGACCTCCTGGGATTCTCTGCAACCCTGATAATGCCGCCGGTAGGGGGAATTTCTGAGCCAGAGGTGCCTTGTTCTGAGTTTGCTGCAAGTGCTGAAGACTGCACTCCCTCGTCTGAGACGTGCTGGGGAGGTGATTGACCAAGGGCAGAAGTGTCACAGCTCACCTCCTCGGTGCTACCCCTGTCAGTGTCACCCTTCTGTTCAAACCCCTTGTTAGAGTCACGCTTCTTAGTGTCACCCTTCTCTTCGGCTACCTCCTCAGTGTCACGATTCTCAGTATCACCCTTCTCTTCGGCTTCCTTCTCAATGTCACCCTTCTCTTCAGCTACCTCCTCAGTGTCACTCTTCTTAGTGTCACCTTTCTCTTCGGCTACCTCCTCAGAGTCACGCATCTCAGTGTCACCCTTCTCTCCGGCTACCTTCTCAGTGTCACTGGTCTCAGTGTCACCCTTATCTTTGGCCGCATTATCAGTGTCACTCTTCGCAGTGTCACCCTTCTCATCGGGTTCCTTCTCAGTGTCACTCTGCTGAGTAACAATCTTATGTGTGTCACCCTTGGCAGTGTCACTCTTCTCAGTGTCTAGATGCTCCGCAACATCCTTCTCTTCGTGACTCTCCACAGTGAAACGCTTCTCAGTGTGACCCTGCTTTGTGTCACCCTTCCAACTGACAACCTCCTCGGTGACACCCTTCCCCGTGTCACCCATGTCGATGTCACTCTTCTTTGCATCCACCTCCTCAATGTCATCCTTGATTGTGTCGCCCTTCTCCGCACCCTCCAAGACCATGTTGACTAGCGGAAGACCGTCATCCGTCACGACTAGTGGCCGTGGCAAAGGAGTGTCACCTTCCACGACTAGTGGTAGTGGAATGTCATCCATGGCAGTGTTACACTCACTGACATCTGCCATGTGGGTTGGCTGTGGGGTGTCACCCCTATCAGTGTAACCCATGTCAATGTCACTCTCAACGGAAGTTGCAGTGTTCACGGGCAATGGTGTGTCACCCACGACAATGTCCCTCACGGCATTGTCAGCCACACCGGTATCCGCAGTGTCACCCTGAGGTGCAGTGTAACCCTCCTTCCCTGTTGCTCCTCTCTGCACAGTGTCACCCTCAGGTGCAATGTAACCCTCGGTTTCAGGGCATCCTCCCCTTGCAGTGTCACCCTGCGCATCAATGGGACCCATGAAGGCTGGGTCATTCTGAGAGAGGTTGACCACATGATCTTGACAAATACTTACATTGCTGCATCGAGGGTTCAACCCAGCATCTCCAGATTCAAAGTCATACACAGACTCTGGGTCAAGTGGGTCCCCGATTCTTCGATTAAGACCTTCAAAAGAAATGACTGGGGCTGCGGACAAAGAGGTTCGCACTTGGGTGTTCCACCTTGATGTATCATCTTCAGTATCAGTATCAGAATTCATGGGCAAATCCCGCGTCAAGTCTGCTAGGTTCACCCCTAAATGCAGCTGGGTCGAGTACAATTCACCAACCTGCGACAAAGATACAACGGCAGATTGACTTGGAATGATGTCCTCGTCATGTACATCGTCGCTCTGCGGGGCGGAAATTGGCCCATCGCTCGTCTGCGCGCCCCCTGCGCCCCCTGCATCGCATTGTGGAGGGGCCCCATACACAACTTCGTGAAGCTCACGTTGAGCCTAAAAACGGTTTTTGAACGCATTGGCGACTTGATTGGTCATGAGCTCGGACTCATCTGCATCGGGGAAAAGACAAAGGTTTTTAGTCGTGGAATGAGGTTTTTGAAAGTGCAAGGGTTACACTATGTAAGGGTTACACTGACTATGACAAGACAGTGGTACGGATTACACGATGTGGGTTACACCACCCTGTTAGAGACAGTAGTTTGCAATGGGTTACACTACCATGGGTTACACTACTGAGATTACACAACGAGAGGGTAACAAATCTAGGGTAACACAGCGAGGGGTACCATTAGGGGTACACTGATTACAGGGTTATATACTCCGAGGGTTACACTGATTACAGGGTTACACACAACGAGGGTTACACTGAGTACAAGGTTCCACATAGCGAGGGTTACACTGATTACAGGGTTACACACAACGAGGGTTACACTGAGTTACAAGGTCCACATAGCGAGGGTTACAATGATTACAAGATTACACACAAAGGGGTTACACAACGAGAGGGGTGACAGTGGATGGAGTAACACTTACAGAGATACCAAGGCACTACAGACCCAATGTCTCTCATATACTGGATGCCCAAACGCGCATTGAAGTCCATTTCTGTTGGTGATTCACTGAAGAGGCCACAACACCAAAGCTGGATAAACGATTCTCTCTGTTGGATCGCAAAGTGATGGGCGGCGTGACGACGGCTTGCCTTGCAAAACTGTATAGCTCCGTTGATCCTAATTGACCGGTCACCCCACTCTTCTGTACTCAAACTCGATCTTAAGTCTTCGAGCTCAGAATCCAAGGTCGCAATTCCGTCACCAGGTTGTGCAAAGTACATCAGACTAAAGCCGTAATACTCATCGACCAGGTCCTTCACCTTTGAGGCCGTAAGAGCACTTTCCAGAAGTTCAGTCGTGAACCCCAATCTGGGATGCGTTTGGGAAACTGACCTGCCATGATTTCTTACATCGTTGTAGGCCAGAATTCTCAAAAGGAGTGGTGGCGGTCCAATGTGCGGTTTGGTGAGATTCTCCATTTGACTGATCAATCCTTCAGCAAAACCACGAGTGGATTCCAACGGATCTGGAACAACCAAACCTTTGATTCCATCTACAGTAATAGTGATGACAAGAGGATTTGAAGTTCTGGCATCGTCAAGGTCGGTATTGCCAACAGCTAGTTCGTCCATCGTGTCATTATCATGTGAGGCTTGGCTCTCTCGATGGACTCGTGTAAGTCTCCCACCTTTTTTTTTTTTTTCTGCTTTGGCATGTCAGGATGCCCAATGCTCTCTAAATACTCCTTCACCCGATTCAATTCCTCCATCATTAACGGACCATGATCCGGCTGGGCAGTAAACGCCTTGTGGGCAGCAACAACACTGTCCATATCATCGTTTCTAAGATGATATCGAGCTCCCTACACAATACAGCGTGAGGGGTTACACCAGAGAAAAGGGTTACAGCACGAGGGGTTACACATGAAAATGGGTTACAAACAAGATGGGCTATACGGGGTTACACAGAGGTGGGTTACACACCATAGGGGTTTTTAAAAGGGGTCCTCTGTAGGTGGGTTACACTCTGGGTTACATGCCACAGGAGAGACAGGGGGGGTAACACAAGGGGTTACATGGATAGACAACAGCCCAAAATTTGAAAAACAGAGAAATGGCAAGGAATCCAACTTGATTGTCTGTCGATAGAACCCAACTTGATTTTGCAGCTGTCGCATGGACTGCGCCCTCGCCTTGCGCAACAAATTCTTGGAATGCCGGCCAAAACCCCTTCTCATTGACATTCGGAAATGGGAACTGAGGAATAAGGCCATGCGGTAGCAGAAGGATTGAGCCTGGAGTTCGCTTTCGCAAGATGAACCTTGAGCTCCGGTTTCCCCGGTTTCCAATGTTGATTTTCTTTGCAATAGGGACAGGTAGAGGCGGGCTCAATCGCCGCTTGTCTCTCTCGTTAGAAACCAGGACCAGAGACAGAAACAGCAGGAGCACTAGAAGATGGAACCTCTGTAGCATAAATAGCCGAAGAAGGTACAACAGCAGGCACTTCAATAGGATCTGCAATCTCACCCAAAGCCACCCTATTTTGCAGAATCCATGCATGATATGCATCAATAGAAGAAGCTGGAACAGAATTCATCACATTTTCAACAGCCATGGCATGCTTGAGCTCCGCATCAGGAAACGGTTTTGTTCCTTTCGGTCTGGCCATACATGCGGCCGTTCCATCGACAATATGCCGATTCAATCTGCTCTTATCTACCTTTACTGCCCCACAATAAGGACCTTAGGCCGGCCCTTTGCTCCCTCCACCTTGGCCTCTCTACACCTGGTGTGGCAGTACGCGATCATTGTAGCATGCTCATGCTCAGTGTACCAGAAGCGAACTCGTTTGCCATCCCTTTTCAAGTGATCAAATGGAATAGTAGCCTCTCCAGGGAACAAATAACAATCAGCCATGACAAAAGAAAAAGCTGACATAAGAGAAGAGAAGAGCAAGAGCAAGAAAAGACAAGACAAGAAAAGAGCAAGACCAAGAGAATTCCGAAGAACGCACAACAGGGAGCACGCACAGCAAGGAGTGCAGGAAGAATAGGAGAGGCTGCGAAAAGGGGAAAACTAAACAATGATCAAAGAACGAAGAACGAAGCTAGCTAGATGTCACCCGTAAGGCACGTCGGTTAAGCGAAAGACGGCGGTTCATTAAAATCTGGCGGCTTGCAATCAATTATATCCGCACTGACTCACACGTGTATGAGTTGCAATCCCGGTGTCACCCGGAATAGCGGAGTGTAACCCGTAACCCTACACTTGTGAGCGCGACAAACCGGCCGTTACCCGCATGCCAGGCACGTCGAGTGTAACCCTCTGTCAGGTACCCACATATGATGTAACCCTTCGTCACAACCTCATGTACCCCTAGTCTATGTGACTCCCGAACACAACATCGATGTAACCCTGTCATATCAAACCATTAGTATGCAACCTCCAGGTAAACATGGTCAATGTAACGCCCCACCCATGTAGCCCTAGCCTATGTGGCTCCGCGAGCACAACATCCACGTAACCCATCAAAACCGTCTACCAAGCCAGCATGTATTGAGAAAGAAAACACCGTGTAACCCCCTGTGTGTAACCATAGCACACGTGAGGTAGTCATATAAACCATCAGACATGTAACCGGTTGACAGTGCTTGCAAAACACGCATGATTCGATACGTATTGCATCCATAATAGCGATGAGTAGGCTGCCCCGACTGGTGTGTGAACAAAAGATACACAAGAGGAGAGTGAATGGGCACCCCGTCAAATGAGCGGCTGCTTGCATGGCTAGACCGAAAGAAACAAAACCCTTTCCTAATGCGGATCTTAGGAATACCATAGCTAGCGGGGACGGTGACAAAACAACAAGAATGACATTGAGAAAGAAAAAGAATAGAGACAACCGTATCAATCGTAGAGAAAACCGTAGTAATAGATTTGACGGATCGCTGCGCGGAAAGCGTTGTCTTGTATGTTGCTGGGATGACGATACTGAACTGAATGAACTACAAATATTTCGCATTGATGTGTGAAGCCGATTGGGCGCCATGGGAATTGCAGAAAGCTGATGCCCCAAAGCAAAAAAACGAGCGAGCTAGGAATCTGAAAAACGGATGGAGAGAGCAAATTAGGGTTTCGGCCTCTATTTAAACCTCCATTCGGCCGTCGGATAGTTTACACGTGTATGATGTACACGAGGCGGTGTTACAGAGGGTTACATGGTGGTGAGGGTTACAAAGGGTCAAAGAGGGTTACATGGGTTATAGAGGGTTACATGGAGTGAGGGTTACATAAGGGGTGAGGGCGACACTCTGCGGTGTTACAGAGGGTTACATAGGTTACAGAGCCACAGAGGGTTTGTGAGGGTTACATGGAGTGAGGGTTACATGGTGGCGAGGGTGACACTCTGCGGCGTTACAGAGGGTTACATGGTGGTAAGGGTTACACCTGGTGAGGGATATAGAGGGTCACAGAGGGTTACATGGGTTACAGGGTTATATGGGTTACAGGGTTACATGGGTTGCAAAGTGTTACAGAGGGTTACATGTAGTGAGGGTTACATAGGGGTGGGGGTGACACTCTGCGGTGTTATAGAGGGTTACATGGGTTACAGAGGGTTACATGGTGGTGAGGGTTACAGAGGGTCATGGGGTTATATGGATTACAGAGGGTTACATGTAGTGAGGGTTACATAGGGGTGGGGGTGACACTCTGCGGTGTTATAGAGGGTTACATGGGTTACAGAGGGTTACATGGTGGTGAGGGTTACAGAGGGTTACATGGTGGTGAGGGTTACAGAGGGTCATGGGGTTATATGGATTACAGAGGGTTACATGGTGGTGTGGGTTACACTCGGCGGAGTTACAGAGGGTTACATGGGGGTGATGGTTGAACCCGGGGCGGGGGTTACATGGAACTGGTGGACTGCTGGAAGCGGCGGACTGAACGATGACGCAGGGGCGACGACGCCGATGGGATGAGGGCGGGGGTGGGGAGGGATTGACCGAGCCCAGCCGGCTGCCTTTCGATGTCTGCCGGAGGCGAAGAACCGGCGGTACGGGTGTCAGGGCTGGACCGTCTTGACGCGCTTGCATTAAGTTCTTACATTATTCCTATTATCTTCCATTCAGGCCCTTGAGGAGGGGGAAAAATTAACCCCCTTTCATTTATGGGCCATGAGGCCTACAGGACGACCAACGCCCAGACATACCGTCACGAACAATCCCACACACGGGGCAGGGCAGCGGGTTTGAGCCCTGAACCACCAGGCCGACACACTGTGCACTTACCAGCTGAGCTACCAGCCGATGTGCCATCTCAGGTTGAATGTTGTCAACAGTGATTTTTATGCTATTTTTAGCCAATTTGCTACACTTGAAATACAGTGGCCAATTTAATGAAGGATTTTTGAAAATATGGAAGGAAAAATATCCAAATACTTAGGAAATATTTAGGTGAGGTGGGACGTCCATGAATCACCAAAGAGGACTGTCTCAAACACTTCCGTTACTGAAGCCAATGAAATATCACAATTGGGTTCGCAGAACTTGGTGACTTAGGATCCTCAGTAATTACAGTAATTTGGGGACATGACAGTACAATTTTCCCAGGTACATAGCCAGCTTTTGTCCCGATACTTGGATGATGCTTGGTAGGAGTCAGTTTGTATAGAATCACAGGAAAAGAGAAAAGAACCATAACCTTCCACAGTGCCTAACTGTAGGCCTAAGATTCAAGCACTGCTGGGCAGTTCACTGAAGAAAGAGATCTAATCCAGCTCTTCCTGCCTCTAATTCCCTGTCTTTTTTGTAAGCACGTTCAAACTCATTTCTTGGAGGTGATGATGGTCGCAAATCTGGTCTTATGTGTGTGCATCGACATAAAGTGCAAAACCGAAGCATCTCTCAACTTCTTAGGTGGCTCCACATGTCATCAACTTGCTCCTTAACAAGATCCCCCAAGCCTTCACTTACAACCTGCAGACACCACAGTCTTTCCAGGACTGAGTGCAAGCATCGTTGGCACCCTTCACAAATGGTTCCATCTGAATGGCAGGAACATTCACAGAAGGAGGCCTTGGTGGCTAAATGCTTTGCAATTGTACGTATGTAAGCCTCATGAGCAATGGACCTGCAAAAAGCGCACCACACATGTTGAACACACCGATTAAGCTCCATCCAAATGGGTCTACGGCTGCAAGATAACATCCCTAGCCAATCAGATAGTTTATCTTTCTATCCTCCCTCTACGTTGTACTCATTGCATGTGGCAGGCAACTATGCATCAGGCACACCAACTTAAGGAAGTGGATTATATGGCTCTAAAAGTGCCTTACAGAACACCGATCGTGGATCACCAGTTAAAGTAGCAGGGAAAGAGTTGCTGCAGGTCTATTTCCTGAGGAGGATTCGATGAAGAACAGCTAGCCATTTGAAAAGAGGTGGACACTTTTCTCCTACAATGTGAGGGTATCTTCAGGATCACTTCACCAGGTCCAGTTGCAACCAGCATACAGAGCTATTGGTATGACTAATAGCTGGCAATACACGATTACAGAGCATGTTGGTCCTGAAGAATGACAGACAACACGGCCTATCTAGAAACTCTACCCGAAGCAGCTTAGTTGCACAAGGCGCTGCGTTTCCAAACAATGGTCAAGTGTTTGACACATTTTTACGGCTTCAGAGGTTGTTGTATATCCTCTGGCTTCGAATAGGCCCTTTGAGATATAATATTATTATTCTTCGTCTCTCTGCCTTGAGTTTTGATTTGGACATCTCCGTAGGACTTCAATTTGGTCATTCTGGATGTGATAAATTTTCTTCTCTTGCATAGAGCCCAGCGTGGGTCCAGAAGGGTTTGGTATCCTGTGGGGATTACATCTTTAAGTATTTGCAGTGATCAGTCAATGAGTACATCTCTTATTTAGCCCTCTGGACTCCCTGCGGACATGATGAAGTACCTCTCTCTCTCTCTCTCTCACACACACACACACACACACACACACACATTGGCATATGGAGCATGTTATTTACCCTGAAGCAAAAGCTGCCGCCAAAAGTATGGGTGGCAATTCCCACCATAGCTCATCCCATCTCTCCAGCAACCTCATCAGATACTTGTCAATCTCCACTCTTGTCTCACCCGAAACTGGCCAACACTCCTTGCCCTCCAGACGCTCACCATTACCTTGCCAAAAGTCGTGGGGCATATAAGATTGTCCTTGAGAGACAGCTGGATATGCAACCGCCGGCTGGCGTGAAGAGGCCATAATCTTCATTGGCAATCCCTTCCAATAAGGTGAACCCAAACCTAGGCAGCAAAGCTCCTGAATCAAACCAGTGAGATATTTTCTTCTTCAGACTCAATCTCATTTAGAGAGACAAAGACAATGAGATTGTCACTAGTCATGTCAAGGCAGAACCTCCCATTTGGATATCACAAGATCAGATGGGACAAACTTCAATCCCAGTAGTAAAGATCAAGGCAGAATTAGACTGCAGATGAAGAAGACGACTTCATCCTACTTTCCAGGGTTCAGCCAAAGCCTGTTGTCAGCTAACCCAGCTTTGAAAAGATACTCACACCAATTTCAGCTGCAGTGCTTGATTCTGACTTCACGGCAACTCTTACAGGAAGAGCTTGTAAGGAGTTCAAAACTTCCGACCAACTTTGCTTGCTTCCTCTGAATATCAAACTAGTGCCTGCCACTTTGTATGCAGTAGTTGCAGATGTCATGTATGACAAAGCATTTCTTGCCCATGCACGAAACATCCAACGTTTTATTTTTGAGCTCAACGTGCTGTTATCAGAGATAGGGCCATCTGTGTCTCTGCAACCAACAATGCAACTTACATTGCAGAATGCTATCTCACTCCCTCTCTCTCTCTTTCCCTCTCTCCTCCTAGGATGGTCAATCCTATGTCACAAGAGGACAACAATGACAGTGGCGGTGACAAATGCTTTGCCAACATGGAGCTGAGTCTCAGACACTGGCAGGTGCTTTATCATTGACTCCAAAAGGGTTGAAACCTGCAGGCAACTAAGAGTATCTCAGGACTTCAGTAGGGCCCTGCCCTGTACAACTCCAGACTCGGCATGCTTGGTTCGCTCTCAAAGCATATAATTAGTTTACCTTGAATTTAAAACAGCATCAGTTTCCCAAAAGGGGGTCGTATGATCCACCTCTTCTTGCTGGGATAGGAGTATCTGACAAGCGACTTCAACAGATTTGTGCAGTGGGCGTACATGAGTGAGGGCCATTTGTCGTTCAGACACTTCTTCCATCACCATAGCCCAAAGATCTCCTAGTATACAGAACAAACAGATCTGAGGTAGGATAATGCACTCATAACTGTAATCCATCGTCAATAAAAAGATGTGTACTTGCTACTGGAGACCCTGGTTCAGTCATGATCTCAACATGGCTCAATAGCCATCTCCCAGCCACTGAGTCCAATTTGCAAGTGAGATCTTTACACTAGCTACATGAATGCGACATTATGGGGTGAGTGAAACAACCACCATGCACAAGGTGGTATAGACATCATGCTGGAAAACACATTCTTTGAGCATTGCTACTGTACATGGCAATCCACTGGATATTGACACTGCAAGTTGCACATTGCTAGAGAAGGACAAAAAATGAGTGAGAGGGGTGTATTCTTTGACTATGTAAAACTTGAAAACATTGGCTATGCCGTACTACCATGGGACAGTTTCCGTAAGATAGTACCCCTTCCAAAGGGAAGAGGTTTCAGCCCACCAGTGTATTCAAGACAGAGACAAGGACAGACACAGAGACAGAGACATCAGAGGGAAGGATTTCCCTGACCTCCACCACCAGCAACGGCTTTAACAACAGATGTAAGCATGGAGGCAAAGTGAGCTGAATCTACTCCCACAGCATGAATCAACGTTTGCAAGAGTAACCTCCTTGCATTGCCTATATTAGCCGATGACAGCAGTGTTAAGCCCTGAAGGATTGAAAAAGGAAGTAGTCAAGTTTCATGTCAAGAAAATCTCCTAACCAATGCTATTCTTGGCGACTTGGAGCAAAGGAAACATGGATTAGAGAGAGATGCACCCTAAGTTTTGATGCTATCAGATAACACAGACTGTGGACTGGACTGGCTGTATCAACCTTGATTCCAGCACTGCTAATGCAACGGACATGTCTAGGAGTAAGAGAGACAATGAAACCAAGAGAGAACAAACCGGAGGCACACGTCCGACGGAGGCTATGAGATCATTGAGGGCGGCATCAAGTGCTGCCTTTGATGCAGCACCCACCTCGGATGAAGGAAGCTGCGCCCATGCCTACAACCATCGCTTTGAATAACAACTTCAGCTTACCGCACATGCTCTTGACGATCATCAACTTCGTTACAAATACAGGCAACTCTACAAACTGAACCAGTTGGCTGATATCTACTTGAAAGATACCGGTTATGATGTTGAATCGGTTGAATTTGATCCTCTGAACACAATACATTGTAAATCCAGGCAGACAAACGTAAGAAAATGGACTCCGACTACCGTTAAGGCTTTCATGTACATGGTACAACAGACATCCGAATAGCTAAACCCCCAACTGAAGCAAAGCCAAAGCTGATGCTCCACCAGTTCAAAAGGGCGGTCCAGTTCAGCATGTCGCTCAAATCGTTCAAATCACTAGACTCAATCTCACCTCTTCCAGAAGACGACCCCAACCAAGAGCTTTGCGCACATTATCGGCCGACCAGTAAATCGGCCGTCCTGTGCTCTGCAAACCTGAAGCCAAATAAAGCGTCTCCATGAAAGCACTTGAGTGTTTTACCATATCCTCCAAGGCGAGACATGGATGCACCCAGCCGCCAACCATCTCTCTCTCTCTCTCTCTCTCTCTCACAGAAATTCAGCGTCTCAGAGTGAATTGTCTTCTTTGATTTCTGAAGTCCCAGCGGCCCCGTAGACCTCTTTTCTTGTCCCTTTGAGAATTATCCTCCTTCACAACTTCTTTCTGGAAATAGAACAATTGCCTGAGGCAGCTCTGCCAAATCCACCCCGAGCACTCCAACCATTGCTGCCCTTCGTCGACACTACACTCACTTTTGCGCGGGAAGAAGATGAGAGACCTCTTGAAAACTAATACTAAACATGTCTTGGACGTAAACACTAAAAACCTGACCCAATTTTTCCTTTGCTTTTGGAGATATGTCCCCGACCAGAACTTCCCAACTGTTTGTTTCTGGAGGTACCTTACAGAGCTTCCATGGCTTATCGGGTAGGTTTTGCAGGTGGATTACATGGCGCCATTAGGCTGCCTAGGGTCACTGCCGATGAGGTTTGAGGTTTGTGCGTTCAACATGCAAGGTGCTGCGTCAGGTTTCACTTTTCGGGGAAGGTCGTCCATGGGGCATTGCACTCCTCTCAGGTATGGGCACTCGGGCACACACACTAATGCATTACAGTCCTCGGAGCTGTCAAGTGAGTGGCACCAGAAGGATTCTGTTGGGGGGAGAGGGGATTTTCAACCCCCATATAGGCCTCAGATGTGTCACATAGTCGTCTGGAACCAGTTTAATCCATGCCTTGTTGGAGTCTATCACAAGACAAGGGCGAGAAAGTGGGGATGCCGACAAGGTCATTCCAGATAGTGCCCAGATAAATCAAGATCTCCAGAGATGCTACAATATGGCGCTTAATTATTGTTGGTCTACTTGGAAAGAGGATGCACATACACTGACCTCAGGTGTCACACAGCTGAAGGTTTTACGGTAAGGTGATGCCGAGTCATATCTGTTCTGCTCACATTCAGCCCACGCCTGAATGCTGATGCAGTCCTATCCACCACGTAGTTCAAAGTCAAACCCATAGTTTTTCCTCTATGAAACCATTGGCATAAGTTACAAGCTGTCACAAAGACTGCAAGCCAAAAGTTGAAGTAGAGAAAAACCAGTGAAATACCACTTGGGAATATCTGGTGACCATTATTACCTATGTAACTTCTCCAGACAAGCTCCAACCATAGCTTGTTATGTTAGTCACAGACTTTCTACCATGACTGTTGGCTTCAGGCCTTTGTTTGGCCGAAGCTGCGGTGGTACATAAAATGCAACGCATGGGTGCTGCACAGCTCCTAGTGACTATCACTATCTCAAATCATATCATTGTGTTGCAGATTATGCGTACTCTACAAGAGCTATGAGAGCAAAAACTTGCATCGAAACTTGCCCCAGAGTTCTTCAAGAACAAATATCTATCAATGGCCTAAGTTTTGCAAAGCTACATTGCAACTTATTGTTGGACAATGGCTATAGTTTGAGGATGCCAAGCCCATTATGCTCTAGAATCTACTCCCAGAATCAATTTTTCGTGACGTCCCTAGGACCCCGGGGAATCGCAACGCCGCAACCCCAGCGATGCATTTGTGACGGCCGGGCGCTCCTGCGACGGCGGGGAATCGCAATAATAAATAAATAAAAATAAATAAATAAAACTTTTTTTAAAAAAAATTATTTTTATTGCGATTCCCCGCCGTCGCAGGAGCGCCCGGCCGTCACTGCGACGTCTCGTTGCGATTCCCCGGTGTCGCAGCATCCCGGGGGCGTCGCAGCAAATTGTTGCGACGCCAAGCCCCCGGTGCGTTGGCGGGGGAATGGGGTCAGGCCCCTTTCCGGCGACGGCATGACATCGCAAGATGCCACAACGTCGTCCGAGCGTCGGCGTTACGACGCCCCGACGTCGCATATGAGATGATTGGGGGATTTCTTGTGTGACACAATGCGGGTTCGAAGTGGCATGAAGGCAGCTGAATAGTAAGTGACCTGTCTGTGGATTGACCAGTTTATAGAGGTAGTCATGAGTTTTTCTGCCAAGAGTATTGGAAGCCAAAGGAAATCAGAATTGTGGCCAATTAAGGCAAGGACATTCGGTAGTCTGTTCTGTAAAGACACATTCGAGGTATGAGCATGCAAGGAGTGGGAGCAGAGATTAAGGAGGATTTTGAGTCTGGCAGAGAACAAGTAGTAGCAGTGGGATAGAGTTTTATGGGACTTCACAATTGGGCAAAAAAAAAAAGTGGAGCGTGTGCACCTGGGGGGCATGGCAGTAGCTCCAATGTGGGTGTAATGGTGATGTTGGCTGCCGGTATGACTCCCCGTTGTTGGAGAACAAGTTCTGCGGAGATCTAACAGTAGGGTTGATTGAGACTGAAATTGCCATTGGGTGATCTTTAATGTATCTGTGGTTCGTCCAGCAGATAGAGACAGTCGCGGATTGAGAGATGAAGACATGGCTCTAGCGGGAGGCCGAGCCATGGCGTGGTAGACAGACCTTCACATATGTAGCTTCCGCTTGAATTGTGTTGTAAGGAGCACACATAATCCGCACATGCAAGATGACAGGAGCAATCGCCCTGCTGCTGTACATGAATAAACTCAGAACCTCCAAGGTATTGCAGACCGCGAATAAGACTTTCTCTGCTAGAGATTGATAGGAGGAGAAAGGTCATGCTGCGGGCCAATTGTACGCGTGACTCAAAGTAGCGTGCAGGTTTGTGTGAATTGCTTCGGATACTGTTCAAGCGTATAATTTGTTGGCCTTGCCCCCAGCCTGGCGAGCGGGCTTGGAGCAGAGGTGGGGACCCTAGGTTTGCAAACATTTTTGGGTATCCTAGATTGAACCAAAACAACCAGCAATGAAGCAGCGATGGACACCTGTAAGGCTGGAAGTGTAGTTTGAGGTACGTTTCTGCGGTAATGCAGTCTCAAAGTTGTGGTGTCTACCAAAGATAAATACTAAGCGAGAAACGGGAGAAACTTAATCTGAGGCTGGCCCCCTTCACTTCAATGGCACCTCCAGACTCCCGGAGCGGGCTGACGTAACTTCAAACCATCCAACAATTTACGTCTGATTGAGGAGCTGGATGCCTGAATCCTGACCTGAATCCACTATAGGCAGATTCCTTCCACGGAATACTCACAACACTGATAAGCACATGCTAAACACAACTTTGCAAAGGTATCTGGGTCCAATTATGTATACCATAGTTCAATGCCTGTATTCGATGCATTGCACTGAGATGCCTTATGTTGCAGCTGTTTAAGAACTACCGTATATTTTCCTTTCAAATGAACAAAGTTCCGAGGGCGGGGGGGGGGTGCTTAACCAACCGGAAAGAAAACAAAGAGTTGCTTTTCTTAGTTTCAATCAGCTGGGGGCACGGGTATCTGATAGTGAAAATATGCACACAGCAACATCTTTGAATCGAAAAGAATCTCCAAGAAAAAAAGGTAAAGATTCTTGTACCAATATGGGAAATCTGTCTGATTCAGGATGGCGGAAGAATGGGAAATGAGGGAGTTGTGGAGTCTTCTAGCTATGTCCACGCGGTCGGCTAGTTTAGGGTTCTCAGATGGCCGTATATGAGGAGTTCTAGGTCAACTCAGGGCATACTTAAGGGTCCTACTTGGAGTTGTATATGGTCAGATTTTGCACAGATCGTCATCCCTCCAAAGGAAAGTTATGGGTCCTTCCATAAGTAGATGTGCCCAATCCCGCGTTGGGAGACCGTTACTTTTGGGCCCGCACATGGCCTAGTTTTGTTAATTTATGGGACAGTTGTAGGTGCACATCTTGTGCACTCAGGGCAACTTAAAGCACATATCAAGGAGGATTATATGGCATTATAGGATGGACCTACTGAGCAGTAGTGGTTAACTATAAGCTGTACTGTACACCTTCAATAAATCAGAATCCCGATCAATTGAGAACCAATCCCAATCAATCAAATGAATCGCGAACCTGATTGCTGATTCACCAAAAACCTCTTTTGAGATCCATCTCGCTCTCAACTTTCAGGCCAATAATAAGGGCATTTCGAGCATCCAGATCCCATTTAGATGGCAGATTGCAGTTACATATAGGTAAGGTTTAAGGTTTAAGTTCTCTTGCAAGACTGTAGGGTATGTGTCCTGAAACCAAAACTATGGTTGCGATGGAAATGATGCATGCTTCAAGAAGCTGAGCAGTGATCAATCTTACAATAGTGCTAGATTTCAGTGCGTATCGGCACCGGCCTTAGAACGAATCATCCTTTCCGGTGATCTACATCTCTAGGGATCTGGCCCGCTGCAACGAATTCAAGTTTTCTGGTTTATTGGTTGAACCACAAATCACAATGTGCTCCGATGGGCCAAGCCTCGGTTGCAAAGCAAGTCTCGCATCTCCTCTACAGGAATGAACTAACACTCCGATATGTCTAACCAGCCATCATCCCCCTTCCAAGAACTAGAAATCCTGTAAGTTGTGCTTGTTTGCTGTGGTAGAATTCGCTCTGCTCAAAATGCTAAACTTCCTCACATCTAATCTGGATTGCCACCAGCATACTTGAACATAGGGTCTTGCTTAATCTCACATTGTCTAGACACAATGCCAAAAACATTGATGCTGCAACTGCACAAAACCTATCATGCAAATGCAGATGGCTGAAAGCAGTTTTATCTTTTTAGAAATCATCTGTAGAATAGAAACGCATGATGCAAAACACAAAAGAAGCCACGCAACATACTTTTCGTCACTTGTGGTGATGGCATCCTCATTGCAATAACCTCCACCCCCACGAGTCCACAGTATTTGGGCGCTGTGCCAGCAAGTTCCTCAAACTCAGCTTCATGGTCTTTGCATCATACACTTGGAAATCATCAGCATCCTCTGAGGTTTGCACCCAAGGATATGGAGGTAAGACATCCACTACCCCGGTCGATATGTAATACCTCCTTATCTGGCCTGTATACATGCTCACTAGTACGATGGAGTTGCACACCCCATTGAAGTCAACACAAGGAAATCCACGTGCAGCATAGATGTAGATGTCAGGATCAGGGCTCCCAAAAATTTGTTGAAGCTGAGCTTGAGTAAGTTGGAGCACTGGCTTTCTACCATTCTCAGCAATCAGAACCTCATACACTTCAAACAATGTCTCTGGGTAGTTCTGGTTGGTCTGGAACAATGACTCCGAGTTGGGACAATGGAGCTCGGAAGGAAGAGGAATTATTCTGCAACTGGGATGCTCTAACCACAGAATCATATACAAGCGATTGTTGCTCACAACAAGTTCTTGATTTTCAACATCCCTGGTAAATCTCATTCGCCAAACTTCCGCCCATGTACCTTCCTGAGGTTTGTAGCTAAGAATCCCAACCTGATCAAATTCGAAGTCATGATTGGAGTGGTTGCTTACAAACACCGTCTGATGCAAGACAACGGCTGACGATGCCCACAGCCCCTCAACCCCGTTCGGCAGATTTCTCTGTCCCCGCCATTCATTAGTGAAAGATTCATGTATGTACACCCTAGGTAGAGAAACTACTCTTGGAGTTTCACAAAGGTTGTTTAAGAGGACAACCTTGTAGCTACGAGTGGCATTATCCACAACGGTAACTAAATGAGGCTTAGCACCACGAGTAGCGTAGAATTCAGGTGGGCCTGGCAGCATCCTCCTCGTCTTCGCAACTGGGTCGGAGAGAGTAAAAGCAAAATTGTTGTCCGTGCCTCGTAATGAAGTCAGTTCGCAAACAAGGCCGTCGTCCATAGCCATGAACCGAGTCTCAACCGCATTGCCACAAGCACAAACCCTAGGAAGCTTAATAGTCTCGATAGAATACCATCGACGTGTATCCAGGTCAAGAAAGCTCATCGTCGATACGAAACTATGCTCAATACCGCGAATCGTCCTGATCCACATGAACAAGTACACATTGTTTTTCCCGTTTAGGTCACAGAGGTCGTGAAAACTTGGCCTGCCAATGAGCTCCTTCCATGTCTTGCAGACTGACCGCATTCTGCACAAAACGGGCACAGGCAAGAAGGACAGCACGCGCTCGATGATCTCAACCGGGAGCTTGCCACAGATGCCTCTCTCTGAATCCATGGTGTCCTGTGGCATTTCAGAACACAAGCAAAATAGCGTGAAATCAAAACAACACTTCTACAGGTGCCCAACAATTCAATATGTAGTACAGTAGTTGATGCAAGTAAAATCGATGCACAGGAAAGTATCAACAAGAGGCGATGCGCTATCTTATTAGAAGCATGCAGCTGGAACTCTAGACGTAATAAGAAAGTGATTGCAAACCTACACACTTGTACTACCGAAGCAAAAGCCATGTATGTACACTTGTGCATGTAACCTTCGCATTGAACCCCTCAGGTTTCGGTCTTCGACTTTCACAATCATGTGGCATACTATCCATTTCAGTACCGTGACCTGACTTGGCTCTTCTCTATGGAAGAATAGTTTATTGACGAGGCTAAGACAGAACATGTTCTGAGGACGTGTGTGATTGTGGATCCAATCACAACTGCACGAGGACTGTGGGCCATAACCCCAGCTCAACTTATGTTATCATGGTATTGCCAATTTTGTGACACTGCAGTCATCGTGTGGGCAGAGCTACACGCTCTGCTCATTTCAAGCGAAGCATTTCATAGGCGAGGCATTTGATGTCTGGCAGTTTGCAGATGGTAGCAAGGCACATTGAATAATTTGAATGTGCATTGTGGACTTGTGCAGCGTCACGACTTCTTGACTGCTGCAACTATCAACGATCCCTATATTATTCAAGAACTAAAAATTATAAGACAGGCCAATACGCCAGTACCTCATTCTAACCTTTCCTAGAAGTTCCAACCGTGTACAGGAACTTATCACTTCCATTAAACTGGAATAACTAATCACATGGAACCTGACTTCTGCATCCAGAATCTCTGCCACATGAGGATTCCAGCTCCAACTCTTTAAATGCCTAACCCATCAGCACTCCAATCGCTGCAACTGTATTTATTCCTGCTGCCAGCACCTGCTTGCTCCCATAGTGGTGCTTAATGTTGGTTTTGCACAAGTATGCAAATGTTTCGCAGTTGTTCTTACCAAGTGAATATTCCCCCAAGCTGTCTTCTCTGAGTAACTCCCTGGCGCACTTCACGACCGTCTCCCCATCTTCGCATTTTTCGGTGGTGCCTCCGAGGTTGATGGCCGACGCAGGGGACAAGTGTTTGCCGTATTGGATCGAAGCGGTAGAGGGACAAAGGACTCGATCGAGGCAGCACATGCCAACTCCTGGTCTAGCATGCGTGGTGGTGTCCCCGTGATGATCGCACACATCCTTGTTGCCTGGGCCCTGTGTGAGATGAAACGTGGGAGAAGTGGATCAACAGGGTGGTTGGCGTGGTAGATGGTGGTGGTAGCACGGCGTGGTGCTGCGGTCACTGCCCATGTGTTGCCCTCCATGCAGCTCCTCTGTCGTCACCTTGTTCGGGCTACGTTTGAATAGTTGCAGTGGAGGGCGGGAAAGCGCGAATGTGCTTGAATCGCGTAAAGCCCTCGTTGCAGGACTTTACCTTATACGTAAAGAACTTCCACATTTTTCCTCCAAGGAAACCGGTGACCTTAAACCTGTGAATCTACACGCCAAGCTGGCCAGTGCGTTACATAATCGTAAAGCCCTATGAGATTTTTTCCTATAGGTTTATGGGGCGGGTTGTACAGAATCGGGGCTATTAGGGCGTCACACTTGAGCTCCCCGGTGAGCGGGATCTTACACGTAAGATCCCTGCAACGCAGGAAAAAACGTGTAAGGCTCATCCAGCCTTGGATCTACGGCATACGCAGGGTTCCGTCGGGCTTTACGCAGGGTGATGCATTATCCCGCGGGGCTTCTAATAAGTACCTCGGCCCTGGAATGGGCTCCGCCCTCGTATTACAGGCCTCAGTACTGGAAGTCCCTCGGGATAATGCCTCACCCTATACCTGTAATCTACCCGCCAGGCTGGCCAGTGCATTACAGCGTCCCCTCTGCATTCCCTACACTTGTATTGCACACTTGTATTGCAGGGATATTTACTCTTTGTCAAAAGGACATCTAGTCGATGACAGGTAGGTAAACCCGGTGAATTTTATGCTTCATCGTTGTTGCTGCATGACAGCGCATGCAATTTTGGCTTACCTTCCATTGAACACCTCAGTGTGAGTTGTAAAATTAGAATTAGCACTATGGACAATCAATCTATGAATCGAGACGTTTGTTTTGTTTTGTTTTATTTTATTTTGTCACGTTGAGATGTCCCGTGGGTGCTTGGTACCGTTGGAAAGCCCTTGACGAGGAGGGGTGCACGGGCTTGGTCTCACGATTTTTGGACCTGCGGTGTGGGAGATGTGGAATTCCAAGTACTTTTGGTTGCTGGAAATTCACAAAAAATAGCAAAAATGGCAAAGTGGGCATTCATGGGACAATGGTTGGAGCCTCGACGGGAGAGATATCAAGGGAAAGGTCTCCGGTTCAAATCTGGTTGTAGGCTCTCTGAAAAAAAAAAAAAAAAAAAAAAAAAATCAGTTATGGGATTGCACTTGGACTTAGATGACGCTGGACATTTGGGCCCTACATGGGAGATGCACTTGGATACATGAATAGAAGATTGCACTAGATTTCAATTCTTCACACATGGGCCAACGGCATAGGCTACACTAGAGGTTGCACATGGGCCTCGACATAGGAGACCCACTTGGATACATAAGAATTGCACTTGGGCTTCGATTTCAATTCTTGCCAATGGCGCAGGCTACCCTAGGGCTAGATCTCCCAAACATAAGGGTCTCTAAATACATAAGGGGATTGCACTTGGACTTAGATGACACTGGACACTTGGGCCAACGGCACAGGCTACCCTAGTCAATCTATGAATTTAAACGTTTGTTTTGTTTTGTTTTGTTTTGTCACATTGAGATGTCCCAAACCACAAGCCCAGCATGGGTGCTTGGTACCGTTGGAAAGCCCTCGACGAGGAGGGGTGCAGAGGCTTGGTCTCATGATTTTTGGACCTGTGATGTGGGAGATATGGCATTCCAAGTACTTTTGGTGGCTGGAAATTCACAAAAAATAGCAAAAATGGCAAAGTGGGCATTCTTGGGACAATGGTTAGAGCCTCGAGGGGAGAGATATCAAGGGAAAGGTCTCCGTTTCAAATCTGGTCGTAGGCTTTGTGGAAAAAAACTTACTTAGATGACATTGGACACTTGGGCCAACGGCAAAGGCTACCCTAGAGGTTGCATTTGGGCCCCAACATAGGAGACACACTTTGACACATAGGGGATTGCACTCGGACTTAGATGACACTTGGGCCAACACACAGGCTACCCTAGAGACGGGAGATATATCAATATTGATAGGGAATATTACTACTCAATAAATTCATAGAAACAAATTAATCGGGCCTTGATATGGGAGACGTACTTGGATACATAGGAGATTGCACACTAGGCTTAGATGGGCTCGACATGGGAGACGCACATGGGAGATGCCTTTGGATACATAGGAGACATACTTGGGCTTAGATGACACCAGACACTTGGGCCAATGGCAGAGGCGACCCTAGAGGTCGCACTTGGGCCTCGACATAGGAGACTCACTTGCATACATAGGAGATTGCACTTGGGTGGGAGATTGCACTTGGGTTCAGATGACAGTTGACACTTGGGCCAATGGCACAGGCTACCCTAGAGACGGGGGATATATCAATAATGATTGAATATATTACTACTCAATAAATTCGTGGAAAAAAATTAATCGGGCCTTGACATGGGAGACGTACTTGGATACATAAGCGATTGCACACTAGGCTTAGATGGGCCTCGACGTGGGAGACGCACATGGGAGATGCCCTTGGATACATAGGAGATTGCATTTGGGCTTAGATGACAGCGGGCACTTGCGGCCTCTACATGAAACATGCACTTAGATACAACGAAGATTGCACTTGGGCTTAGATGGGCCTCAACACATGAGATGCCCTTCAAACTTCTTAAATCCTTCAAACTGAAGGCAAAGCAATTTCTATAAGCCCTTAGAAATCGCTGGATCCTTCGTCTCTCTTCTCCGGTGACTGTAGGTCCAACATTTGGTTCCCAATTGTACTCAGTGACTGCAACCTTGGGTACACCAGGCTTGGAGGTAGGAGACGCATCATTTGATTGCTAGATAGCAACCTCTTGGGCCTTGTCCGCCCACCCAGACTGTGGCATAGCCTCCACTTGCTCCGCCATAGCCACCTTGACAACATCATCAACAAAAGAAACATCCTCAACCTCTTCAAGAGCCTTCACTACAGGAAAAGTGGGGGGTTTTCGACGCCGCGGCGTCGTAAAACAGCCCTTTTTGGACGGGGAAAAAACCAAATTTGTGACGTCCAGGCGTCTCAAGCCCGTCGCCAAAAAAACGTCGCAAATTTGCGACCAATAGGGGTCGCAAATATGCGAAACCGCGATTTGCGACGCCCGGGCGTCATATATATATATATATATATATATATATATTCTGCAATAAGGAATTAGCACCGTCCAGGGGTCGCATAGTGCGACGCCCGGACGTCACAATTTAAAGGGGTACATTTGAATTTAGGCGGGAAAATTTGAATTTGAATTTTGAATTTCAAAAACTTGTTGACCATTGACTTCAGCGTTGACCATTGACTCTGGTTTGTCTAATGGCGATATGTTCATTGTTTTACATATATCATGTAACACATACTTGAACCTAAGACCTCCACGTTATAACAATTCTAAGACACTACAAACTAACAACACAAAACATACGCTACATCTATGTATCACAAAAGCAATTTATATATATATACATATAAAGAGTTCTTCTAAGGGGGTCTCTCTTGTGTACGCCGAGGAGTTGCAACCTCCACAGCCTTCGTGCCCAGCCCCAGCCCCAGCTCCAGCATCGTCGCCGTTGTTGTACACCCCCACTGTCAGGCGCCCCAAGCGACGTCCTTGTGTGGATCTAAACTGACCACAACACCATTGCGACCCCCTGACGTCGCCAACGTTGGGCGTCCCCAGCGCGGGCGCCCCCAACGACTTTTGTGAAGTTGAGGGCCGCAAAGCCCAAAAAAAAAAAAAAAAAAAAAACTCTCACTGTGTGATGCTGTTGCGACGCCCTGATGTCGCAGAGGCGCTGGGCGCCCTTAGTGACGCTTTGCGACGCCGAGGCGTCGCAACGTTTTTTTTTTTTTTTTTTTCCGACGCCGAGACGTCGCAAGAACAAAAATCCGTCGCAGCGCGAGGGCCCTCTTTCCCCTTCATGCCACCTTACGACAGCTGGGCGTCGTAATGGTGTTGCAGGGGGGATTGCGACGCGGAAATCGCAAAAAAACGCCGCGGGCTCGGCGTCGCGGGCTCCGCGCCGCGCGGGGGTGGGGGCGCGCCTGGCGTCGCAAACCCCCCCCCATTTGTTGTAGTGCTTGGCCACCTTGGCCTCCAACTGATCCTCCGTGTATGGCTTTCCCCACTCCTCATATTGCTCCTTGAGAGATCCAATGACTCTCTCTTTCCGCATCTCATCCCACATCTACCATGGATGTTTGTACTCCATGATCATGTACTCGCCCCCACTCACTGCCTCCACCGTCCCGGTTGGCAGAGAGGGTGCAATATCCAATGGAAGTGCATAAGTAACCACCAATGCTTGCAATCTCCGTTGCTCAGCCATGCACAAGCCAATGACCCATGTCAAGCAATTGAGATCCATTGTCTGACCCAACACCTGGCGTCGTGATGCCTCTGACAGAGCTAGCACAGCTATAGTGCTCGTGGCAAACCCCATTGTCCGCTCTCATTCATCCGCACTAGGCTCCACCAATTGTTGTAGCGCATTTTCCCAAATCAACCCTGGACCATTGTCTCGAAAAGCATGAGACGAGGGAAAACTCATTAGTGTAGGCAGTTACTTCTATGGTGAGGCTGGGTTGATGACCAGCAGACCATAGGAGTGTTTGCGGTGGATGCAGGTGCAGGTATAGGTCTACGTTAGAAACCTATTATTCCTGCTTGAACCACTAGCCGCAACAGGTTCTCTACCCGGTTACCTTGTGGAAAGTGGGGATTAGAGACAGGTTGACAACTAGTTGGGTTGTGAGTTTTCATCGTGGAGGTGCCACCAGTTACTGAGGGGAGTGCCGGTACGAGCACCGGCGATACTAGTGGGTACACAAGACAAGGTGTGTGGTTTAGGCCACCTTCACCTTCAGTATTTTCTGATGAAGGTTCAGACTCGGAGTCGGGAGGATTCTCGCCGACTCGGGTGCAAGTCATTTCCGTGCCATTGTTGTGGGACATGATGGAGGAGATGTATGGAGCTACCAAGGGGCCACGTAGGTACTCTGGAGCTGTGGGCACCATCGAGCTTGATGATTTCATATAAGAGTTTGACAGTTGGTGTGATTTGCAGCAAATGCGCAATCCACAAATGTTTACGCTCTTTATGGTGTGGAAGGGGCTATTCAGCACCTTGAGGGGCCGCCCATGGAGATTACCATGATTTAGGCGGGGACATGCGGTGGAGATTGAGGAGTGACGAGAGTATTGGTCACCTAATTATGTCTCTATCACTAGAGCCATAAGGGCAGCGGCGACACCAACAGCTACACAAACATCTCCAACTGCAAGCACTAGTAGTGGGACAAGTGGTACAAGAGCTCGGAAATCCACTCAAGCTCCTGCTGCAGCACCAACACTTGTGCCTGCCTTTAACCCAGTTGTGGAGTTCTTCGAGGAGTTGAGGAGAAACTACCAAGGGATAAAGACAGAGAAGTTGCGGAGTTTGCAAGAGTTCCAACGAAGGCCTACTGAGAGTTTGAGGGAGGCTTACAATCGCATCAGGTGCTTGATTAATGTAAACCAAGGGGTTACAGAAGCTCAGGTAGTCCAGTTCTGGTATGGGATCCTGGACAAGGAGTTGAGGAAAAGGGTGCGGGATGCAACTCTTCTACAAGTAGCCCAACCCACCTTAACAAATGTGGTTTTGCTGGCAGAGCGGATAGAACTCAATATGGTGGAGGAGCAGGTGGTTATGGTGGGATTTGGCAAGGAGACCAATGCCAGTGGGTGGTGCTGCAAAGCAAGGTGCAGCCAGTACATTGTTGGGGGCGGCTACGGCTGTTTGTCAAGCTCCATTATTTTCTGCAATGACATTTGCAATGCCGGGGATTCGGCCAGCTGCTGTGTTCAGACTAACAGCTAGACTCTGTGAAAGTGGTGATGCATCGGCACTATCTGCGGAGATAGCAGATAAGGTGCAGTCTATGGATGCTTTGGATTCGAGGATGAAGTCAGCCACAGCTACGCCATGACAAGCGGCAGCTGCAAGGTTGCAGAAGTTGCCAGCTAGGCCAGCCATTGAGCACAACATGGTGACTCCTGGAATAGTCCTAGTGGACAATCAGGATGAAGTGTTTCCGGGAGGAGGTATATGCCACTGCGGGTCTTGTTGAACTCGGGAGCACAGCCTTTGATGTTGGGGAGAGCAGCAATTGCAGGCTTGGGCCTTACAAATGCGGACTTGGAGCCTTGCCCTTTTCAAATTCAAACATCTTTGGGTGGTTCAGAGAAGGCGCGAGGGATTACACGCCATGAGCTCTTCATTCGATTGCAGCCGGATCATCCTACGGACGACTCAGTCATGAGAGCTAAAGCCATTGTAACGGATGCGATGTCCTATGATGTGCTTGTTGGTGGGGCTGTGTTGTACCCCATGGGATTTACTCTGGACTTTTGGGAGGAAACGACATCCTACAGGCCGGAGTGACAGTCAGGGGATGGGCGACGTGCACTGCTCCCAGTGCGGTTTATTAGGAATGTAGCGGTGGATCATTGATGCCCACATTGGTTGCATTCTCAGGGGTTGTGGCTTGGGGTGGTGAGCTCTTGGAGGGAAATAGTTATGCAGATGATAGGCCACCATTTGATGAAGACAAACAACTGGCATACAAGGTTGAGTTGCTTCCTCATGTGCCTGTTCATATTCTACTGTGGGTTACGGTTGGGAATTTGCATTGAGTAGCAGACGTGGGCAGGGGGTCGGGACACATGAGGGGCTGCCCCTGTGGTGGGGGCAGCGGCAGCGATAGGTATGGGGGGCTGAGGCACCCTTGAGTGCCCAAGGCACTCAGGGAAGCGGAGGCGCTCACTAGGTGGAGCCCCGCACACCAGGTTGCGGTGGGGTGGCTCCACAAGGGGTGGTGGTAGCTTAGTGGGACTTAGTGGGGGTGGCATAGGACTCACCATGGGGGCGGAGACCTCGTGGTGGGAGTCGTGGGGAGTCTTGGGACTCATCACGGTCCATAGGGGCCGTGGTGAGCGGGCCAAGACTCACCGCGACTCACCACCGGGAATCGAGGGTCTTCGTGGTGGTTCGCCATAAAATGGCATGGCTGGTTGTGAAACCCCCGCGGACAGCTACAGAAGTATATATAGGGAGTAGTAGTAACCCCAAGAACGGTGCAAGCCCGTTGGTGACCAAAAACTAGTGAGTAAGCGAGCGAGCCGGAAAGCGACCAAAGAGTGGGGAGCTGTTCCGAACTGCCATCTACCAAAGAGAATTCTCCTAGTCCCAATTAGGTGGAGGGTTTTAGAGGGAAGCGAAAGGGGACCGTTATGTCCCGTGAGCAGCCGAAGCTCCAAGTTGGCCCGGCGGCCAGGTTGGGAGTCAGGCGCGCGCAAAGCGAGTAACTATGACTTGAAGGGGGGTTTACCGAAGTGAGGTGCGCGACACTTGGTATCAGAGCTTAGAGTTCAGTACGCGATCGTCCTTGGGATTGGCCTCATCATGGGGTCGGGCAAGCCGAAGCGAAAGCGGAACGGCCCAAAAGATGATGATCCCGGTGAGCCCGATGGGGGCGGCGTGTCACCGAGGCGGCCGTTTGAGGAAGCGATGCATGTTTCCGAAAACGAGGCCGCCCAAGAGCGGGAGGAATCCGAGGAGTTGGAGCCCGAGGAATCCTGAGTGCTCCGACAAACCAAGAGATGCCTCCCATGCCGGCAGCCTTTTGGGAAGGGTTGTTGGCGCAGTTTGGCGGGACGTTGAAAGACATGTTGAAGGCGGCTAATGCCACTTCCACTAAGGCAAAGTTTCAGGTGAAGCCTAAGGAACCCGGCACCTTCGAGGGCGTCCGAAATCAGAAGGCACTCAACACCTGGCTCTTGGAGCTGGAGCAGTACTTCCGGGCGGCCAAATTGAGTGACGAGGATCGCGTGGAAGTGGCTCCCACCTATTTGAGGGGCTATGCTCAACAATGGTGGCAGAACGCCTTCACGACCGAGGTCCAAGTCCGGAAACCTTGAACTGGAGTGGGTTCAAGGAATTGTTGAAGAGACAGTTTGTGCCCCTCAACGCGTCCTGGCTTGCCCGGACAAGATGAGGAATTTGAAGCAAACAGATGACATTCGGGGGTACGTCCAGGCTTTCAATGTGCTGTTGCTCGAAGTCGCGGACATGGCAGAACCAGAAATGGTCTTCAACTTTGTGGCGGGACTGGCCCCATGGGCCAGGCGGAAGTTGGAGGAGAAGCCACCCAAGACTTTGAACGAGGCAATTGAGAGGGCTGAATGTTTCTCGGATGTCCCTAGGGGTGAAAGACAAGGTCGTACGGAGCTGAACCACAAGAAGATCGGCGGAAGGTGACTCCTTCCGACCGGAAAAGAAGTGGGATAGGCCACGCGGCGATAATGGCACGTGGAAATCGAAGGGAGGGCCTTCACACGTCAAGGCGGCACTCGGTGCTCCGAAAGGAAAAGCGGGTGGAGCGGCTTATGGCGGATAGAAGGCGACCTTTGATGGAGTGTGTTTCAATTGCAGGGAGCCCGGGCACATGGCCAAGAAGTGCACGAAGCCCCGGCAATTGAACATGACTCGGGCGACCACGGAGCTGTCGGAAGATACCATCAGTCGCTTGGTGGAAGCGGTGGTCGCCAGGACTTGCAAGGTAGGCAAATTTTCTTGTGAGTTGTATCAGGAAACTGGCGCCTTACGAAAAGGGAGTCAGTTATTGTTCGTGGATGGGATAATATCTGGAACTAATGTGTCGTTGTTGGTGGACACAGGAGCGTCACACTCCTTCATGACACCGGCAACGGCACAAAAGCTGGGACTCCCGACAAGTGACGTGGGGGCCTCTATTGAGGTGCGTTCTGCCAAAGGAGAACCACAGTTGGTGACAAGGTTGACGATAGATGTTCCTCTTCAACTGGGGAGTTGGGAGGGACGTGAAACTTCACCATCTGCGAGATCGATGGAGTAGATCTCATTTTAGGGATGACCTTTTTGAGCAAATCCAGAGCGGTCATAGATGGCCGCAAGAGAGTAGTCACGCTGCCATGTGGGAATGGTGGCAAGGTCTTACGAGTGTCGGAAACGCCCAAATCCGTGGGAGGGCGAATAAACCTTCTGTCAGCAAGGGGGTGGGCCGTGGAGGAGGCACACGAACCCCAGTTCTTGCTTTACATTAGAGAAGTGAAGGGAGAAGGCGATGGGGAGCCGAGCCCAGATTGGATCAAGGGGATTTTGGAGAAATACCAGGATGTGATGCCGGAGGAATTACCAAGCGCTTGCCACCGCGAAGAGGAGTTGACCACAAGATTGAGGTGATACCGGGATCGGAACCGCCTGCCAAGGCGCCCTACCGGTTGAGCCACAGAGAGTTGGTTGAGCTGAAGACTCAGCTCAAGGATCTAATGTCAAAGGGGTACATCCGGCCGAGTAAGTCACCTTACGGAGCCCCGGTGCTATTTGCAGACAAGAAGGATGGGACGCTGCGGATGTGTGTCGATTACAGGGCTCTGAATAAGGTGACTATAAAAAACCGGTACCCTTTGCCAAGGATCGACGACCTCTTCGATCGGTGGCAGGAGCGAAGTATTTCAGCCGGATCGACTTGCGCTCCGGCTATCACCAAATTCGGGTGGCGGAAGGAGATGAGGAGAAGACCGCATGCAGGACAAGGTATGGTTCATATGAGTTCTTGGTGATGCCTTTTGGGCTCACCAATGCACCAGCGACATTTAGCACGCTGATGAACAGCCTTTTCCAGGAGTGGTTGGATGACTTTGTGATCGTGTACATCGACGAAATCTTGGTGTACTCGAAAACAAAGGAGGAGCACCTGGAGCACCTCAAAAGGGTGTTCCAAAAATTGCGAGAAGGGAAGCTGTATGCCAAAGCTTCAAAGTGCGAATTCGGGGTCACAAAAGTGGAGTTCTGGGGCATGTGATTACACAGGATGGGATCAAAATGGATGACAGAAAGGTGAGGGCGATCTTGGACTGGGAGCCTCCGACTTCGGTCCCGGGAGTGCGATCCTTCCTAGGACTCGCCTCCTATTACCGGAAGTATGTGAGAAATTTCGCCAAGATCGCAGGGCCGCTGTCGGACCTTCTGTGTAAATCCAAAGTCTGGGTATGGAACACATTTTGTGGCCAAGCTTTTGCTGAATTGAAGCAGCGGATGACGGAAGCTCCAGTCTTGAAAATCCCGGAGTTCGATCGTCCGTTTGAGATTCATACAGATGCATCGGACTTCGCGATTGGGGGTGTACTTATGCAAGATGGACGTCCAGTGGCTTACGAAAGTAAGAAACTGAATGAAATGGAGCGACGGTGGCCGACGCACGAAAAAGAGATGAAGGCGGTGGTGCATTGCCTTGAGCTCTGGCGCCACTATGTTGGTTCCAACCCAGTGAAGGTATTCACGGACAATGTCACGGTGAAGTATTTTGCCACGCAGCCCAAGTTGTCCCCAAAACAACTTAGGTGGCAAGATACTTTGGCAGTGTTCGACGTGGATATCCAGTACAAACCGGGACGGGACAATGTGGTGGCCGATGCTTTAAGTAGAAAGCAGCAGCTCTTGTTGGTGTACAAGGGCGAGACGGCACTCCAAAGGAAGATCCGGAAGGCTTGCCGGAAGGATGAGCTGACGAAGTCCGTGATGCAGGACTTGAGGATGGGGATTAAATCGCAGTTCCACTTGCAAAATGGACTGCTCCGGTATAAGCAAAAGCGTCTCTACGTGCCGAAGGGAGGGATCAGGGATAGTCTCTTGAGAGAATGCCATGATAGCCCGCTTGCGGGCCACGGTGGAGCCAAGCGCACTGCGGCACTCTTGAAGAAAGAGTATTTCTGGCCCAAACTGAGGGAAGAGGCAGAGGAGTATGTCAAGACATGCACCACATGCCAACAAAACCAGAGCGAGTACAAAAAGCAAGCGGGGCTGTTACAACCCTTGCCGATCCCAGAGGGGACTTGGGAAAGCGTCTCGATGGATTTCATGTGCTATGCCGCTGTCAAAAGGATTCGATGCAATCATGGTGGTGGTAGATAGGTTCAGTAAAATGGGCCATTTCATCCCCACCAAGGAGACGGCAACGGCGCAGGAGACAGGGCGACTTTACTTCGCCCACGTCTTAAAGCATCATGGAGTCCCGAAGGATATTGTCTCGGACCGCGATCCAAAGTTTACGAGTAAATTCTGGAGAGCACTTTGGAAGAAGATGGGGACGAGGCTGAAGATGAGCACCGCCTTCCGACCTACGACGGATGGCCAAACGGAAAGAGTGAATTCCGTAGTGAAGCAATTCTTGCGGAATTACGTGTCGGCAGACCAATCAGACTGGATGGAACACTTAGACGCGGCAGAGTTCTGTATAATAACACAGAACACTCCGCAACGGGAGTTTCCCCTTTTGTGTTGGTCTATGGAAAAGCACCTCTGGTGCCGACAAGTTGGGCCGCCCAGGACGTTGAGGAACCGGCAGTAGCGGCGGTACTGGAAGAACGCGAGCGTTTGTTGAAGCTCGCAAAGTACAATAGTGCCAAAGCTAAGAAACGGTATGAAAGGCAGGCAAATCGGAAGTGGAGGGAAGTGAAGTTTGAGGCAGGCACAGAGGTCTGGTTGAACATCAAGAATTTCCGACTACCTCCGGAAGTGAGTCCGAAGTTCGTGCCTCCGTATGCGGGGCCCTTTCGCATTCGGAAGGTTATGAATGAGGATGTGTATGAATTGGAGCTGCCGGCAAACAGCAAGGTGCACCCAGTATTCCATGTCTCCCTTTTGAAACCTTACTTCAAAGATGAAGCGCGTCCGAATCGGCATCAAGTGTTGCGTCCGCGCACCTATGCTGTTGGATCATGAAAATGAACCTGAGTACGAGGTGGAGGCAATACTTAAGTCGAGGAGGTTCAGGAACCGAGAAACGGAGTATCTCGTCAAATGGAAGGGCTATCATCATGTGGAGGCATCTTGGGTGCGTGCCTCAAAAATGGGAAACGCATCCGAGGCGGTTGCAGCTTTCGAAGGGCGACCTCAAAAGCGGAAGAAGCGTTGATGGGGACATCACCTTGGAGCGTGGGGGAGGAAATGCATGCTTAGCCCGGTTTAGCTAGCTCAGGAATCCGATTGCAAAAACTTGTATTGTACAAAAATTTGTTATAAAGGAAATGGGTTCCAAATATTGTACGTCCTATTGTGTTTGGAATGGTGATGCATGGTGTGGTTGGCTAGTGTGTAGAATGCATGCTAGCTTACAAAAGTGGGAGAGGTAAATTGGGTAATCGTGTATTTGCGCAGTGCCGAAATCGGGTGACTCCCATCCAAGGGGCAAGGAAACTTGCGCCTTCTTTGGGAGTTCACGTGCTAGTGCGCACCTGGCGCGTGCGCGTACTATAACTGCGCTACCGAGGGGGTTGCCTTGTAGTGCGGGCTAACGCGGAAGCTACGTGCTTTCGTTCACGTACTATAATCGTGTAGCCTCGGGACGAAGTCGTAGTGCGGCTTCGGCGTGTTCCCGCACCTCAGGCCAGCATTCCAAGACGGACCCAATTGTAGTGATTGGGGCGCACGGTTGGTTCAAGGTTATCTTCCTAGTCAAAGAGGATTCCAGGTGAACCCTTGCTCAAGGTGATGCCAAAAGCGGCATCATGAGCGATCGCAAGCAATGTTGTTGCAGTAAGGCGATTCGATCCTCGGGGAGGATCGTTCCTTGGCCTTGAAGTAGGCCAAGAAGAGTGCACTGGGAGGAGCTGGAGAGGCTCCACCCTTGGCCGGGACTTGGAGGAAGTCGGCCGAACTAGCTAGTGGAGAGTAGAGTCAAGTGTGGGGTTTGGTTCTTTGCCATGGGACCGCCATGGTACAGAAACAAACTCCTTGATGTGGGACGCCACAACTTGGATGTTCGTTTCTACAAAATGGACAAGTCGATGAGGACATCGACTCCCTGTTGGTAGGGGTGTGTGTCGCGGCCCTTTGCCTTGAGGGCAGGGGGTCGGGACACATGAGGGGCTGCCCCTGTGGTGGGGGCAGCGGCAGCGATAGGTATGGGGGGCTGAGGCACCCTTGAGTGCCCAAGGCACTCAGGGAAGCGGAGGCGCTCACTAGGTGGAGCCCCGCACACCGGGTTGCGGTGGGGGTGGCTCCACAAGGGGTGGTGGTAGCTTAGTGGGACTTAGTGGGGGTGGCATAGGACTCACCATGGGGGCGGAGACCTCGTGGTGGGAGTCGTGGGGAGTCTTGGGACTCATCACGGTCCATAGGGGCCGTGGTGAGCGGGCCAAGACTCACCGCGACTCACCACCGGGAATCGAGGGTCTTCGTGGTGGTTCGCCATAAAATGGCATGGCTGGTTGTGAAACCCCCGCGGACAGCTACAGAAGTATATATAGGGAGTAGTAACCCCGAGAACGGTGCAAGCCCGTTGGTGACCAAAAACTAGTGAGTAAGCGAGCGAGCCGGAAAGCGACCAAAGAGTGGGGAGCTGTTCCGAACTGCCATCTACCAAAGGGAATTCTCCTAGTCCCAATTAGGTGGAGGGTTTTAGAGGGAAGCGAAAGGGGACCGTTATGTCCCGGTGAGCAGCCGAAGCTCCAAGTTGGCCCGGCGGCCAGGTTGGGAGTCAGGCGCGCGCATCAAAGCGAGTAACTATGACTTGAAGGGGAGTTTACCGAAGTGAGGTGCGCGACAAGACGAGTGTGTGCACCAAACATGGCATGAGGCCTTTCCATTGATGAATGAGGGAGTTCAGTGACATCACCTGGATCTCCTCAGTTAGCTCATTTGGACACAGTGCCCATTACCTGGCAACCACCTGACTCAGGGATTTGTTTGCTAGACTTGTTTAGAGGCATGAACATTGGGCTTGCATGAGTGTTGCAAGCTGGGATTAAAGTACAAATATACTTGTATGTGGAGAAGGATGAGATAGCTTGGCATATTTCCATGTGCCATGTGCGTTGCCTTGCTCACACACCAGTATCCTGAGTTGCTGCCTCTCTCAGCAATTCAAGGGTACCAAAAGGCCTTGCCAACAAACATTACCTTGCTGGGGGCGGATGATTTGGGCCGGCATGGTCCAATTGACTCGGTGATAGCTGGATGGCCTTGCCAAGGACACTCTCCCGCAGGTCATGGGAATGGCTTGCATGATGCAAGGTCGCATTTGTTTTGGGAGATGTTACGAGTGTTGCGTGACTTGCAGGTGAGGCAAGTGCAACCTCCAGCTTACATCCTGGAAAATGTTCATCTCATGGGGGATTCTCGGGCCAGGGTTATGGCTAGGGTGCATCAGGTGCGGTCTTGGATTGGACCAGCTGTATTATTGGATGCAGTTGCAGTGGGTTCAAGGGCACATAGGCCTAGGTTGTGGTGGACCAATTTTGCACCACCAGAGTTGCTAAAGAGAGCCTATGATTCCATTCAACGGCCACCCAACCTCACAGTTGAGGGCATTTTGGACCAAGGGAGGCAACCACAGAGAGTGTGTTAGAGGACTATAGGGGACTTAGACACTTATACGGGATCTGTAGGGTACCCTTAATTTTTGCACAGACTGAGACCAACAGGAGCCTTAGGGGTGACAGCAGCGCACTGTAGAGGGGGGTTACACAGTCGTCACAGCCCACACAGCCAACACAGCCCGTCACAGTCGTCACAGCAGACACAGCCGATACAGCCACACAGCCAGTCACAGCCCGACACAGCCAAACACAGTCGCACAGCCAGTCACAGCCCGTCACAGTTTCGCACAGCCAGTCACAGCCCGTCACAGTTTCACACAGCCAGTCACAGCTTGACACAGTGGTCACATCATAGGGAACGAAGAGTAGGACAGGGAACGACTGTGGGGAACAACACCTGCGAAGGGAACATGTTAGTTCACAGACAACGGTTAGCGAGGGAAACGGTTAGAACCGCGGAGAGGAAGATAAAGGGAGAAACGGGGAGATGAGGATTATTTATTCGGAGGAGGACTTCTTAGTCAGGCTGGAGCGGAGATCGGAAGCAAAAGATGGAGAGTACGGTGAAGGATTGTTATATGCAAAGCTGTAGTGATATTGTAGAGCAGATTAGAGACATAATGGCTTCGGCCTGATACCTGATAAATCATAATCTGATACTTATACGATACAATCACACTGTGTAGAGAGATCTGAGTGAAGCTGTGGATTGAATGGATGAGTGAAGGAAACCGATAGATTGATGAAGCAAACTGATACTTAATTATCAATGGTAAGGTAGCTAAGATGAATGCGGAAAGGAAACAAATAGGAAACACCCCCATGATACACTAGCTGTAGGTCATGACTGATTGTTCTGCGCGGGCTGAGTACTTAGAGATTTCCAACTCTTCTATCTTGGAGTTTCCGCCTCGGATAGCGAAGGGATGGGTGAGTAAAAGCCGCGCGACATTTGGCGACCATACTGGGGACCTGGGACATGAACAACCAGATGTGACAGGCATCTGGTGGGATCATGGTGGTTGGACCATTAAAGAATTTGAAGTGAATCAAATTCCCTGTGGAACGAAGGAAGAAAGATTGTCCAAACAATTCTTTCAAAGGTTCTTGGAATTGCCAGACGGTTGTAAAGAAAATATTCTTAAACGAGTGCATGATGCTGATCCAGAATGGGGTCTGGAGAAAGGAGTGATAAAGATTTATCAGGTAGCCTGTAGAGGAAGAGCACGTTGGTTACCAACATTGGTATATGTGATAGCATTGCTATCCATTAAACGAGTAGAGTTTGAAGGCTGGGAAGAAAGAAAGGTGAATGTTTATACTCATATGCATGAAGAGCTTGTACTGGTAAAGAATTGGATTCCAAAGGATATTTTGTGGATCAAACTCACACCAAGAACAGCTTTTCAGACTTGTTTGTCATATGGTTATATGGTAACGGAGACTTCAAGTATAGCCAAGGGTGCATTGAAGCTTGAAAGAAACCCAGGCATATACGAGAGATATTACAGAAGAGAGTTTTGGTTATTGCCACATTAAAAGAAATGAAAGACATGGGACATGAGTGATGAAAGAGAAGCTAGACGACAGAGATATTCAGCAAAAAGAGAAAGCTATCTGAAAGCTAATTATCCATATCTTTGGGAGAGAGGAATAGACATAGGGGAATCATCTGGACCTCTCACACCATCAAGATCAAAGAGTGCATCACCTATACCGGAAGAACTAGAGTTGGATGCCACTCCTTCTGTTTCTTTGCAAGAAAGATTAAGGGAATTGGTACAGGAAGAAGATCAATCACGAGGTGAAAGATCTGAGGTACATCCTTGGATAAAAGACTTGACAGAAATCTTTGATAAGAGTTGGCATGGAACACCAAAAGCAGGAACTCCAGTTTCTGAAGCAGAAGATGAAGAAGGAGAAGAGGATGTGGCAGAGCCAACGGAGAGTTCAGACTCTCCAACACCATTACAGTTGAGTTACATGAGTGAAGAAGAAACCCAAGGGCAGAACTTGGAGGATGAAAACAGAGAGAAGAAATTAGAAGAGGAAGAATATGAAGAAGTAGACCCAACAGCTGAGGTTGAGACTACAACCAGGACATCCCAACCCGTTGGACCTGGATCAAGTGGAGCACTTGGATCACAGGCCAACGAAGGTGTCGGCTCAGGGGGATCAGGCGGGCTGCCTGGATCTGGCTCTGGGGGGACAGGGAGTGTGGGAAGTAGTGCAACTGAAGCTGGGAATACTGTGAATATCGTGGGGCCAGAAGCAAGGAGTGCTCAAGGGCCACCACTTGGTGGAAGATCCACCACAAAAACAACAGGTCCAGAAGGACCAGCACCAGCAAGGGTGCCAGCACCTGTCAGTGGGCAGAAGGTAGGGCCACAGATGGCGTTACAACCAACACGGGCAAAACCACCCTTTCCAATATATTCAGGAAAAGGGGATCCCGATGTACACATTAGCCAATTTGAGCACATGTGTATAGTGAACAATGAGAATGGCGATGATGCCAAGATGAGACTGTTTCCTTGTTCACTTATCAAGAAAGCAAGTGAATGGTATGCAAGATTCCTGATAATCATTTCCTAACCTGGAATGGCTTGAATACAGCATTTCGAAATAGGTTCAGGACAAGTAAAACTGAGGATGAAGTGTATGGAAGTTTACAACAGCTGAAGCAGAAGAAGCATGAAACTGTTGAAGAGTATATGGAGAAGATGGAATTGATGATGAAAAAGCTGGCTGCAGTACCAGCACCCGGTTTACAGAAGACTTGGTTTGTGAGTGGACTAAGACCAGAGTTGCAAAAGAAAGTGGATATGTTACCCCATAATACAGTGGAGGAGGCATTTGAAACTGCGAACAGAATTGAGCAATTGGGAATGCTCAGGAGAGAGAAAAAAGGACTCTGAGGATGAGTCAGATGAAGAAGAAGAGCAAGAACTAAAAAGAAAGAGTAAGAGAAAGGAGAAGTTGAAGAGGGATAACTATGAAAAAAATTGGAAGAAATCTTGAAGAAGTATGCCACAGAGGCTGCAACACATTGGAGGAAGGGTGTATGGTGTGCAAAGTGCCAGAATGAAGGCCATACCACCACAGAATGCCACATGAAGGAGAAACACTGTACTATCTGTAAAATGGATAACCATTCTACTGAGAATTGTTACTACAACAGAAGGACAGCTGCAAGAGAACCTAGGCAAGTAAGGGTGCATCAGGTGCAGCCCCAGCCAAGAAGAAACAATGATCAGGACCACTATGGTAGGTCTGGTGGTTATAACAATGGCATGGAAGGGAGAGGTAATTCAAGAGGGAATTATCAAGGAAATTCCAGAGGCAACTATCAGGGTAATCCAAGGGGGAATTACCAGCCCGGGAATCAGGATTATAGAAATAATCCAAGAACAGACCAAGGGCGAGGACCCAATGGTGAAGAGCTATGTTACTATTGTAATCAGCCAGGACATCGCAAAGCAGCCTGTTCATTCTGGATAAGACACCAGAATGAGATGAGAGCTCCTGTGAATGAGGGCCCAGTGGTGGCAGCTCACATGGTTAGGCCATGTGTTGTACCAGAAGTAAGTACAATGATAGTAACAAGAAGTAAAGCCAAACTAATACCTCCAGTAGAAGAGGAAGAAGATGAGACTGGAAGTGGCAATGATATGCCTGAAGATGAAGAGACTTGGAAAGATGAGAAGGAACTGCACAAGGAAGTGGCAGATACTATAAGGGAAATGCAAAAGAGTACTGATATTCCTGTGGCAGATTCCTCTGATTCGGATGGAGAAAAAGAAGGGAGTGAGGAAGAAAGGAAAAAAGAAGATGCAGACATGCAAAGTAATGAAGAGACTTTGGCTGCAGTAATATGTCAGACCAAAGCAGAAATTACCATTGGACAGCTATTAGCTGTGGCACCTTATTGTAGGCACAGGCTGTATCAAGCAATCAATCGAATTGCCCAAGAGACAGGAAACACAGACCTGAACAGCAAGGTGACCAGTTATAATGTGAAGCCGGAAGGGCGAGAACCAGTCATGGACTTTGATGATTCTATGCCAGTAATCCAATTGAGAATTGGAAGCACAGAACTAACTGATGTACTGATAGATGGTGGTTCTGGAGTAAATATCATGACAGACCAATTAAGAAAGAAGCTTGGTCTAAGTAACATGAAACCAGCCCCATTTACAGTAACAATGGCAGATCAAAGAAGTGTGCAGCCATTGGGATTAATAAGAGGAGTTAAGATACAGATACAGAAAATGATCTTTATGATCACAGTAACTGTATTAAAAATGGATGAAGTCATGGAGGCTTACTCCTTATTATTGGGACGTCCGTGGCTGAAACAGGCCAGGGTATTCCATGACTGGAATTCTCAGTTACTAACCGTGCATAATGGGATACACGAGATACAAATTACCACAAAGAAATCTAGTAGATTACCTGCTACAAGAAGACCTCGAGGAGTCAGAGAGTATGACTGGAGAGGAGGACTGGATGAGGAGCAGGAAGCTACCCTATTTGCTGCACACCCAGAGTGGGAGCAGGTTGCAGAGATGCGGCTGGAAAGCCTAAGTTGTTTGAGAGGTATCTGCTGTGGTGTAGTGACAGCAACACCAACTGAAGAGGAAACTAGCATTTACCCATCACATTTCTATGAAGAGAGAGAAGGAGAAATAGAAATCCTAGAAGAACCAGCCACTGTGAGCTTACAGGATGAAGTGGTGACTGGTTGGACAATCACAGCTGATGAGCAGGTGAGAGAAGTAAATGTGGGAACTCAGGAGGAACCGAGGATGGTGAAAGTAGGAGCTGATTTGGAGCCGGAATTCTTGAAGAAGCTAAAAGCTTGTTCATCAAATACAGAGATGTATTTGCTTGGAGCTATGAGGATCTAAAAGGGATACCACCTGAAGTCTGTCAGCATAAGATTGAACTGGAACCAGGGTCAGTACCAATCAAGCAGGCGAGGTATAGAATGAATCCCAACTACGCACAGAAGGTTGGAGAAGAGATAAAGAAGTTGGCTGAGGCTAAGTTTATATACCCAATAGAGTATACAACTTGGTTGTCACCCATTGTTATAGTTCCCAAGAAGAATGGCAAACTAAGAGTATGTGTGAACTATAAGAAGCTGAATGCTTGTACGAAGAAAGATCCTTTCCCTTTGCCATTCACAGAAGCAGTATTAGACACTGTGGCAGGCCATGAGATGTACTCATTCATGGATGGCTTCAGTGGTTATAATCAAGTGCAAGTGGCAGAAGAAGACCAAGGGAAAACAGCTTTCATCACAGACTGGGGGGCTTATGCATACAAAGTCATGCCCTTTGGACTTTGTAATGCACCAGCGACCTTTCAGAGAGTGATAAGTGAATCTTTTCATGAGTATCTGGATGATTTCATGCAGGTATTCTTGGATGATTTCAGTGTGTACAGCTCTAAGAGTGAGCACTTGCATAAATTGGAGTTATGTTTGGCCAGATGCAGGATGAGAGGTCTGGGCCTGAATCCAGAGAAGTGTACTTTCTGTGTGAACTCAGGGGTGCTTCTGGGACACATTGTGTGTAAGAAGGGACTCCTTGTGGATCCCAGAAAGACAGAGTCCATTAAAGCATCTCCACCACCAGTGAATGTTAAAAGTCTACGGAGATTCCTTGGGCAAACCAGTTATTACAGGAGATTTGTCAAAAGGTATGCACAAATAGCAGCACCATTGAGCAAACTACTGAAGAAAGATGCAGTGTTTGCCTGGACAGCGGAATGTCAACAGGCATTTGAGGAACTTACACTGTCAGTAACAACTACACCTGTACTGATTAACCCTCACTGGCATGTAGTATTCCATGTTCATTGCGATGCATCAGGAGAAGCGTTGGGAGCGGTGTTAGCCCAGAATGTTACAGGGAATATAGATTCACCTGTGTACTATGCTAGCCGGTTGATGAACAGTGCTGAGAGGAACTATAGCACAACGGAAAGAGAAGCATTGGCAATGATTTATGCAGTCAAGAAATTCAGGCATTACCTATTGGGAAGAAAGTTTATGTTTTATGTGGATCACCAGGCTCTGATATATCTGGTGAACAAACCTTTGATAAGTGGAAGGATAGCGAGGTGGTTAATAATCTTGCATGAGTTTGAGTTCGAGGTTATTTACAAGCCTGGCCGTTTGCATCTTGTGGCAGATCATTTGTCACGACTAACAACAGGAGAGGCCGCCACAGGAGTGGACGATCAGTTACCTGATGCGAGTTTATTTGTAATGGAGGTGCAAGGAAGTGCAGATGAATGGTTAGATTGGCAGTGGCCAATCAGATACTACCTTGCTCATGGTCAGTGCCCACCTAGTTATGGTAAGGAGCAGAGGAAGAGAATTGCTATCAAAGCTTTACCTTATACTATGGTAGGAAGCAGAATGTATAAGTTAGGACCTGATGGAGTACTAAAACGATGCTTGTACCACCATGAAGTAAATAAAGTTTTGGCGGAAGTTCATAAAGGAGTGGCTGGAGGTCATTTTGGAGAAGAGACTACCAGTAGAAAGATACTACTCGCAGGATACTGGTGGCCTACTTTGTTCAAAGATGTACACGAGTATTGTCAGAAGTGTGATGAATGTCAGAGGCTAGGACCTTTGCAGAGATCTGGAAGGATGGCCTTGCATCCTACAATGCCTACGGAACCATTTCAGAAATGGGGACTAGACTTTGTTGGACCAATTAACCCACCATCCAAGAATACACGAAACAGGTACATAATTACAGCCACTGATTATACTACAAAGTGGGTGGAAGCTAAAGCTTTGAGGGACAACACAGCCAAGTCCACAGCAAGGTTCCTGTACGAGAACATACTTACACGATTTGGCTGTCCCTTAGAATTTATCAGTGATCAAGGAAGTCACTTCATGAATGAGACCATTGAGTTGTTGACTAAAGAGTTTATGATTGTGCATAGAAAGAGTACAACATATTACCCACAGGGTAATGGGCAGGCAGAGGCTACCAACAAAATACTATGTACTATCTTGGCTAAGATAGTCAATGCAAACAGAACGGATTGGGATACAAAGCTGCTGACAGCTTTGTGGTCATACAGGACTCATATAAAGTCACCACTAAGTATACACCATTCCAATTAGTTTATGGTATGGAAGCCTTACTTCCAGTGGAATTCCTGTTACCTACCATGAGAACGGAGTGGGGAAAAAGAATGGAATTGCAAGACTCCATCAAGGTCAGAAAACATGAATTATACCATGTGGAAGAAGTACGTGCTGATGCAGCTGATAATATGACCAGAATTCAGATGAAGCGAAAGGAACAATTTGATGACTTTTAAGACGGGGGATTTGGTTCTATGGTTGCAGAAGAAAGGAAAGATTCAAGCTTCTAAGCTTAAATCACCGTGGAAAGGACCTTATGTCATACAAAAGATGTATGATAACAACACCGCCATGTTACAAACCATTAACAAAGAAATGCTGGGAAGAGTCAATGCAAATAAGTTGAAGGGGTACAGTGGTATCCATGACAAACCCCTGCAGCATGATTTGCATATAGAACCGCAAGAACAGTCACGGGCTGCACCAGTGTTACGAACGGAGTATGGAACACTTGTCGCTAGGCCCAGCATATATGACCAGGGTGGGCAAAACAAACGTGACACAGCCTATCACAGCCCATCAAGGCGCAACACAGCCTATCACAGCCCATCACGACGTGACACAGCCTATCACAGCCCATCACGACGTGACACAACCTATCACAGCCCAGCAAGGCGCAACACAGCCTATCACAGCCCATCCCGACGTGACACAACCTATCACAGCCCAGCAAGGCGCAACACAGCCTATCACAGCCCATCACGACGTGACACAACCTATCACAGCCCAACAAGGCGCAACACAGCCTATCACAGTCCATCACGACGTGACACAACCTATCACAGCCCAGCAAGGCGCAACACAGCCTATCACAGCCCAGCACGGCGCAACACAGCCTATCACAACCTACCACAGCGTGTCACAGCCTATCACAGCTTACCACAGTGCATCACAGCCTATCACAGCGTAACACAGTATGACACAGCCTGTCACAGCTCAACACAGCCTACTAAAGTTACACCATCCATAGAATCAGTGACAAGTGGACACATAATAACTTCAGGAAAATGGATGACGGAAGAGGAAACGGAAATTACTTTAAAAATAGACACGTGGAGGTCAGGGCGCGACACACAACAGACAATGAAGTGCAAGGACAGGTGTCAAAAAGAAAGAAGACAAGAACGGCCGTCAAAAGGGATGAAAGCCAGGCCCATTAATGAGTACGGAAAAAGGGAAACGGAACGAACGGCAAGTACAGAAAAGCCGAATTCTTGTCACATGTGTGATCCTAGTGGACTATCCAAGAGGGAAAGTCCACTAAAGAAGATAAAATTTAAAATCCAGTCACAGCGGATACAGCCAATAGAAAACCAGAGAAAGGATCAAGAAAATGGAGGGAAATTGAGCGCAAGAGGCGGCGTCGTTCTGAGTAACGGGCGTCTCGACAGGACAGGCCATAAATGCTATAACTTGGAAACTATGGAGGAACTAACAGACTATACGCTCGCAATATTACTTACGCAGTGGCATAGACACGAAAGGACAGAGCAGAGCTTTTCTCTTGAGCAATGCTTGCAAGCCCCGCAGGCTTACAAGAAATTACCCATAGCTTTCTGCGGCAACCATACGTTTATGCTTTGTGCACTACAGGCATTCCTGCAGTTGTTACAGCCAAAGCAGTTCTGTGAGTCTAAAATGAAGAGAGTGAGAGGAATGGAGGAAATCAGGGTGAAGAGCACCACAATTCTGCAGAAACAAACGATGGCTACCCCACAGGCGATAAAGATACTGGAGGAGCTGAGATTGGAAGGATTGCAAAGCCTAGATTGGACACTACACCATAGACAGTACATGTTACAATTTTTGCAGAACTTTGAGCCAAGGACAGGAACAACAACGGTGAAGGGAGTTGAATTAATGATTACTCCCCTATACCTCCAGCAATTGTTTCGATTGCCAGCAGGTCAGGTGCATGTGGAGGAACACAGGGCAAGACTGCAAATAGGGGACTTATTCCAAGAAGGGAGTTTCTTTAAAACTCAGGGTTATGCTTGTACCAAAGCTGTGTACCCAGGGTTAAAAGAGATAGGCCAGGTATTGAACGTTCTGATTGCCCTGAAACAGAACCAACAATATTTGAGCAGATCCTTCACAGAGGAAATACTCAAAGGCCTGAAGGGACAAGAGGTACAATGGGCGGACATAATGTACAACGCACTAGTAGAGGAGATGAAAAGATTACAAGGTACTACCGCAAAGTCTCCTATCATAGTGTCTGGCCCAATCATTGCTCAAATAATCCTTAATTCTGGCATACTTAATGCACAAGAAAGGAAGGAAATGGGAGTGTTTGAGCCAGAAACAACTGCAATGGAAGAGCAAGGCTCTTCACACAGTGAGGGTGGACTAGCAGCACAACCCGAGACTAAGAGGCAGAGAAGGGGAAAGACTGTAGTGGCGGATCCACTGGCTTCACGGATTCCGCATGATAATGTTTCCCAAGCTCATGGCCAGGAAGGGGCACAGCAGCACAGACAAATGCTATTACTGGAAGCAGGACCTTCAGAGAGGGAGGAGGAAGTTACTTCTGCATCACAACCATCACAGCCACTTGAACGACTTGTCACAAGGTCACAAGTTATCCATGCAGCTCAACCCGAAATAATTGATTTGGAAAGTGAAGGGATAGATATTCCAACTACAGAACAGATAGTGGCAGAAATAGAGAAAGGGGACCTTCTCTATGAATATTCTGGTCTGGTCAAGGAGACAGAAATCCCAGAGGTGCAACAGTTGCCCAAGGGAAATCCTGAGGTGCATATAATACACACACCTGTGTCGGAGGTACCACAGGCGGAAGGTCATGACACTGTAGCACCGGTGATAGATGAAGTAGTTCAGGAAGAAAATCCGGTGGGACAATGGCCTGAATGGTTAGTGAGACATCATACTGTTGAAGATCAGGAGGAACAGCAGCAACCTCACCATGATGACCCTCAACAGGCAATGCTGATGAGTTCCATAGGCAGGACACTTAATTTGTTGGGAACTTATGTCAAATCCCATGTTCCAATTACCCAATTGACAGCCTTGAAAGAGGAACTCAGGAAGGAGTTTGAGGCTCGACTTGCCACTGAGTGTGCAAACAAGGTCGATGAAGAGGTCACTCTCAAGATGAAGCAGGACTTGGGCAATACAGAAATGGCTTTGCAATTGGCCAAGCAACAATTGATTGAGGCAGGCCTCGCGCAAGACCAGTTGCACGAAGCACATAAGCAACAGCTATACCAAATGCAGGTGCAGCATGAAAGCAAGTTGCAAGAACTGAATGCACTACATACGGAGTTGCAGACAGTGCATAACAGGATGGCGATACAATGTGCTACATTTACAACTATGCTTGACCAATCAACAAAAGAAATAAACAGTCAAGCGGAAAAATGTACGAAGGCAGAAGAAGAGAATGTTGAGCAAATGAAGCTCATTGTCGATATGAAGAATACAATCTGTCGCAATGAAGATACTTTCAAGCAATACAGGCAGATGGAAGCTGATCAAGAGAAACACATCGTGGAGTTGCAACAAACCATCATGGCCAATAGAAATGAAATCGCGGTCAGTAACAAGGCTTGGAAGGAAGCCAATAATCTACTTGCTGCTTATGCGCAATTGGTTGAGCCACAGGCGAAGCGCATGGAGGCTTTACAACAGCAGTTGGAATTGTACAAGCTAAGAGAGGAGCAAACTCTCAGGGGAACCACAAGCAGCTTGGTGGATAACAGCCTTATGCAGGTCTGGTTAGCACAAGGGCCAGTAGAGGGCAAAGCCCCACGGAAGCTCACCCAAAGCGAGATGAATGAGCTCAAGCTGCAGGTGCAGAACATTGCCACAACTACTATAGACAATGTCTATAGTAGGATAGCAGAGTTACAAGAGGATGTAGACGGACTCCAGACTCAAGTGGAAGACCTCACTTCAAACATCGACCAAAGAGTCTATATCCCTCAGGAACAGCTAATGGCTTCTTATTTACAAGCCAGAACTTTGGCTTTTCAGTCTTCACAGGAGGTGCAGGAGGTGCAGGAGATGCCAATGATACAGGAGCCAGTACCACCACCACCACAACAGGTCAGTGTACCAGTAGCTGAACCTGTGGTTACTACAACCACACCACAGCCACCACAGCCGGAGGTATGGGGCAATGCCGCTTTTAACCCACCTAAAACTCCAGCTGCAAGGGAGTACAGCAGGGCTATGCTTATGCCCTTCAACCAAATTCCCATCATGTTGGATTTGGCTTGGAAAGAATTTAGTCCTCCGCAGTCATTCGCACATTACTACCAAATCATGCGTATTTGGCTGCCAGTGGCAACTAGGACTAAAGTTCTTCCAAACAATCGACATATTGAAGATCATCACTTTGCACAATACTGGCACGAGGCAGGTACCATGTTGAGGGAATTGGTTGCTTTCCAGGTTGTACATGGACTCATTTATACCAAGACCAAGGAGATAGCAAGTATTGTCATGGGGTGCGGGCTATACTACGCTGCTTGTTTTCTGGTACGTTACCACATTGAGCAACAAAAGATGCAAACACGCTTTCAAAGTTATTCCAGTGGAGATCATTGGGTATTACCTTCGGTGCCACCTCATATGTACCTATATGACCCAAAAGTTATGATGCAAAAGGATTCTCAAATTCGTTCATGGTTTCAAGCAGCCTGCAACAATTTGTCAACACAGAAATTCGGACTGGATGACATTTTCTATAAGGGACATGTGGCATGGAAGTACTTGCACGCTGCACCAGTAATTGGTACCCCACTCACCTGGACAGACAAGGAGCTCAGTGTCTACACCAATTTTGCTGTTCAGCGGTTACACCAAGTTGTAAAATGCAAACTTCCAGACATGGTAGGACAGCATTGTATGCCCCAGATGATTCCACAAAAGGTTCGAAAATTAAAACATCTGAGAGGTGATGAGGATTCTGATACAACTGTTTCTTCACAGAATTCTTTTGACATGGGAGAAGACTATGCAATTCAGATGGCAGAAAAGAAGCGACGGGGGTCTCCTATGCCGGAAAGGTTACCTCGATATCAGCCTCCAGAGGGCCTCACTTATCCAGGTAGTGATCAACCATCTCCGTCAACCAGAGACAGACCTCGAGCTCGTACACACAGTCCGCCACGAAACTCTCAACGTCAACAAGGTGCTCACTCACAAAGGTTTGCTACTCGGAAACAGTAAACCGTGAGGACACGGCTTTTTGAGGGGGGAAGGGGTAATGTTAGAGGACTGTAGGGGACTTAGACACTTATACGGGATCTGTAGGGTACCCTTAATTTTTGCACAGACTGAGACCAACAGGAGCCTTAGGGGTGACAGCAGCGCACTGTAGAGGGGGGTTACACAGTCATCACAGCCCACACAGCCAACACAGCCCGTCACAGTCGTCACAGCCGACACAGCCAACACAGCCCGTCACAGTCGTCACAGCAGACACAGCCGATACAGCCACACAGCCAGTCACAGCCCGTCACAGTTTCGCACAGCCAGTCACAGCCCGTCACAGTTTCACACAGCCAGTCACAGCTTGACACAGCGGTCACATCATAGGGAACGAAGAGTAGGACAGGGAACGACTGTGGGGAACAACACCTGCGAAGGGAACATGTTAGTTCACAGACAACGGTTAGCGAGGGAAACGGTTAGAACCGCGGAGAGGAAGATAAAGGGAGAAACGGGGAGATGAGGATTATTTATTCGGAGGAGGACTTCTTAGTCAGGCTGGAGCGGAGATCGGAAGCAAAAGATGGAGAGTACGGTGAAGGAGGAAAGAGGATTAGTAGATGCTTGTTATATGCAAAGCTGTAGTGATATTGTAGAGCAGATTAGAGACATAATGGCTTCGGCCTGATACCTGATAAATCATAATCTGATACTTATACGATACAATCACACTGTGTAGAGAGATCTGAGTGAAGCTGTGGTTTGAATGGATGAGTGAAGGAAACCGATAGATTGATGAAGCAAACTGATACTTAATTATCAATGGTAAGGTAGCTAAGATGAATGCGGAAAGGGAAACAAATAGGAAACACCCCCATGATACACTAGCTGTAGGTCATGACTGATTGTTCTGCGCGGGCTGAGTACTTAGAGATTTCCAACTCTTCTATCTTGGAGTTTCCGCCTCGGATAGCGAAGGGATGGGTGAGTAAAAGCCGCGCGACAGAGTGCGACATGATGACCGTTCACCTTTGGCGGTGGTCAATCGAGTGGGGCAACCACGTGCGGCATCCTATGAAAACAAGCACCCACACAAAGCTAACATGGTGCACAGTCAAGCGTGCAGGTGTGGAGGGGATCCAAACACAAGAAAATCAAGACAGTAACTCCCCCACACCAAAAACACTCCACAGTGTCGCTCCTGCAAGGACACCCCAGCCCAAACTCGGACTGACTCTTCCCTCCACCTACGGAAAGGTTTTGTGGCCGTGACAAGTATCTTTCAAATATCCATCAATCAATCCTTCAAGAGCTCTTCAACATTGTCCACCAAAGCTCCTTGAAGGGTCATCCAATACTCCTCCAAGGACCCCAAAGATCCTCTAAACAATCCTCCAAGGACCCCAAAGATCCTCCAAACACTCCTCCAAGGGCCTTCAAATATATCTTCCAAACAATCCTCTAAAGGCCCTTAAATTCCACTAAGTCCTTTCAATGTTGATACCTTAACAGAGGTATAGTCTGAGGTTGCTAGGGTCCCTTATGTTGATGATACCTTTATAGAGGTATAGTCTAAAAATTAGGGTTCTGTTTGGTATACTAACAGAGGTATAGTCTGAGCTGATTAGGGTCCACATATGGTAATACCTCAACAGAGGTATAGTAAAAGGGACAAGCTCTTGTTTGGTATACTAACAGAGGTATAGACTGAGCTGATTAGGGTTCACATATGGTGATACCTCAATAGAAGTATAGTAAAATGGACAAGCTCATGTTTGGTATACTAACAGAGGTATAGTCTCACATTAAGGTTCACATATGGTGATACCTCAACGGAGGTATAGTCAAAGGGACAAGCTTCTGTTTGGTATACTAACAGAGGTATAGTCTAAGCATACACTACTAGGGTTTGTAAATGAAGAGCTAGAATGCAAGTCCTTGACTTCTATGCTTCTACTCAAGCAAAAATATGGTCTCTAGGTGGTCATAAGAGGCATCTGCTTGCTCTCTTCCACCCCAATGTGCAACTAAGAGTAGCCCAACTCAACTTGCAAGTCATTGTCCACCAAATCAATCCCCCTTCTAGTCCTTGGGATTTGATTGCAAACTACCATATCTCCATTGCCGAACAATCATGCATTTGTCTCTTCATCACTTGACAATTGCTCCAAATCAACACAAATTATCTCAATGTGTAGGAGCAATGCTTGTCCTTTACAATAATACTCCCAAGCAATCCGCCTTGGATCCCACTCTCACGCCATATGCCTTATTTGGGGTCTTGCACCAATCCATCATCCATGTGCTCCCCTTGGTCATTTGAATGCATGTTCCATGACCTCTTGGCCTATGTGTTGTTCTCCTTCATCATAACATGAATCAACACCTCTCCACTGCACACACAAATGGATCTCAAGGCCTTCACCTCTTGCTAGTTCAAGAGCTCCCCTTCTCAAACTTGAACTTACAAACTCAAGAGAGCATGCTCCACACATGCACCACTTGCTTGGTCAACTATCCACCACAAAAGCTCGCACTACCAAGAGCATGAATAGCCAAGTATTGCCTCCCCTCTTGTCACATTACATAGTTAGGGTGAAGCTATGCATACATTGAATGATGATTTCCCTTCAAGGATTTCCTACCATATGTTCTCCAAGCCCTTCCAATGGTGCCCTAAGCTTGGCTCTACACCACCATGATTGGAAGATTTCTTCACATGCTCCCTTTCAAAACCTCTTGAGCTTTTTAGTGCTCTCCAAGTGCTTGCTCCTGTTGTTTTCAAGCCCAAGCCTATGTAGCTCCTTGGCTTCTCTTCCACAACATCCACACTTTGAACTTACTTAACCCTAGCTTGATAGTGAAATGAGCACTAACAAGCCTTTAGTCACTCTCCACAAGCCATGACACACACCATTGACTCCATAATGCATACAAAGGATTCTCAAACCCTATAATCCATGCTTCCACACACATAAGACTTCCTCCTTGCAATCCTTGCAAAATCTTGTGACTCAAGAGCTTTCTTCTCAAGCTCTCCAACTCCTTGGTGCATGCAACACCCGAGCACCCTTCCTTGTAACCCCTTGCAAGCCTTGTGATACAAGAGCTAAATTCTCCTAGCTCTCAACCTCTTTAACATACAAGTGCAAAACTAATCCTTACATTCCGCACTCACAAGCATAAGGTGATCTTCTTGTAGTGATAAGAGATGAGAAATGAGAGAAGTGGAAGACAATAAAAGCTCTCAAAGCATGAAGCAATCACACAAAGAACAAACCCTAGTCCTTCCAAGTGAAATCCACTCTATCACATAAATTAAGTCAAGCCAAGGGCACCCTTGCTAAGGGAATCCACCCTACAAAGCCCTCAACACACTCCCTCTCAATACCTAGAGCTATGGAGATGAGAAAGGCTCATGGAGGCTCAACTACAAGAAGATGAGCCCTCCTCAACCCTCACAAGGGGAACACCCATCCCCATGTCCCAAGTGAGGCTTGACACCTCACTTGGCATATGAGACCAAATGAAGTCCCAACACACAAAATATAAATATAAATATCTAAAATGTCCTAGTTAACTAGAAGTAGGTAATTCTAATTAACCATGACTAAAACCATGACAAGAACTAGGATGGTCCTCCAGACACCTGGTCGGGTAGGCAATTAAGGGTTAACACCATGTTGTTAATCAGACCATATTTTTTCTTATTACAACTTTTACCTTGTACCAAAAATTTAGATTCTTGAAAGCTATTGTGTAGTCTTTATAACCAATCAACGTCGGAAAGATCTCAACAATGGGAGGTGTACATTGTCGTTCTACAAGTCTTGAAACTATAGCGTGACAAATATTGAATTTCAAAGCACTCATATTTTTTTAATTTAGAATTTTTGAAATTTCAAAAATTTCAAATTTCTCCGCAGATTTGCACCATGAAGCGGCTACCATGGTTGTGCCCAATGGCAGAGGGCTTACTAGTGTTTTATAATTAATAAAATATAAAATAATTTTCAAAGATCCTAAATGATCATTATTTATAATCAGAATGATCCTCCTTTATATTTTGAATAATTATATTTAATTAAAGAGATATAACATTAGGAAGGTTATTATGAAATATATAGTTATGATTGTAGTGAGAAGTTGTCAATTTTACATTTAGTAGTTGTGGCCTTGGCTTCTACCGGTAGCTCGATTCTTTATGGGCTTTTGTAAGTGATCAAATTTCCATGTCAAACTTATGGTTGCAAAGTTTAGCATAAATTAATTTCAACATAATTTTTGAGGTTATCTTCTAAATAAAAGCATTGATCATTCTGACCCCGAAACAACCAAGAAAACAAAATTGGTCTTTGTTTATATTTGTCATACATTTCAAAGGAAAAAAATTGTTCTTTTTTCAAAAATTTATTTTAATTTCATTAACTACACTCTTCAAATGTAGCCAATCATTACAAAACATGAATTTAAAAAAGACATCAAATACTCCCATCAAATTCTATTGCTTTGATGTGGCAATCTACAGATTCAAGGTTTCTTCAAAAATATTTAATAATAATGTATGTGCAACTGGTGGACGTAGATATTTTGGATGGCAAAAGTCTTTAAATTTTAGTGTCATTTTATTTCTTAATATGTTATTGGATTAAAGATGTTTTTATTACTTGACATATATTCACTTATAAGTAAATCCTTATACCATTACGTTTCAAATCAAAATTTGTTTCAGTATTCAATCCACATATTAATATCACAATTATTTTTTATGTTGTTACATTATTTTGATAATACTAGGTTATGCGGTGGCCGGTACCCGCCACCGCAAACCATGGCGCCAATGAATATTAGTAAAATAAAAATGAAGTAATATACCGTACTTACAAAGTAAGTTTATTATATGTATAAGTGCCACATGTCACCTTTCTATTGGTTTGGACCCTCATAAAGGATGGCGTGTTACTAAAATTAATAATTATTTTAGTATTGGAATGCCAAAGCTCCCTTTATCCCCTGAGCAGCCAGAATCTGGCAACTGGATGTATCAGCCACACTTGTTCTCATAGGATATGGATGTTTTTCATCCATTTCTTGTTGGGAATGGTTTTTGGTGGTAGGATGCCGCCTCTTCATGTTAAAATTTGGATATTTAGGCTATTTTTAAGTTTTATATGAGGTTCCAATTGTAAGAAAGGTAGTAAAAACGGATCACCATGTAGTGTATTTTGGATTTTTTTGTTTTTTGAGCCAAAACTCAATTCAGACCATGAAAATGACCTCTAATGCATTTGAACTAAACTAACAAAGTGAATCTCACAAACTCCAATTTCTATTACATTGTGAATTTTTTTAAATTTTCTAAAATTGAGCATTTTATAGCAATTACAAGTTGGACACCTATTACCATGGGGAGGTGATCTTTGCTAATTTCAGAAAAATGGATGATTTTCATCCACCATGATGTTCTTCATTGTGATTTATATTTATGGTAGAAAATTTGGAGTTTTGTAATGTATATTGTAATCGATATGATTGTTTTAAATTGTTTCAAATTATAGTAATTTCAAATTTTCACCAAAATTAGTGAAATTTTCCCAACACATAGTAGACACCAGATACCTTCATCTACTAAATGTATAAAGTTGGATTCCTTAGTGACAGGGTCAGGCATTGGGGGGTTAAGTACGGATGGTATTAATTTATAATTATTTTATTTAGTAAATATTATCATAGTGCTATGGATGTCTGAAATTTTGAGAAGTTATTCCTAATATATTTTTGATATTTTAAAATTTGTTCATGATTAAATAAAAAAATACGGCGCCAATGAATATTAGTAAAATAAAAATAAGGCAATAAACCTATACGGGACCTATATAACAATTTTGGCAGGAAATATATATATTTTTGAAGAAAGTGTCAAATGCCACCTTTCTATTGGTTTGGACCCTCATAAAAGATGTTTTTTCTTAAAAAATATTTTAAATTTTAGAACAGGGTCTTGGCCTGGAGGCTTTATTTGGAAAGATGTTCTCTTACTCAAATTAAGTTTTTGTAAGCATGTGGATGGTGATAATTCAAAATTGTACTGCTTAGTAAAATGTATCAAACTTAAGTTCTACGAATGTCTAAAATTTTGAGGAATTACCCCTACATAATTTGTGAAGTTTTTAGAATTGATTATGCTATAAAATTAGAAAAATATAAATTATAAGCCTATCTAAATGTATAAGAGTAAAAAGAGTGGAAACAATAGTTTATAATGTGAACAGAACTCAATGCAAAATGTACATTATATGAAAAGATATTAATGGAGAGTTGGTTAAATCTTGGAAAGGTACATAGACAACGTTTCAAATGGTTAGAAGAGGTTATGTTTTGCAAAGACATTATTGATTAGGTTTTTTGTTTTGATAAAGGCAATTTTGATTAGGTTTTCAATGTAGAATTCTTTTTAATATTTTTCTATTATATAAAATAATTATCTAAATATGTTACATATCTAAATTGGCTTAAGTATGTAATAAGTAGATGTTGAAAATCTAATAACTACTATCAATATATGAAGCGAGACGTTTGTTTTGTTTTGTAGCGTCGTTGAGATGTCCCAAATCGCGGGTGCTTGGTGCCGTTGGAAAGCCCTCGACGAGGAGGGGTGCACCGGCTTGGTCTCATGGTTTTTGGACCAGCGGTGTGGGAGATATGGAATTTTGAGTGCTTTGGGTCGCTGGAAATTCGACAAAAATAGCAAAGTGGGCTTTTCTGGAGCTACGATTGGCCCATCATGTGGCAGATTTGGAATTTCAAGTGCTTTTGGTCGCTGGAAATTCGTGAAAATTTGGAAATTCGAAAAAAATAGCAAAGTGATCGCGTCATTGAGGCACACATTTTAATTGGTACACGTGCTGGAGAAACAACATTCATCCCCAGAATCACATTACAACCTACTACATTAGAGATACCTTTTGAATTCACTCGAAGACAATTTCCTATGAAGCTTGCTCTTGCTATGACAATCAATAAATCACAGGGACAATCTGTAGAACGTGTAGGTCTAGATCTTCGAACACCTGTATTCTCTCATGGTCAATTGTATGTGGTACTCTCACGGACCACATCAGCAAATTCGTTGAGAGTACTTCTCCCCGATCAAACTGTACCAAAAATAATGAATATTGTATATACAAAAGTATTAATATAAACTTCAAATTCTTTCACCAAATTCCAATCTTTGAATCACATTACATTGTTCATTGTGTACCATACATTCTTCGTAACTAAACAAACATCCAACTTCATTTTAGTATATCGAATTCAATTCTTCACACATGGGCCTCGACATAGGAGACTGAATTCGATGACACTAGACGCTTGGGCCAACGGCACATGCTACCCTAGTCAATATATGAAGCGAGACGTTTGTTTGTTTGTTTGTTTGTTTGTTTTGTTTTGTAGCGTTGAGATGTCCCAAACCGCAAAGGCCCCAGCACTGGTGCTTGGTACCGTTGGAAAGCCCTCGACGAGGAGGGGTGCACGGGCTTAGTCTCACGACTTTTGGACCTGCGGTGTGGGAGATGTGGAATTTCAAGTACTTTTGGTCGCTGGAAATTCACAAAAAATGGCAACGTGGGCATTCCTAGGACAATGGTTGGAGCCTCGACGGGAGAGATATCAAGGGAAAGGTCTCCGGTTCAAATCTGGTCGTAGGCTATGTGGGAAAAAAATGATTGGACTTAGATTACTTAGACATTGGACACTTGGGCCAACGGCACAGGCTACCCTATAGGTTGCATTTGGGCCTCCACATAGGAGATGTACTTGGATACACAGGAAATTGCACACTGGGCCTCGACATAGGAAACGCACATGGAAGACGCCCAAGTTGGTACATAAGAGACGGACTTGGATACATAGGGATTGCACTTGGACTTAGATGACACTGGACACTTGGGCCAACGGCACATGCTACCCTGGTAATACATAATAGTTGGAAGAAGAACTCCGAAGGGGGCCGGCGTAAATGGAGTGTTTATTCGTTCCAGAATAGTTGGAATATTAAAACCTACAATTGAATTAACTCCTTAAATACCAATAAATATGAAAAAAAAATTAGGGATTTTGATACTTAATAACAATCCATGGCATTTGGCCATCAAGTAATTTCATAAATATGGAAGTCAATGCAAACAAAGCAAGTTTATTTGAATTTGAAGTGGTTACAAAGATTTTAAGAATAACATTTCTCTTACCACATTGAATTATTGTATTTTTTTGCCATTTGTTATAGATAAATGATAGAATTTTAAAATTTTGAATAACCTTGAAATATGTCAAAAATAATATATATGTCTATTTATATTTTTGTTACATCCCAATTTACTTGTAACGAAAAGTCATATAATATGTTCACAAAGAAATAAATTATGTAACAATTGTAACAATAGTGTCATCCACAATGCAGTCCTCTTATAATAATTTATTCTAAATTTATACTATTTATAGTTTATAGTTTATTATTTTATTATTTTATAATAATTGATTATTTATTTTTGTTTTTATGACACTATATTAAAAAATAAATTGACGTCATAATGATATGCACTTATGTCATATTGTATGTCAAAGTGATGTTAAAATGGAAGTCATTAAAATGGTGTTAGAATGACATTAACATGATCAGCATTCTTATAGGTAGCTTGAAATTTTGTTGTGTGGATGGGTGTGTCATTCTGGGCCAGACAATAGTGCGCACATTGCTATCGAAGGTGATCATTCCCTTATTGAATCTCAACTTGAAAAGAGGGTTTCATTTGCATATCTTACCAGCCGTGGACCTCCAGGATGCAGATGTAAGGTATGAAGATGGCTACATTCTTATTTGTAGCAATGTGTACTATAAGGGTGGATATCTTGGCATGGCTGGACAAAGCATTCAACCCACCAGCCACATAGATAAGTTTCCAATGTGATTGGATGGTAAAGAGGGGGAGACAACAGAAGTTTTGTATATGAAAAGAATGTAATTGGGAAATTTTTTTGCCCTTTCTTAAACATTACACACCCAGGTTGCAGGTCCGAAGAACTGAAGCATAGCTCTAAGGCTCCAGGAGCCGAAGACAACTTTCCTCAGTCTGGGATCTACACATGTGATAGATGTCATTGGCCTGTATTGAGTATAGTAAAATGTGTTATCTCAAATCAGAGTGTGTGACATTTCTTTCATAAATATTTGTTACGCTTTTAGGTTATCAAAATAGTGCATGTCAAATAGTGAGAAATTGAGATCCATTAGGATAACATCAAAATGACATCAAAATCTTCCTTGTCAAAATGACACTAAAATGACAATCATTAAAATGACATCAACATAGTGTATGCGAAAATGGCGCCAAAATGATTTTAATTAGATTGACATTATAACAACATCAAAATATTGCATGTCAAAAGCACTAAAATGACATTCATTACAATGACATTAAATTGAAATTAAAATATTACAAGTCATTCTTACAGTAAAATGACATTGATATGTTTTTTACTAGAATGACACTAGAATGACACTAAAATGCCACTTCTCACATTGACATGTTACAACATGCATATGTTGGCATTACAAAGTGATGTCAAAATGAGAGTCTTCATTTTGGTGTCAACATGACGCCAAATTTGCAATTGTTCACTTAACAGTAGAATGCTTGCAAATTATGTTGACGTCAAGTTAGCAGTGGTCCGTCACTTAGGCACTCTTTCTACTTCTTCTTCCCCGCTTTCTTTTCTTTTCATTTATTCTTGTTGTTCTCTTCGCCATGTCTAGAGTGTCGAAGATAATCTTCCGGGGCGGATTGCACACTGACAACGAGGCGTCGCCAGCCTTCTTGTCCCTGGAGGTAACTATACATATCTTGCAGAGTGATCCTTGGAGGACCCGACCTACAGACTTATCTTTCTAATCTGTTTTGTTTTGATTGTTTTGCAGAAATACACAAGCCATCTCAAATGGGCGTTCTCAGCCATGTTGGTTTTTGGGGGTGCGATAGTCGTTGTGACGACCTTATTTAAAGAGAATCAGTACAAAGCGATTGACCGGAGTTTGGACGCCCTTGATCGAAGTTTGGCCGCCTAGCAACTCCTCCTAGTAGCAACAAGACAAGATATCAAAAATATCAAAGTGGAGGTGGCCGAACTATATGATATGTTTAAAGCGCCATGAAATTTGTGCAGTGGGCCTAGGTGAGTGGCGGGTTAAGAATTTATTTCTTCATCTCATAGACAACACATGATGGTTGTGGGGCGTCAAGCTGCGATCTATTTTCAAGTGCGACCTATATTGAGTCTTTGAAGCGGGAGTTCAAGTGGAATGTGCCGCTGATCGTGGCGTGCTTTAAGTATATCACATAGTTCAGAAAGTTGATTCGTCATTAGTCCAAGATGCCATAGACAGACTTTTACTCGTTGCAAGCAGTTATATTGTTGGACATATCAGTCTTCCAAAAAAATAGATCTTCACAATAGCTCGTTAAAGAGTTCATCTGATTTTCCCATGTTCAGAGTTCATTTCCAATATCCTGAGCATGATACCACGATTGTAGTAACAAACTTGACACATAAGTTATCTAGAAAAAGAAAAAAATTGTAGAGAACAATGCTCTTTTCACTAACCTCTCTATTATGCGGTATGTTAGTTTTTATATTAGAAAAATCAAGTCTTATGGAGCTAAGTATAGTTATGAGCGCCATACCATGAGAAGCTGAGTTGTCACCGCATATTTATGGTTCTTGTAGTATTTGTGTTCTTTAAACTAGTTGTAAATGTTTTCTTCTTTCCACCTCATGGTAAGTATGCTCCCATTTTGCAAGAAAAGAAGACCAGCCAACATTGGCTCACGCACATCGATAAATTTCTTGACAACGTCTTGAGCTTCAATGTCATGGCGTAAACTCTTCTCCAAAATGCTTTTGATCTCTAGATCTTGTGCATTTTGGAACCACTCCTGGACAGCCTTGACATTCTGATTGTAGACCCTTCACTGATTTGGATGATACATGCGTAGGTAATCTCTTCCATAAAGACACTGTTGGTTCCCCTTCTCTCTGCAAGGATTTTCATGTATGACATTCTGGTTGTGATACGGCCTCTTGGGGATCCTGTAACAGAGTTATCGAGCTAGCACCTGGAAACTCCCATTTCCTGTGCCGCTTTGGATGATCTGGAATTTTATCTCGCTTCCTTTTCGAGCCACCGGCGGAACCCTTGATCCCAAAGCTAACATTCACTGGAGAGGTCATACCTACACAAAACCAAACGAACCGTTGAGTTAAACACGCAAATCAATTCATAAGAATCCTCCACATCCCCTCCAACTCCCAACAAAAGCACATTTTTGAGCAAGAAAATCTCAACTCCCTAAAGTCGTCATAAATCATACCAACGATCCGTACCCAAGACTAGGGCTGCGATTATCACCCGTAAAATAAATAAATAAATAAATAAATCCAGGTTTCATAATTACCACTGCAACTCCACGATCCATTTCTTCACCACTTCCTCACACTTCCTCACACACCACAAACAACATTTCCAATGCTATCGCAAAAAACGATAAACAGCCACCGGTACATACCTGATGAGATTTCAACTCCCTAAAGTCGCTCACGACGACATCATCGCAAACGCCCCATATGCCAAAATTTGGCGCACCACATCGGCCTCAAACCGTACGCCAAGAATACGACTTTAATGGATCATATGGAGCTGAAGGTGAAAGATGATGACGCTGGCCTGAGCCCTGCAGTCCCTCCAATCTCTCTTGCTCCTTCCTGTTTATGAATAACTGGTTTCCCCACCATGGGTACTTTGATCTGACCTTGATCCGACAATCTACACTTGTGCACAACAACATAATTTTAAGAGCACCTAACATGGCTGTTTTGAACACTATGTCATTGAAAAGACTTTCATTGGAGTTTTAACACGTGCCAATATATTATTTAGATGGGGACCGCAAGTGTATCTCTGTGCGGAAGTGCGGTCGTACATATGTTGATGTTGTGAAGGGGAAAAAATCCATGTCACATCAGCAAGCCTTCAATCCAAGCATAAAACTATACAACTCCAACTCTCCAAAGCACCAATGGAATAGGAAGTGAGCCCTACCACCTTATGTCTCCCCTAGTCCATCGCATTCTAAATCCACATATCACTTATCTCGTAGAAGAAGCAACAAACAAGTACATCCCTCAATCATCTCCACTATCACTCTTGCGGGGATGGTCTTTCCCAGAAGATCACTTGAGGATTTCACCTGCTACATGCTGGATGTCTGAAGCCGTCAAAATTTTGTGGCAGGCTGCATGCGTGATCGTTTTCCCTCCAAATCTTCGATTTGCGTGTTCAATTTCAGAACAAACCCCTGCCAATCCTCTATCGTCTCCAGATGTCTCGTGTGACTCTGTGAATCTGAGATCTCCATGTTCCTCCGAAGCTCTGGCTCTCGTCTTCTACCCGCAAACGTGTGTGATCCTGAGATCTCTCTTTTGGTTTCAGAACGTGTAATCTTATCACCATTTTTTTCTAAGTCACTTAATTCTTCATTATTATAAGTTTATCTTTTGTAAAAATATTATTCCTTAAATCACACATTGTTTTTGGATGTCACCTGTTTCTATTAGTGTACAGGGGCTATTGATTTTTCTATAAAAAATCAATTGCGCATTTAACTCGTCATTTTTTGTAGCAAAATCAGATAGCCAAATTTTACTTCGAAATACCTCCAAAATGTTATCATTAGTAGGTTCAAGTAAATCATTTAACTTAGTAATTTTTAATTCCTTTTCTAGATGGTACTTTTGGACATGTTTTAGTAGTTTTTGAGCATCAACTACTAAGATCTTTTTACAGATAAGACACACATATTCCTTTTTGGCATCATTGACCTAGTCCAATGAGTGACTTAAGAAAAAAGAGTGTAAAATAGATACTTCTAGTTTTCTTTTATGACTTGGAGAACTATAGTAGTCTTCTTGGGAATACAATTGATTGGTACTTAAACATTACAAGGGCTCTTCCTCTGTGTGAGAAGTAGGTTACTTAGTTGCTGTTTCCTCTCCTTCTAGGCTTTTCTTTAACGTTTTTTCTTCTTTTGTCGGTTGGGTTTCTCTGTATTTACGCACCTTGCATTTCTGGATCCATATGTACATTACAACTTAGAAATTTTTGCATTTCTTAGTATTTGAGGTACAACAAGGTAGTTAGAGACTAATCAGGCCGACATCTCATGTTGGCTGAGTGAGTTGAGAAAGCCATCTAAGCAGCGAGCACTCGTATTTGTAGTTGATAACATTGGTGTTCCGCGTTCTTAGTATGAATACAAGCAAACATTGGCATGAAGATTAGAAATATAGATTTCAAATAAGGGGATGAATGTGGTTTCCGTGTCAAAGCTCGACAAGAGTGATTTGTGATTACCCTAGAGAATGTATACTTCTATTTTGACTGAACGTGCAAGTATATGCTACAAAATATTTCTGTGTCAAAGTAAACAATTTTAAGTATTTATAAATTCTTTTCCTATGCAACTGTAATTCGCAATTATAAGCACCACAATTTATGGCTCTCGATTAAATCACGTTTGGACCAATGTGCCTCACCGATATTACTTATATTGTATCAAACAAAAATATCATATTAGACATAGCATAAACATGTATTTATTATTTTAAATTTATTAATTTGCTACCAACATATCTCATCAACTAGGAGGAGCCATTACGCTACGAGCCGCTTGTTTACATCCACAAACACACAACAGAAAATATTAAATAATAATCACCTAAATTATGATGCTATAAAATTTCTACTTTTCCCAAAAATAAAATAAAAAATGGACAAAGGGCCTCTCATTTTAAGATTATGGCGTCTTCAATGCGTCTATGGGCCCCGCCAGTTCGGCCCATGGGGTCAGCTCATAAGCCCACCGCCCATTCACCGGGTCCGCCGGATTCTGAAATTTTCCGAAGTCATTGTTCTTCTACGGTGGCGGATCTTTTAGCAGACTGGGCAGATCCTCCAGTAGACTGACCACCTTTCAGCGGGGGCAAACCCTCCAGCAGACTCAGACAAAATATATATTTAATAATGCACATTACTACGGCTCTTACTGCCACAATACCACTGACAAGAATTGAACACCAAACCTCGTACTTATTATTCGTTGCTCTTAACCTCCACATTACCTGCTGCTTTTCAAAATAACTAATGTTTTATGTGCATTACTAGTACGTATTTTATGTGTTTTATGGGCCCAGTAGACTGGCTTGCCCGACAGACCCAACAATGGACTGAGCATAATGAGTCGCAGCGTCTCCGACGGGTAGGGTGCTCCCACCCTTTGCGACCCCATCTCCTACACGCGGCCCCGCCGCAGACACACGGATGCACATTGAAGACGCTATTATCTTTCAATGAGAAGCGGACAGAGGCCCTGGTAATTTATTGATTAGTTATTGAAGGGGAAAAATTAAACCCTTACACGTCCGAAGGCTGCCCATGAGGCCTTTACACATGAGAGACCATGTAAGAGATACTGGGAGCAGTGGACACGAGACAATGAACCCTTGACGACATAAGGGCATTCAAAGGACCGACCGGAAAAGATGCCCGAAGAGGGCCTGACGTGCAAAGAACCCTAGATTAGGAATCCTAGATTAGGGAGGCCAGTCGAGGCACAAGGCAATGCAGCACAACCAAGGAAGAAGCATTGAACTAGAACCAGCATCTATCTAACTTATTGAAGAGAAGCCTAGATCTAGCCGCCGTCTGAATGTGCTTCCAATTGATGTCTGATCTGTCTCCCTCTTTCACGCTAAAAAGAAGAAAACAGAAACAAGAGGAATAATGTAAGAACTTGGTGGAAGCGTGTGCTCTGATAATACTTTCGCCGGCAGCCTTCGCTTCTCCGGTTCGACACTGTCAAATCTTCCCCACCCCCTCTTACTTGGAACTCACTACTCTCTAGTGATGTCACCCCATTCCCATTCCGTGCCACTCCAATCTGTGTCACTCTCGGAAGTGGAAGATTTGACAGACTGGGAACTAGCATACCACGCTTTCACTGATCGTATGCTTGCGTAAATAACTTCAAAATCAATTCCGTTGTCTTTGGCATGGCCTTATTTCGTGGAATATAAGTAAGCAGTAAGCACCTTCATAGCAAGGGGCTCATACCAGTGAAGCACCTCACATGGGTTGCTTAGCATACACATGTTCTTACAGTATGGCTGCCGTTCTCCTACACAAACTTGTTACTAGATTAAGATGTGGAGTTCAAAAGAATCTGAAAGAACACCAGGTTGTATAGGGCATGTACTAATTCATGATGGACAAAAAGCTGCAGCAAGAGAAAGGTGTGTAGACGTGTAGACTCACTAATAGCTGGGGGGCTGTTATTTACGATGGCTTCAGCCAGAGTCCTCTCTCTCTAACACGGGGGGGGGGGGGGGGGGGGGTGTGTGGGAGGTCATCATGGTCTAGTTTTCTTGGTCTCACCTGGCCAGTAACGTGGTTGGATGGCTGTAAGCAGGCCGAGGTTTACGGTTTACAGGTCTAACTGGGAAAAAGATGCAAAACATCATTGCACAACCCACATAGCAGAGGAGAGCAGTAAAAGGTTGCTTGCACCGGCATAATCTTCTCCGGCATAATCTTCTTGCGCTGGAAAAACAGCCTGAAACCTACCATTTGTTTTCAAGTGCCGACATTGTGTCTGGCTCAAAATGTCCAAAAATGTTCAGAGCAATTGTTTCAAGTAATTTGTATTGTTTGGAGAGGAAAATCACAACGAGTTTTTCAGAGATTAATTAAATTGGAGCACCATTAGGCATCCCGCACTGATAGCCCGGAGAGCCTAAGAAAACTTTGCAAGTCTGTGAGGTTGTCGAGGATGATAGCCGGACCACTGCAACTGGCTTCTTGCAAGTCCGTTCTGGAAAATACACCTGTGCACACTCCAATGGGGAATGCTCCTCCGTATTCAGCAGCCCGGATGTCATTGGGCTGCAAGGAGACAATCAGAACTTGACATCTTTGACAAATAGAAAGATCCAAGAGTCAAGTCAGAACAAGCTAAACACCATCCATTATTAACTACTAATCGTTGTCACACTACCATGCCAGTCACAGCTACCAAAACTGCATCTGTCAGCAGGTTTCTAGGCATGAACTTTACATGCGGAGCAAACCAAACTGATCCTTGCTTATTACCAGATTAATGGGCAAATCGGTTCATTACTTGGCTGACCACTTGGAGTCAAGCCCCTCATATAGGAAACCATTTTACACAGGAATGAAGAAAGACCAGTTACAGCATCCCATGTATGAAAATAAAATAAATTAACATTCGGAAACATGGGCAGAGAGAGGAATGTAACTGTATCCCCCACATGGGCACGCAATCGGAAGCCCCCAGGATATAATTGCTCTGCACGAGCCGCTGCAATCCTCACAAGCTCCCCTCGATCACTGTGGTCACTTCCAAAGCTGTACACTTGGACGAGAACAAGATCACCAACTCATCACCCGCACACCACCCCTTTCCTCCCCGAAGAGACAAGAACGTTCGGGCCACTGGCTCACACAATGTAAACCAAACAAACTATATTCAAACATTCAAGCCTTTGTTGGAGACAGATCATAGAGCTGCACGCAGTCCATGAGTGCAGCGTACTTTTCATGAGGACAATCCTGCTGTGCAGTGAAAACAAGGCAGAATGATCATGACTAACCCTCCAAAATTGGGAAAAGAGAAATATTGGCGAATGCCAAGCCCCTCCATCTTGAGCCAGCCTATGTCCTCCAAGTTCCCAGTCACCTGTGAAGCATGGTGAGCAAAGTGGCCAATGCTCAAAACTGGAACTGGGCCATCATGAAAGAAACAAAACAGGGGTGCCCTGCGTTGCCATGATGCCATACAGCTAGCAAAAATAGGCTTGAAACTAAGCTGGTCCAAACACAAACATGAGGTTCATGACAAGACTAGGTGTTTAACATACCAGGTTGTATCACTTAGAATATCACCGCTAGCCCCGTGGTACATATAGCAAGACAAAGCGAGAAACAGCTAGAGACGGAAATCCGTCAGTGGGTGGCCCAGGAAATCCAAGTCTCCAATTAAAAACAACATTTTAAGAAGGGAAAGAAGGACTTCAATTGTCAGCATCTAGAGATTTTACAACTGGAAGCCAGACATCCTCTGCCTCCTCATTCAGAGAAAATAAACCAAAAACCACAGGACCAGGAAGGCTTACCAATCCCACAACAACGTCATCTCGTCTTGATAGGGCTTCAAGCAGTGCCGGGACACCTGGAAGAACCTCCAGACCTTCTCCTACCTCACTTGCATGCTCCATGGCATACTCCACCATCTTGGCCTTCAGCTCAGGCAGCTTGGGAGCTGCTGTCTGCCACGACCACAGAAACACTGATAAACTCCCATGAGGTGGCCAACTTACCATCACTCTCAATTTTCTCGAAGCACACCATCACTGATGCACACAAATCACCACAGCAATGGATGAGAACCCTAATGGATTGCCAGGTAGCAAAGAGAAGCTTAAGTCAGACGGGAAACAAAAAAGCGGTGCACATAATATTGCGGAATATTGGGCAGCCTCTTGTTGATTGCCTCAACAACCACTTGGAATTTTTGCACACTCACTGGGTCCCTATACAAGAAGTGATCTCAGTGAACCTTGCCATCCCTTCATTTGTTCAGAGGGGTAGCCCGAGTGGATTTCAGTTAGGGAGTTCTCTGATTTCAACGAACAAAGTTTGCGAGTTAAGCTATTCACCTCCTGTGGAATGCCGTAGTGCTCCAAAGTGTTGAGGATGACCAATGGATCAGTGCTCCCATGATGCTGCAGCCCAGCACCATACACTTTCATTGTGAAGGAACTCAACCAGCCACATTACTCTACCAGGAATGCAATATCTTCATTTCCTGCAAATTACCCTCTCTATTAGAGTTGGTCTCCGTGCTGAGATCAGCATGTCAGCAAATTGGGACCTGTACTGTAGAGGGGGTAACAGCATGACGCAAAATGCTGTCTGCCGAAATTTTTGCCGAGATCTGACTTGAGGCATATGCCACAATAGAAGCTTTTGAAAAGTAGGATTACACCACAGCTAAAAAGAAAATAAATAAAATTATATAGCTTTTGTCCTGGAGTGAAATCTTCAGGCCCACCAAAGGATTTATCCCGGTATGGTTACTTGCCAATCAGGTCGTGCGTGATTTTTCTTCAAACATCCGCCCACTCTCCGACATTAAAACAAAATGGGGGGTAATCAATCCTCTTTGCAAGTCAGGGCTGGACACATAAGATGAAAAACAAATGGACAAATCAGGGGGGCTAAAGGCACCATAAGTGGTCATAGCTTGAGGCAGGTGATTCTGGCAAAGCCATTGTTGTACTTCACGCGAAGCCTGAGCAGTGGTTCATTAACAATCAAGTGGCAAGAGATTTATCCCTTCAAATATGCCTACTATCCCACATTCTGCAGTGTCATAGTACTTCCAAGCGAAGCTGCAGATGGGCATCTCACTTGATTTTCTAAGGTCAGATGGCAATCTGCCAGGCCGATTCCACCTGAGGTGAGCTTATGAGGAAATCCTGGGCTCAAACATTAGGGGGCAAGAAAAAAGTCCATAGTGCCGTTGGTGGCTGTGTTTTTGAAGGCCCTGTGGGCTGTGATACAAATCAGCTGGACATTGAATTTTCTTTCCTTTCCTCATAGAAAAAAACTGTGAAAGTCTGAGGGTTAAAGTCTTTTATACATTAGAAAGATGATTTTGAGCCCTCTGCTGGGCTCTGATTCTGTCACCAATAAAGACAGAGATGATAAGTTTCTGGCGTTCCAATAAGACAAATACCCTTTTTGGAGATGGAACAGTATGCAATGAAATTGTCCGCAGCAACCATCACACGAAGTAGAGAAGAAAAATGGGGTGTAAGCTCCAATACAACGGCCATTGCATGACGAAGGGTTGCACTGAAAAAAAAGACGAAAAAAAACCTTCCCTGTATTGTTGCAGGCAGACATGTCCAAGCATGAACCAGATGAAAACAGGCAGAGAGAGAAAGCACCTTGATTGCGTCAATGGTGCCTACCACACCAAACACTTGGAGAAAAGCGAACGAGAAGGCCTTTTTGTGGAGGAGATTGGCGTGAGGTCCAGTGCTTTGCATGAGCGTTCCATCGACATCAAAGGTGATCAGCACTCTGGACGCCATCGCTCAAAATACTCGTCGCACTCTCCTCCTCTCTCTCTCTCTCTCTTGCAAGTAAACTAAGACCGACCGACGGCATTTTTATTCGTCCAGCGTGGAACAGATACGTGGCTTTCTCTTAAACATATACTTTGAATTTCTAAGTTTTCCATAGATCGGGGATGTAGCTCAAATGGTAGAGCGATCGCTTCGCATGCGATAGGTAGGGGGATCGATGCCCCCCATCTCCACTGCTGCTAATGCTGATACACGCCAGTGACAAACTCCCATCGCACACTCTTTTTGAATCTACGTCAAGTTTTAGTATTATTATTTCTCTTAACAGATAGATCGAACCATTCTCTTTTGTGTTTGACTAACTTACCTGCGCGCATATCCCCATGAGAGGAAACGGGAGAGGAGAAGAAAGACGACGACGAAGAAGAGGGACATACAAAGCGTGCTGCATCGCTCTGCCAAACTCCTCCACCGATAACCACTTTGCAGGTATTCTAGTTAAGAAGAGTGAGGGTTAAGGTGCGCCCGCCAAACCTTTGAGTCCCTATCTTGTCGTGGGGCCACTTAATGTCAATCTCATCCGAGTCTTTTTATTTACGCAGGAATCAACCTTTCGTTTATTGTATTTTATTTTCAAGCTTGTCCAATGTCTCAGGTACGGTGGATGCACTTGCAAGTTTGCCTGCACAGTGGGAGAGGTTATTGGACAGATCGAGCTAAGAAAGGATTGTGAACAAGTCGTCTTCTGGAAAGGAGCTAGTTCGGTTTCTGTGGTTTAAAGAGCCCAAATCGAGGCTGGGTCCTTGATCTATGTTACCTTTCTGCCTTCTTCCCAAGGTTATTTTATCGTGGCTTCTTCATAAGATTAAAAAGTCTTCGAGCTATCAATGAAAAAAAGATGATGAGCCACGTTTTCGGGGGGTGGGGGGCACACTCCAAACCTCAAGTCCGTGGCAAGTGTGAAGGAAAAACCGAGATACTGTTTTTGAGAGAAGTTTAAATTTCAATCGCAGTATGCTAAAAGTTCATAAATTTATCTAGAAACTCATATCTAATCAGTTTAACTTACTACCGTACGAAAAGGTCCGATGAAGAGCATGAAAGGAAGGAATGTGATTGCATCTTCAACCAATGCACAATATATTCCGTGGGGGATGATCCTGAACACGGTAGTAAACCACCGACTTGTGACGTTACTGCGTATTCTTGCTGTGGTGGAACATGACCTCGCCTGTCGAGGTCCTATAAGACCATGGTAACGTCGGTGGACGGAAATAGCATACATCGTGTAGGAAAGGATTGAGTATGTATAACAAATGGTGCCTGTATTTATTCGTCAACTTGGTGGACTAGCCCTTTGTCGGACACCTGTGAAGACCCGAGTAATCCTCTTCGAATCACCGACTACCGCCCACATAATTAATCTTTTTATAACTTATGGGCGTTTTGCGAGAGAGCATCGGTCTGATCCGCGACCGAGACTGCAGAAAGTTAAACAAGTAATCCTTCGTTTTCCATGAGCTCATCGTGCGGGATCCACCATAACCTGGTAGGATTCTCTCCCCAATTCTCGTAGGTCACTGAAGAAACAGGTATACTAGGGACAAGTACTGTTGTCGTAAATGTGCAGATGAGCATGGCGGAGTGGGCCTACCCCCACGTGTTGTGCATCTCTTCATTGGCCACTCTTGTGTTTTCTACACTCATTCAGATCGACAGTGGACTGGATACCACAACTGATGCAGTGCCATTCATCTCAGAAAGAGTACCGATTTTCACGATTCGAATGTTCGCAACAATACCCGAGGTCGGTTTGGCCGTGCAGCTCCTCCTACCGACGCATCCCACCTCAACACCGCAACGCACTGTCGCCATCAAACTCTAGTTTATTGATGCAGCGCTTGCGATGAGAGAGAAACAGTATAAGTAGCGAGGGAGCTCTCGCAACGGTTTTGGCACTGTACCACATTCTCCACACCTTGTCTGCCCTTTTCAAACCACTCCGCAGTGTGAACGCGTTGCGCGGATCGAGATACTCCAATGGGGGTGTGAAAGGGGTAAGTAAACCGTGCGCAGATGCATTGCACCCACCCGGCTTTCACCGCAGGTCAAAGGTAAAAGGTAAGCCCTGCTGTGGCGTGCAGCGCTGCGTGGTGACGTGGCATGCTTACAGTGATCCATCGGCCGACTAGTTGGACCAATCATGGCATAATAGTACTGAGTCTCATTTGCAGGCACGCGGATTTGAGCTGCAGACGTGGTCAACAATTCTGTAGGTACGCCTCGTCACAGTAAAAAGGCACAGGTAACGTGAGGCGCACGGTGGTAGAAACAGGCGCGGTAAACCGGGGGTAACTGCCACGGCGCCAGGTCCGAATCCCGAGCCCGACCCAGGTCCCAGGTCCCAGGTGCCGTCCGCAGGGCAGCCCAAACCCCGCTTGTAACCCCCCAGCCTTTCCTTCCTTCCCTCGCTCGCTCGCTCGATCACTTACGTGCTTGCGTGCTGCCTGCCTAAATCTTGCGCCGCAACCAGCTCTCTCGGCTCAGGTTCTGTGGCTTTCATCATGCTTGGCGTTTTTTAATGTTTGATTTTGAACTTGTTTCCCTTAATACCTCTCCAATTGTCATTCAGAGTTCAGTTTATGTGTGCTGGCTCCCCTTGTTGCTCTCCGTAGGCTCTCTGCCCCGGCTGCTTGTGAGTCGTCCAATCCTCAAGTCCTCTCGCCATTTCCACACTCGCTCTTTCTTTTTATTCCCATTATCCCGTTCCCGTTTGCCGTTTGCCCTGGGAATCCGTCCTTTGCCTTTGTGCTGTCTGATCAGTGATCGTTGGCAGGTCGAATTCGGTCTTCCTGCACTTTCGTGCTGTCCTCTTCTTGGGAAATTTGTTTCTCATCTGATTGTGTTATAGACTCGTTGATGTTTACATCGCCCGCTTCTTCGTCGTCATCTGACAAATGTTCCCCCCATCTTTGTCCAGTACGAAATAACTCTCTGCCTTCGCGTCTGCTTCTCTCTACGTCTCTGTTTCGGTAATTCAGGTGCTCACGAGTGCAAAGGAGAGGAGGAAGAGGTGGACTAACTTTGATGCTTCAGAAACAGAGACTTCCTCTGTTCCTCACTCGCGACGCCCTCAGGAATTTCGGGTCCGTTTGGAAAGGTCCTCATTTCTCTCCAATTCTACTGAAGACGAGGGCCACTAGACTGATTCTGACATCAGTAGTATCATTTTGCTCGACTTTGCTCCTTGCTCGTGTGTGGTCAGTGTTGTTCTGGCCGCCAGCGTTCCAAATGAATCTGCTCTGTGTGTTGGGTGGGGAACAACCATTTGGAGACTGGTCCATCAGAAAGGCATGCTCAAGGGAAGTGCATGTGCGGATTAGTGCGAATTGCAGATCTCTGACAAACCTACAATTGGAGGGATGAAAGGGGGGGCGGGAAAGATAGGTAGACTGACAAGTTACGAGTAGGACAATTTGTCGAAAACACTTTGGACTTCTTTGTTGCAGGTGTTCGGTCTTGGTCGTCCTTAGCTAGCCTGCCTTTAAAATCTTTGGACCTCTAATCGGGTCGGATTGACGAAGTTTGTCTACAAGAGTTGTGCACCGGGCTTACTTTGGAATAACGGGGGAAGAGGGAGAGAGAGTCACGTTTGTAAGATACTGAAACTGTGCCATCGAAAGTGTGAGAGGGGGATAGTTTTCCAGAAGTTGTTGTGGTAGAGTGGAACCCCCTTCATTCATGTCTATGGTTGAGTGTTCTAGCAATCCGGCTACACTGCTGTGAGGAATACTGGTAGGAGAGAAGCAGCCGTCGTTACTTTCACCTCTTTGTAATCACAAATTCGGTCGATTTCCTTCTGGTCGCAAGATCGGGGAATTAACTCAAGTGATCCGGAGTTGGAGCTTTCAATTGGTGGCAGCTCTGGGAATAACTTGCTACAGCCTCACTGCCCTCTGAGGGATATGTGGACACAACGTGCCTCATCATGCCTTCGGTGCTTATGGTTACACATGTTTTGTCGACCTTCCAAACGGAAGGCCGTAAGGCAGTAGCCCTGGGGGGTGAAATGACACCATAATTTATGCTTACTTATTGATCTTACCTCGCAGAATCTGGTCTTCCAACATTGTCATGCTCCCCGCAGAGTCCTCTGTTTGGGAGTTGTTTCTTTAGATTCTTCTTATCGAGGTTTTTTTTGTCTGCATAGGCATTCCCATTACATACTCTCTCTCTGCCCTCTTTCAGTACACCAGTATGGCGGGGGTATGGCGGTGGGATCCTACATGTGTGTGAGCTTCTCTATCTGTGAATTGCAACTCCTGAACTTGTTCGTGTGTGCCTTGAATTTGCAATCAGTTGGTTTTTGGACACAGATTCCCAAGTTGAACTTGATGATGTAGCAGAGTAAGCAGAAACCATAGATCCCTTTGCTTCTGGTATCAAACTTACTTTAATTCCTTTTAATTCAACTAAGGAGCTGAAGAAGATCCATAAAATGAGCAGAATGATTGCAGATCGGTTTTCAGCTAGTATCAGCTTTGCACATCCTGTTGGGACTGGTCCTCAGCGTTGGTTTGAACATTTGGAGGCTTTGAGGGATAATATATGTAAATGGCTTTACAGAGCTTCCCTGCATTCATAGGATGAAATTGGTGGTATTTTCATTGTGCTGTTAGCATTTTGTGTTTCTTCTGTTTCATACTGTAGTTGCATCATGGTTTGCACTATCACATGATGACCTGTTATACACGCATACAGCGTTTATAGGAATTTTCTGTTCATTGTGTCTCTCTACCCTTCTGTTCCCACTTGGCTAATTTTTTCACAATATTATGCTCTCTACTTCCATCTGTGGTGTCATTGCCTAGGAAAGTGCCATAACCTTCTTCAACTTATTGACTCTTAGGCAGGCAAGCTGGCACTACGGAGTTCCCGGAGTTCTGGCAAACAAGGTGCAAAAATGGGGGGTGATGTATATGGTCCAGTTTCTCCGGCCAACTCAATAGATGATGAGCTCTATCCAGAAGATTATGAGCAATTTGGAGCAAATGTAGCAAGTACGGGGAGGACAGCGGGGCCTAGTCAGTCACTTTCATGGGTGGAACCAGATGATCTGAAGCTGATGCATAGGATTGGACGGGGCCCTTTTGGGGATGTATGGCTCGCCACAATCCATAACTCAACGGAAGAGTTTGATGAATTCCATGAGGTTGCAGTTAAGATGCTGCCTCCAGTTTCAGATGAGCAAGTCCGTTCGTTGTTGCGGAAGTTTGAGAGTGTGTTCAAAGCCTCCCAGGGCCTAAGGCATGTCAGCTGGCCTCGTGGAATTTCCTCCAAAAATGGGAAGGTGAGTTTCACTGGGGATGCCTTATCTTCAATTGCTAATGACTTCTGGGAAGGTTTTGAGGAAGATACTGTGTTGTTTGAAGGTGAAGGGATGCATGCATGATGTAACTGTAGGCCCCATTCTTGTCAACAACGTATATTCACAGTAATTTCATCTGCCCACTGTTTTATTGGAGTTACCACCTTGCTTGATTGCATGTGTGAGTAGCTTTGTGAAGTCCCCATAAGTTATCACAGGAGGAAAGAGTGTGACACTGAAACTAGTCTTTCAAAAGTGCTAAGATGAAAATTTATTCGGAGAACCAAAAAGCTGGATTTAGTTTGTACCAGTTCCTTAGATGATTGGTCTACTATTAGACAGGAAGCTTCTAAGATTTGAGGAATTTCTCAGAACTTGGTACTCATGTATAATGCTTTTGGAACGGAAAGAATGTAGCAAGCTGGGTTGAAAGGGGGAAGTACGTTATGTGCAGGCTTTAAGATCAAGTTCTTAACTTCAAGGTTCTGTCCTGAAGTTACTGAAGATCAATTGCTCATGTTGGAATTACTTTGATATTAAAATTTTTGTCCAACAGGCTTGCATCATACTCAAATTTTACGAGGGATCAGTGGGAGACAAGATGGCCCACCTCCCAGGCAACAAGCTTCCACTGTCAGATGTTTTGAGGTGAGCTTGTGTTTGTTTATGTTTTAGCAGTCTAGGATCGATGATAAAGTGTTGAATGTGATGCTTGTGTTGAGCAAGACAGTTGAATTTGTTCTAGTGATGGTACTTTTTTTGTGATAGAAATCATACTTTCTACTCTCTTGAAGGTCCACTCTTCCCAGTTCATAACCCCCCATAGTCCAGGGTGCTGATTAACTATTTGCAACACCTATGGTGTTGGACATAGCTGTGTGCAAACGCCTGCAGATATTTGCACTGTAGAAATGAAGTGAATTTCGCCTTCTTTTGACAGCACACAGCTTGGGTGGGTTTCATCCAGTGTGTTGTCCCCTGGCACCTATGGGTCGTTTGTTTTGGTTTAGTTTGTTTATCCTTGTCCTTGCAATTTTTTAAAGATGCGTCTCAATAATCTCCTGTCTGAAGGTGTGACTTGTCAAAGTTGTGCAGTTGACATTGTAGAGCCTCTAGAGAGACATCCATCGAGACATCTATCAAGGAAGATAGTTTACAATCCATGTAGGTGCAATTGACCAGCAACATTCAATGGTTCACATTGGGCATCTTCAGGAATGATGAATCTAAACTAGAAAACCAAATCCAGCAAAGGGAGAGAGAGAGAGAGTTTAGAATGTTCATGGAAAGCTCAAATACTTATGGGACAACAGAAATAAGTAGAAGAAAGAACCTGGGGCGTTCAAAAAACAGCCCAAAAACAACTCTTCAACATCAGGAGACTCTCGGGTGGAGAGCCTTGTGTGGATATTCTACGAATCGTTTTTGTCTTTGTAGTGAAAGACCTCAGTGAGGAATTTGCTTTCCTGAAATAAACAGTAGTATTGACACCAGATCTCTTAGTAGAGAGGGCAGTGAAAGGAAAGTATTCTTCATTCTCAAGCTCCTGTCTGTTATCTCTAGTGCAAGCAGGGCACAAGTGGTTAGCACGCTTGAGGTTGTTCCATCTGCCAGGATCTATTCATAGGCTAAGCCCTGACCCTGTTGGGGTCTGATTGCTGGGCAGCTCACAGCAGATTGATGCTGGAGTGAAAGGCTTTCCAGAGGAAATCTGGAATGTCCAAACCAATTGTTTATAACAAGGTAAGTCCCACTACTGGAGTGAGCCCCTCACGAAGGTAGTGTCTTTGCCTTCTTAACTAGGCGTAGGTCTATGGCCACAAGGCTATGTCTCATGATTACATTTCTATTCACAGGTTGTGTGAGCCCACCCTTCATTCTCATTGTTGACTCAACAGGGAGAACTGCCTTGTACGAGAAAGCATAATGTTGAATCCAGACTTCTCTTGTAGCAGTCTATCTTCATACAGGTATGGCATGCGCTGTAGTTGCACTGCAGTCCCATTACAGGGTAATAGGCATATTGCAGTTCCCTTGGCCTGCAAGGTCTTAGATGTGTAGCTGTAATTGCACTACCAGGCAGACTGTAGTTCCCTGGCCTGGAAAGGTCTGACACACGTAGTGGTGACCACACTAACAGTCACACTACAGGGGCCAGAGGACGTCATCTTGGAATATAGACCTGCCCCATAAGTGGTTCTGTCTCCCTGCATTCTGATATCTGCATATGGGCACATTGCTCAACATGCAGATGGTGGTTAGATATAACTATTTATATAGCCAGTGGTCACATTGCACCTGACTATGGAGAGTTATCTCTGGAGCCAAGGAAATTAACCCAAAGATTGGTATCTATCTCTGTCAAAAAGGGAGCAAGAGAGACTGTTCCTGGAAGAGGTGAGCAAGTAGAAATGTAGGGAGATACTCCTCTTTTTGCAACCTGTACTTGACAAGAACTCTGCTGTTGGTTGCTGTCCATGAGGTCAGCTGGGCAACTTTAGCAGTCCAAGGAATCTTCCAGGTGAGGTGGGGAGCTAAACTTCTCTTGCAAAATCTTTGATCTGTAGCTACAACACTAATGGAATTTTTCCTGCAACAGGTATGGTCAAGACCTAGTTCGCGGTGTCGTTGAGCTTCACTCACATGGGATTCTGGCACTCAACCTGAAACCTTGCAACTTCCTTTTAGATGACCAAGATGGGGCAGTTGTGGGGGAATTCGGCATTCCAATGCTGTTTGCAGGAACAGCCTCAGCAGCTTCTGAGCAGACTGTGTGGCTGGGCTCTCCTAACTATATGGCTCCTGAGCAGTGGGGTGCAAATGTAAGGGGTCCAATATCTGTTGAGACAGATTGTTGGGCTTTTGCATGTAGCATTGTTGAAATGTTAACAGGTGAGAGGCCTTGGGATCACATGTCTCCTGAAGAAATCTTCAATGCTGTGGCTATAAGGCATCGAAAGCCTACAGTTCCAAGTGGGCTTCCCCCGGCACTGGAACGGGTGTTGAAGGGATGCTTTGAGTACGACTACCGCCGCCGCCCAGCATTCTCGGAGATCTTTCGGGCCTTTACTATGTAAGCTCTCTCTCACTTGGTTCGTGACTCGTACACTCACAGTTTCCCTGTTGCGTTGAACATGATTTGCTTACCCCTATATCTTGTTTATAGTGGAACCACCTTTGAGGTTCATCTTAGTATCTCTGGAGAGCTACTGGTCCTAAAAAATTTAATGCACCCAAGGGTTTTAGACAAGTATTTGTATACACGGGCTAATTCGGCTGATTCTTTCAGCATCGCGACATCACAGAACTTTGTAACTCCACAGGCAGGTCCTACAGAAAAAATAAGGTAGTTGAAACTTGAAAGTGTCAAGGGTCATGAAATTGGTGATGCTGCTCGTCTGATGACTTGGATGACTCAGCTGGTTGATTTTCTCCATTCTGAACCGTTTTGGTGAGGTTGCCTGTATATATTGGAGGGTTCTGCTATACACACTTTCAAGGTTCTATAAGACTGTCACCACTTGGCATTTTGAGGTTTTTCCCTAGGAGTAAAAATGTTGACCAGGAATATTACTCTGGTGTGCAGTCCGGAGGACCCATTCCAGGAAGGAGATTGGATCTGTGTGAAAGAGAAGCCCAATGGTCGATGCTCCCGAATCGGGGTGGTAAAGACAGTCATAGGTTCTGACAAGGTGCTCGTGCAGTACTGTGATAAGCCCGGGGAGCCTAGCCACTGCAGCGGTGCCACTCGGCTCTCATTGTGGAAAGACCCTTTCCTGGTAGGAGATGCAGTGAGACTGAAAGATTGGGTTGACTCTCCACGTTTTGGCTGGCCTGGAGAGTTGCATGAGAGTGAAGGAACAGTTGTGGATATTGGGGTCCAAGATGGAGTGATCTTGGTGACCTTCCCAGGGTCTCGGGAAGCTTGGAGAGCTGATCCTGTGCAGCTTGAGCGTGTCTCCGGGGGCTTGGTTGCTGGGGACTGGGTTCGTCTTCGGAACGGGTGGACAGTCAATGCCAACTCTGGGCAGATGCCGTCACGTGTCGGCGTGGTCCATTATGTTGAGCATTCAGGCAGAGTGAAAGTGGCCTTCTTTGGGCGTGAAACTCTTTGGACAGGCAGTGCCACAGACTTCGACAAGATCTCCCCATTCTTGAATGGGCAATTTGTCCGACTGAAGACTTACGTTGTAGCCCCCAGGTTCCAGTGGCCTCTCAAGGAGAGTGGGGGGTGGGACACTGGGCGAATTGCAAGCATTCTACCTAACGGTGGCTTGATTGTCAATTTTCCAGGCCGTTTTTTCAACCGTAAAGGCTGGTGGGCAGACCCAGAAGAGATCGACGTTGTTCGTATAAATGAGATTAGTGGTGTGTCTAACAAGTACCAGCACATTCAGTCCATGCATTGGGCTGTCCGCCCTGTTATTTCTTTGCTGGGATTTCTGATTGCTGCTCGGACAGGAATAGTAGTAGTGAATCTGGTGACACAACCCTTCATGGGAAAGAAACGATCAGCGTTGAAAACCGAGGCACCAAGCAAGCCCGACGATACTCAGGATGGGCAGCAACAGAATAGCTCTGGGAAGGACTCTCCAAGTCCAGGTAACCCAGTTTGGCTTCCAACCCAGGTTGCAGCAGCTACTTCAACCGTCGCAAATCTCATTTTCGGCGAGGGAGCTGCAACTAGTGTTCGATAAAGCTGCGAAAGGGCTACTGCCCCTAGGGAAAGTTTCTGCTCCCTATGCAGAGATCTGCCAGTGGGTTTGAACTATCCTGATGCATATAAGTGTGCATATGGAGATGGGGAGCCTCATTAATGTATATCAGGTGTACAAAGAGGCACCGAGCTTCTTGGAGTTGTAGATGCATGGGTTGCCGACCCCACATTTGTGGTCAAGTACGAGGGTAGGAATGAATCTGGTGGTAACTGGAGCACACTTTCACTGCAGCAGTAAACAGATGATGTTGTCGGTCCACAAGGGTGTGGGATGGACTGCCAGGCATCACTGCATTGTCCAAGGTCTTTGTCAGAGTGGGCTGGGTGGCCTTCAGTCAGATGGAGGATGACTTGCACCACGCAGTGGACAACTGACATGGTGATTTGGAACCCATGCACTGAACGTTAACTCAAATGCTTGAGAAACAGGGTAATTGCATATGAGACATTGTAAAGAAGACCTGACCCTGGACTTCTCACAGATGTATACTTTGTATATATATATATCTTGAACATACTTTCAGCTACTTTGTGTTTTCGGATGCTGGTCCAGGAAATGTCTCCACCGTTAGTTTGTACGGTTTGGAAGACTAGATAATTAGTATCTCCCTTCCTTTCTTTTCCATGTCTGCGATGCTAATCACATGATAATCAGATTGATTGACAGATTTGCCTGGTGTGACAGTTACTGCTCAGAGGGATGTGCAGAGCTAGTGATCACCTACCCCTGTGTGCTCTGGTGGCTGTGGGGAAACTAAGAATTAGCACTATCAATCCATCTTGCTGAGAAGCTATCCACCAACAGCATGTTCCGGGGCCAGAGTGTCATGACAAGATTGTTGCTCTGCATTGTCCCATCTTGTTTGTAAGTTACATATGCCAGGACTTACTCCTATAGCTCTTACAAGTTGCACATATTACTTCTTCTCAACCTCTGTGTTACTGTGTGGTTCTGTACACAATACCTACCTCTCAAAAGTTGCAGCACACGGAAAGATGAAGGCTGTGCCAACTGTTGAGGAACATACATCGAATCAGCTGCATTTGCTGGCAGTATGAAAAAGAGGAACTGGGGCACATCCTCACACAAACAATGACAGGGTCACCCTGTTAACAAAGCCAAGCCTTGCTGGGGACAACCATGCTGCTGGGTTCTCAGTCTTAGATCACTATCCGAATATTCACGTTTTCAAATATGTAAGAGAAATTGAGAGGTAGAATGTGCAAATTTAGTAGAAGTCTGTCAGACTCCAGCTCAGAGGAATTTAGTGGCAGCCTAAATTTACATGCAGAGCCCACATAGAGCAACATCTCAAAGCTAGTTTCAAAGCTATGCCCTGGGAATCTGACTTTTAGAACACACAGGTCAAAGGTGGGAGGACATTCCATGGCAGGAAGAAAGAAAGGGAATGGAGGGAAGGTCCACTTGGTATGCAAAACTGTGTTAGGCAATCATGCTGGGACAGGAGGCGACCAACAATTATGCCTAGTATGGCTCCCACACCCACTTGCAATGGCGTGTGTGGCCCAAGAGCTCCTTGAGCTTCTTTTTCACTCAGAGGATACCCTTCCAACAAGTCCTCTACAATCATGTTCAGCACCTGCAGTCCATTCGATTTAGCAGCCACTTTTGTCCCAAGAAAGCAGTTGTTGGTGAGATGACCGAGCCCAGAGCAAATTTGATTGGCCCCAATGATGTCCTCCCAGTACATTTTTGAGCCCTCTTAGGTATGGGGTGTTCCTGAAATCCATAGCAAGAATTCAAATGGACAAACCTGATGGGTCCATGAGAAGTATCCCTCCAAGTTTTACTGATATTCTGGGTGCATAAGTAACCCAAGTATCTCTATAAGTAGCCATTGTAGCTTAGTACCAGGACGTTGGTTTCATGGGACAAATAATTTGAACACACCTGAAGTCTACATTGGCCTGACATCATGCCTTTGGCACTTCAACTTGTCGAGTGGAAATCATTTGTGATTGTGCCTTGGCTGAGCCCTGGATTGTCCAACTTCCTTGTCTTGACAGACATACCCTATCTCTTCGTGATTTTACCAAAAATTGTGTGACTGCACCAAGTCTGTCCAACCATACCTGAATGGGGTTTAGCATCCATAAACAGGACCTTCCCAGGTGCTGCAATTTAGGCTGCACTTTAGATTGCCTCACGAGGAAACATAAGGAAACACTTAAGTTACATAGACAGTGAGCTTCAGTATGTTGTGAGGTATTGACAAGGGTTTTGTAGGTGATGAAGGTGTTAATCCTTCCAGTGTGGCATTCCTCGGTAGCACGGACGGGAATATTACATTCATTCCTGAGCTGCTCTTTGACGTGGACAAGTACATGTCCACTTTATGTTGCAACGAAGATGAAAACAGAAATCCATCTGGGACTCTGGGAGTGGAACCTCGTTATTCCGCCCTCATGGCTTTATGTAAGCTTTTTTTTTCCTTACCATTAATAAAGTTTTACAAAAAAAAGCGGTTAAGTTAAGCTGTAAAACTGTAAACATTTGTAAACTCGCAGCTTATTATTGATGACCCTGCTTTACCAGCGGAGCTGGGCAAGAAGAAGAAGCGGAATGTTTCTCGGCGTGAGAGGATATCAGCACGCCTGGACTTCGTTGGGTTTTCCGTAGATTCTCTGGAAGAGGTTGTACTCTGGATGTTTGAGAAATTGTTACAAATAGCGTCAGTGAGGAGTGCAGATGGCAGGGGGAGACAACATCACATGCGTAAGATTGGGGGTAAATGAAGGTGCCAATGCAAATTGCAAGAAAGTGATATTTGTGAAGGGCACGTGGTTTCCAGCGCATTTTAATCTCGCTGTCTCGGATGGCCTCCGTGCGTGGACCTTCGATGGTATTGTTGCAGGCTACCTTCACCCCTTTTTTCCTTTCCAAATGGTCTAGTGAAAGTCACCTGATGCGCTTTGGAACAAAACTTGATTGTGTGTACTCACAAGTTTGAGGTCTTGCGCTTGAACAGATTGCGCACTCTTTTGGCTATTGACCTTGTGCTGTGTAACCTCCTCTTGTGTGGAAAACAGGCCGCCTAGCTCTCTACTGCCGATTGTGCCATTTGCATTCGCAGTACTGGTTAAACCACGACTGTGATATTCAGGGCAGTCACATGAGATAGATGGATATGTGACCTTCCTTTGAATTTTGGCCCAACGAGCAGAGTCCACTGGATGGATATAACCCTAGGATTGGAACCCACCAGGGTCTGATACTCATGGAAAGTAATAGCCCTATCTATCTACCTACAGACCACGTTTGAAAATTGCATCCATCAATGTCGAGACATGTACTGGCATGGCCTCAATCATAATATGCAAATATATTGCCATCAGAGACAGAGGGGGGGAGAAAGTTGGAGGGATGGAGAGAATGCTGAGGTGCAAGTCACTTGCCACCTTCAAGGAATCCAAGGTCTTGGTTGGTGGGGACTGGCATTAAGAGGATTATGCCTGGACTGTGGGTGGTGGGAAGGTTCCGAGAAGTTTATGGAGGCTCGGGCAGAGAAGTGGGATAAATCAGTGGGCTGGGTGATGGAGAAGATGCAGCATTATCTCAGTCAGCAACGACCAGACTCCGAGTACTCCATTTCTGTTGGTGATGACAAAAAGGTACTCCGCAGCAGACATTTGGAATTTGCAGTAGGAGTGCTATATTAACGTAATCTTCTGGATAATGCTGTCAACGCCATCCCTCAGATCCCACTCAGTCAACCCTGTGGTGAGATTGTGATGATCTGAGCGGGAGGTCTTTGGCTGGGTTTCATAAGCCCTTGTCGGTCAGCATGCCGCAACTGCCTTCTGCCCCAATGGTCTATCTCTTTCATTTCATTTTGAAACCCTACATGTAATTTCTTCATAGACAATGGCATATCCATTTCTGCCTAGTTCAATTCAATTCTTTGAGCTGACAACATAAGCCCATATGGATGTATATGGTACTTCCACCACCCCAAGGAACAATTGTGTCCAGATCCTTAAACCCTCCTGGCGGTTCAATTACTTTGCATAGAATTTGAAGATCTCATTTGGGGCTGTGTCCCACAATTTCACATGATTGGTTCAAAATGTGATTTAAGATGATCTTTGAAAAGCAATCTAATAGTGTCCATGGAAATGTGGGTGTGAAAAGTGCAGTTGTCATTTGGAATACCTGACAAGGATGAGAAGATGGTCCTCACTCCCAAGTTGCCCTTGCAGCGGGCCCCAGATGCTGGGGCCATCACACACGGATTGCTGGAGTTTCTACTGGCAGCAAATTGTGAGATCAGTGTAGGTACTTGTGATCAGATTTCAATTTCGACGTCCATATACATGTGCATGGTAATGGTACACATTTCTGCCAAGTCACCAGTAGAGCTGTGACAATTGCAGTTAGATTTTAAATTATTCCAGACAGACTATGAAGCTCATTGCATGCTACAATCAGCCATGTGAAGTTTGAAGTTCCAAGGTGAGATTAATCCTGGTCATTCACTCGTTAAGAGGTTACTAACTGACTCAGTGAAGTCACCCAGTGACAGCTTTTTCACTTCATGTTGAGCACCAAATGATTGGGACCTATATATAAATGGGCTACGTTCTGAATGATGAATGGATCCATTGTTACCTTCTTTGGGGTTGCAGGATGTAGTGGTGAAAAAGTCCCGGAATCTTGATCGCATGACGCAAGAGGTGGAATATTGTCGGGCACAATGTGAGCGGTTCAAGAATGAGAAAGTCCAATTTGAAGAGGATATTGTCAAGAAGGTGAACAAAATTCATTTGTTGGGTCCTGACCTCAACGGCAGGCTCTTCACAGGTTGTCCGAGTATTTCTTAAAAAAGGGACTAAATTTGTCGACCGGAAATAACTGTTACAAGGACTGATTCTGGATTGTGAATTTCAATTCCAATTTTTCAAGGTCTTTCTGCTGTTTCCTTGCTTACCGCAATTAACTGCCGAGGGCCAATTGTGTAAGTTTGTGAATGACATACTCAACACTGTTTGACATGGGATCTGCTTCCAGTCTCTCAGATATTACACACATATGTATAACCAGTTAGATTGAACCTCACGGGTGTTGTTGGCAGTGGTGATGCTCTAGCAGTTCCATATTTGCAATGCAGTCACTGAAGTTGTGGGCATCTGTGTAGTGAGTGAACTTTATATTCACAACTATACCTGGGACTAACCTGCTTTACATTCTAAATACTAGACCATTCAGTGGACAGGCCTGCTTGTCCTTGCTTTGTCCACTAGAGAAGGTTAGCTCTCAAGAGAGAGAAGGACCAACATTTGAATGTTGTCACTTGTGTTTGTGCTTGGCCTATGTTGGCACTTACAATTAACTCAGTTCTATGTTCTGTTTAGTTTGTTGCAGTGCTTAATACCAAGAAGGCTACGCTGAGAGAACTACGGGACCAGTTGGCCCGACGGGCCACTTCCAGTCCAACTGCAAAACCAAGAAAGGAGGAAGCCGAGTCTGAGGAAGGGACAGAGAGCTTGGATGAAGAAGATGAGAGCGACATTGGAAATGAGGGAGCTCATGGAGGGGAGGCCACCTCGCATCTTTCCTGTGGGAACAGGGTTGGTACTGACCTTACAAGTGCCTCTGAACAAGGGAGTGGGACAAATGTGGATCATGGAGATGACAGAGCTGATATGGACCAAACTTTACACAAGAAGGATGTGGAAACGAGGGGATTAGATAATGTACTGACAGATGTCACACAACACTCGGAAGAATCGAAATTGAAAAGCAAGGTTGGGGTGAGTCTTGCACCCAAGAACATTGGTGTGATGGCAGAGGCGGGGCCTACCCTTAATGCTGCTGCTGCCCTTCTTGGTGGATCTGGTTATACAAGTGCCCCCCGAAAACGGCGTCGCATGTGATAATACACATGCATTATCTCACTCTTTAGATCCTCATTGCTTCCAATGCTTAGGTCATTAGCGACTGAGACAATATCTGAACAGGTGTAGCTGAACTTGTATGAAGTCATTCCAAATAATGCAGCGCTCAAGATTGTATTGATGTACAGTTTAGAGGAAGAGTCTCTATCATTAGATACCGGGGCTGTATCGACTGGCAGTCTGACCGTCCATGGGCTCCACTTGTATAATCTGCTCTTGCTGGAAAGCACAGGGCGGAGGAGCCTCGTTAACTGGGGCATGGAATGGGAGGGAGGGAGGGACCTAAATACCAAAACAAAAGGATGCATCAGAACTGAAGAGTTGTGTGAAGGAAAGGCCACAAAATGCGTCGCAAAGGTGAGTGCAGTGAGAGACAGCCGCCTCCACATTCCTTCGCTTTGTTTTTCCCTCGCGCTCGCGACTTGGAGCTTGAACCGACTTGGACGACTGGGATGTACGTGGACGCGATCGCCGACGGGTTCAATGAACGGAGCGCAATGTTGCGTCACGTTCATGCACCTGCGCATCGGAGTTATCGTTGTGTTGGTCGCTGCCGACGAAAGTGTGTGCTGATGTGGACGTTGCGATGCCGTCCGTTAGCGAGATTCTGTGTGGCGAGCCTGGACTATAATTTTAATACGCGGAAGGAATATCAGCAAAGTAGACGTAAGGACTAACGACCTGGCAAAAAATTCTTAGTGTATTCGGAGAGCACCTTAGAGTATGTCCAGCGGTGCAAGCCAAAATGCCCTGCCAAATGCACTCTACCGGCCCGTTTGGCGGGGCTGACTTCCAAGATGGCGGAGGAATAGTAAAAAACCCCTGCCGTGCAAGCCTGGTGCCTCGCTACCTTGGCCTTGCTGGGCAGGTTTGCGCCCGCCTTGCTCCGATGGCATATGTACTTGGGCTATAGAGAGCATGGCAAAGTCGCGGATTAAATGAGGGTTGCAGACACGTGTAGTTAGGAAAGGCATTCCAACATCTGGCGGGCCAGTTTGGAGCCCGCCAGATATGCCCAAATGTGGCGGGGCAAATGCCAATTTGAGCGGCCCCGCAACAAATATATTGGCGGTATTGCACCGTTGGGGTTTAGCTTGGGTCCCGCCCTTCATGGCGGGACTAGATTGGCGCCGGCCAGTTTTTAGGCTTTTTTGCGCCTGAAAAGGAGGAGCTGGAACTTCCGAATGCATTACCCGGCCTAAAGAAACAGCAAAAAGTTTATTTAAGTCTGTCCGGCTCAGATTTAATCTATGGACGGTGTAGATTGGTGAATATTGAGGAGCAACCTTACGAACTGTAAGGTGCCTCGAGAGGAGGAACCGTACGACGTGCCATCAGTAAAATTCTGTCGCCTAAGAGCATCTCCTGCAGCACTGCAAATACACCCAATTTTTACCTATCATCGCCACCATCCGATCTCCAGTAGCCATATCGCACATGTATATATGTAGCCATATATAGTAGCCATATTGCAGCGTCTGATCGCCATATCGCACATGTATATATGTAGCCATATATGTAGCCATATATAGTAGCCATATATTGTAGCCATATCGCAGCGTCTGATCGCCATATCGCACATGTATATAGTAGCCATATATAGTAGCCATATTGCAGCGTCTGATCGCCATATCGCACATATATATATGTAGCCATATATAGTAACCATATATAGTAGCCATATCGCAGCGTCTGATCGCCATATCGCACATGTATATAGTAGCCATATTGCAGCGTCTGATCGCCATATCGCACATGTATATATGTAGCCATATATGTAGCCATATATAGTAACCATATATAGTAGCCATATTGCAGCGTCTGATCGCCATATCGCACATGTATATATGTAGCCATATATGTAGCCATATATAGTAACCATATATAGTAGCCATATTGCAGCGTCTGATCGCCATATCGCACAATATGTTGCATACTTGTAGCGGGGTGGATCATTGTAGTTGCCGCCACCTCTGCAAATACATTTGGCCACATCCACGCCAAGGCACAAACGAAAAACAAGGGCTGGTCGGAACCGGCTACCGGCTCGGCTACCGTCTCGTGCCGGGCGCTCATTCCAAGCACGTACAAATATGTGAGCAAGTCTGCCCCTTCTCTCTTTCTCTCTCGTGCACTTGTCTCACCTAGATTATTCCTGTTTACTCTTTTTCTTACATCTTCGCCTCTGGTACAAGCTTGTCGGACGGGAAGGAGTCACAGTTAAGCTCCTCTCCTTGTCTCGGATAGACGGGTGGTACTATGACGAATCAACCGATCCAGATGATCTAGTACTTACACCTAGTTTTTCAGTGGTTTCCCCATCAGTACTGCATTAAGTGCTCGAGAGGTGCTCGAGTTCCTCCAACCCATCCCTTCTCTTAAAAACAGTCAAATCTAGAGCTTTTGTAGCTCCTTCCTATGATATTAGGTGTCGAGATACGATCTGGGACAGGCACTCTCTCTACAAGTCTCTGCATAGCTTTGAATTTCTGAACTAAATATACGGGCGACATTGGATGTATGAAGGCTTAGCTCGCCACTCGGGACTTTGGTAGCTCGGTCTTTATAAAGCAGTTCAGTATCGACACTTAGCCTGGTTGTATGACCAGCTCCACAGGCTCCCTACCTCCCTCTGTCTTTCTTATGCACGGCTTTTACGCACACAAACAGCTAATTCTAACAAATTCTAGCACTTCAATTTTGTACGTGAATTTAAGCTCGGGACTTTGGTAGCTCGGTCTTTATAAAGCAGTTCAGTATCGACACTTAGCCTGGTTGTATGACCAGCTCCACAGGCTCCCTACCTCCCTCTGTCTTTCTTATGCACGGCTTTTACGCACACAAACAGCTAATTCTAACAAATTCTAGCACTTAAATTTTGTACGTGAATTTAAGCTCGGTAAATATTATAATTAGTCCCTGGAGAGCTGCATGTGCTTTGGTACCTGTAGATGAGTTCACCATACCGGATTCCAGGCTACTTCAGCCCACAAGCCGACACGACTCGACGACATGATTACACGAAAGAATATGAGGATGATGAGACCACGGACAAAGTTCAAATTATAGTACCGTCCCCCCAGACTCTCAAGGTACATACGGATTCCAGATGAGGCTCCAAAGATGGTCAGTATTGATGTGAATTTTATCTAGATCATGTCAATCGCGTAGTCCAACCATCCTGTCTGTACTATCTCCCAGTATCAACTTTAATTTCTAGTTTTATGTTTTCTGGCAGATGAGTTCTCCATATGGAAGTCCAGGCTACTTCAGCCCACCATCCGACATGATCACTCACATGAAAGATTCTGAGGATAATGTCACCCACAAAGTTCAAGTACCTCCTCCCCTCACTGTCAAGGTCAGTATGTATAGTCAACTAATACTATTGTAGTCGTTTCACCATCTACCGTGCATCTGATCAAATAATGTCATTGCATTATGTACAAGTACATGCATCTCTATCAATTGCATATATATATATGTATGATGGATTTACTGGTGCTTCTTCGTAGAAATTTGGGTACGGGTCCTCGAGGGGTCCTCGCATCTTAGAAAGAGCAATCTTGAAACCATTACCTTTCTCAAGCTGTACAAGCGTGTCTAAGAACTGCGAGAATTCTCCATATGGTGTCCAGACATCTTTTCACCCCTAGGAACCTAAATTTCCTACTACACCTGTACACAGTAGCAAGTGTGCACCGAATTCGACCTTGAGGCGCAATGACATTTGAGTGTTTGATCCGCTCGAGCTGCATTTCCTGAAAGCAAGTCTCTCAGCTAGAACTCTTAAGGACCACAAACCATTGATTTGAGGGTAGATTAAGGGCCGTCATTCTGAAAATGAGACTGATGTTTTCTCCTCCGTCACATGATGTTAAGTCCTGGTCAAGCTCGGGGAAGAATTTCCAAGCTGGTCATGTTACCCTGGAGACACCGTGATTGTAACCTCTTGGAAGCGGAGATCTATCTCTAGCGCTGTGTGATTAATTATGTATATCCTAGGTCTGCTCAGATTTCTCAGCTGGTGTTTGAATGACTATGCAATTTCTTGAAGTGCAGGAGGACCTGAAGGAACTGTTGGAGTACCCCAGGAACTTGCTGTTCAGTGAAGACGATCCCTTCATAAATTACCGCGGACAGTCCTTGCCAATGAAGCTGAAGCTGGCGTTCCTCTACATTTTCCCAATATCTGGATGGCTGGTCCAATCTTATAAGAAAGAATATCTTAAGGGTGATATTATCGCTGGCATCACTATTGCAAGTCTCGCAGTCCCGCAGGTGAGTAGCACGGGTGCACGTATTTCAAATTTACCATTGATACAATATAGGCCACGGGTCTTCTTCCTGCCGCTTGTTCAAAGCTGTGTTTGAATCAAGTTTTACATGGATGTTGCTAGACGTCCAAGTCAAATTGGTTTTGATATGGAATGGCAGGACCTGGGCTATGCGAACTTGGCGCACCTCCCCCCCGTTATTGGCCTCTGTAAGTTCAATCATCTACTTTGCTGCACGTTGCCATGCATTTTAATTCTTCCCGATAATATGTGGTGCCCATATCAGACAAAACCCTACCCAGGTAGACGAAGAGACAAGGCCTGATGTCTCCCTCGAGGAGAGTCTTGTATATTATGCTTAATCGATATTGTGCACGCTTTGCCTTTAAAGATGCAGTCACCGATCTTCATGATTTTAATATCAGGTGCTAGCGTTCTTGCAAGATTGCAGTGCTCATATAAATTGAATGGAATTGAGTAGTTTATCATGAGTCGCGTCTTCAATATATTTGTCGAGAAGAACTGGGAGGCAGGTGTTTCACTGGGCATGGACCAGGATTACAGATGAGCTCCCTGTCATATTTGAAAGTTCTCGTCTGATCTCTGATGTATGATACGTCTCGCACCGTGTACAGATTCAAGCTTCGTCCCCCCTTTGATCTACTCGTTACTGGGATCCTCAAAGGACATTGCGATCGGCCCCGTGGCAGTGGTGTCCTTGCTAATGGGATCGTTGTTAAGAGAGCATGTGGACCCGGTCACCGATCCCGACAATTATCTTTACTTCGCTTTCGCCACCACCTTCTTTGTTGGTATCATCCAACTGGGGATGGGAATTTGCAGGTACCACTTGGGCACAAGTTCCAACTCCTATTTACCGCCTTTCACGTGTCTCCAGGTCACATTGCTGTAACAAAAACGTAAGACTGGCGAGATATTTGACAAAGACAAGTGTGAGAAGATGCATGAGAGGTTGGAGAGAGATTATAAGGACATGTTTCCCTTTGGCTTTGAAATGACCTTTGACGTCAAAGTTTCCATGATGGAGCTCGCTCCAAGGGACATGGTGTACAGGCCCCTTAATCTTAAGCATAAAGACGAAGTGAAAGCGCGTCTGTTTAACCTTTCGTCCTGTGGGACACAGCAATGAGATCTATTGCACAAGGTTCCAGAAACCACGCCAAACGACCTTCCGAGAAGACACGTACACTTCATATGTCATGTATTAACTAGGCTGCCATATATTTTAGCACATCGGATTCTCACAAGCTGGACTCTACCATGGGCTAGGAATCTTTAAGAAACACATCGGACTAAGTTATATGTTCCGGGCCTGATCTTGAAGAGGGAGTCTAGAGAGACAGAAAATTCTGGTAAGAAATGTTTTTGGCTGGATTGCAGATTAGGCTTTGTGATTGACTTCCTGAGTCACTCTGTGGTGGTGGGGTTCATGGGAGGAGCTGCCATCACCATTTCCCTCCAGCAACTAAAGGGCTTGTTGGGCTACGATTGCCAGCGCTTGAACCAATACGTAACAAAACCAGGTGGACCTGAAACATGGCGTAAATGCAGTTTCACAACACACACAGATGTAGTCAGTGTTATGAAGAGCGTCTTCACCCAAACTGATCAGGTACGTGCCCACAAGCGGTGTTTCTTTTACATATGTGAACTTAGACCTGTGGAAATGGCATCTTTTGCTATATATCGCAGCTATTGAGCCTAGGTTTGATATTTATCAACAAGCACTCAGTACGTATATGTATACATACTGCACCTAATATCGCAGGAGATGATCCGTGACATATATGTCGGCCAGCACGGCGATCAATTGCATTCTCACCGAATTGAGTCCGTCCTGCGTTCAGATGATCCATAGTCTAAGACAGGTCGAAGGGGCTGACCACTTTCATATATTAATGTTCAGGATATATATCAGCTCGCTACTTACGGGTGACAAGACTAGTTAAGACTGATATATTTACAGCACCTGGGATGTAAGAGCAAAGAGTAGCAATTAGAGTATGTGGCCCAGGTGAAAACATTTATGTACATGATCACGTTGTTCAAAGAGAACCGTCCGAAAATTAATGTCTTGTCCTCTCTAACTATATTGTACTTACTCTGGATACCCAGCTTCGATGTGTACTCCCCTCCACCCTCGCTTGAACACGGTGTGCTTGGGACATGTAAAGCTCAAGCTAATTGCAGGGGGATGCCGTTGAACTGAGTGAAAGGGATAGATGTCGGAAATGTCACACTAAGATTGGGCACCGGGGACTTGGGGCCGTTGAAATCGTCGTATGACTTCCCGGATCTACGATGGCTGCCGCCTGCGAGGGGTAATGTCCTGTAAAATTTGTGAGCTCAATTGATGGTAAAGAAGCAAAGCTTGATTAGGGCACCTTGTCTTGCCTGTTCAGTTCAATTACAGGCCATTCCTGATCGGGCTCTTCTTCTTGGCATTCATCTTGGCTACACGATTCCTCGTAAGTACCAGGCTCCCTGAGCCCGGGACCTCTCAATCTGGACCACATTGCATCGAAATGTTCTTTCAATGTTCAGATACTATTGGCTGCTACGTGGATGTTATTCAGCTGCAGATACTATTGCCTGTCATATCAAGCTTCTTAAGGACAGTCTACTTGGACAAACTAATGTGAACTCAAGTTTATTATAATTCTGGCAGGCAACTAGAAGGAAAAAATTATTCTGGGCGGCTGCCACAGGTCCTTTGCTCAGCATCATCGTTGCTACCGCCTTCGTCGGCCTCACTCACATGGACAATCTTGACCGAAACGGCCCTAGGGCTGTTAATGTTGTAAGGATCCACCTTCGACCCGTGTATTCTCTCTCTCCCTGTCTCTCTTCAATTGTGTTGCACTAGATTTCAATGCCCTGTCCAATCTCATGAATCCCATCATAAGAAATTCCTCCTAGCTTTTAAATTATAAATTTTTCCACATGCTCAACTGAGTTTTATGATGGGGAGGTTGTAGTCTAACATTGTTTCTTGATCTGGACAAGTATCCTGATTTGAATTTCTGAGGAAAATTTCCGGGTGCAGGTGGGCCAAATCAAAAGCGGGATCAATCCTAGTTCACTCGGACATATCATGCAATTCTTGAAAACAAACCCTCATCACGTTAAGAATGCTGCAAAGGTGGCAGTGGTAACGGCCCTCATTGCCTTGCTAGTGAGTCTTCTTTCACGAGCTTGAGAATTTTCTTCTGGACTGTGGTGGCCATTGGAGAGATTAAGATGTAACTTGTGAGGATAAATTCTAAGTAAGTAGACCTAAGCTCCCGAACCCTTGCAAAATGTACCTAGACATTTTCTATATATCAAACGTCCAAGGATGTGGAAACAAGGAGTGGTCCAGTAGAGGTATCTAGTCAGGTTGTGCAACTTGAGATTACTTACGGTACTTTTGTACTTCGTACATAACTTGGTGTGCATATTTTCTGCTTGGTATAGTATACCTGTCCAGACTCCATAGTTGCATCTCCAGGCTTCATAATCCATGCGGGTGAACTGTGAAATCAAAGACCACTGAGCGTTCTTCTTTTAAATGCTCTACATTAAATTCTGACGTATAGGAAGCAGTGGCGATAGCTCGAACATTTGCAGCAATAAAGTGCTACAATATCAACGGCAACAAAGAGATGGTGGCCTCTGGTGCTATGAATCTCTTCGGCTCCATGACCTCTTGCTATGTTACCACTGGTATGCCTTGAATCGCGCCTCAAGGTCTAAGGCTGGGTTTAATACGCATTTCAATTCTCTCTAGGCATGCCTTTTTGGAACTAGAGCACAGTATCGCTTGTATATAGATATGATTTATATACGAAGTTGTTCTGTTTCCTGTTCTTACTAAGTAGCGCCACAGGGGGAATACTTTAGATTCGGACCGTGAGTGCTATGATTCATCCATATGCAGGCCTTTAACTTCCAATTCCCGCACAGCCGTATTTTAACTCTAGGGAAAGGCGTGGTAGGACTGATGCCAATCCACTGCAGCTGTGAAAACGGCCATGAGGTCCCACCGTAAGAGTACTCATGACCATATTACAGCTTTATTGGCTGGATTCAGCCCGACTGTTCTCTTTCTTTCCATGTTTATAATCTAGAAGTCTCCCTCTGACCATTTTTAACAAATTTTCAATGGCATAAAATGACAGGTTCGTTTTCTCGGTCAGCGGTCAACTTCAGTGCCGGAGTCAGCACCCTTCTGTCCAATATTGTGATGTCTGTGATGGTGTTGATCACGCTCAACTTTGCCGGGATACTGTTCCGCCATCTTCCAACTGTAGGACACACTATACTGAATATTTTTAGTTTAAGAATAAAACTCATATTCCAGGCTTTTGAAGATGTCCCAATACATGTCATGAGAGAGAATAAGAGCTGTTCAAACTATAAAGGGGCCGCATGTGCAACTGCCCCTGCTCGCCCTACTAGATAATTGAGGTTTTTCTCTAGCTGTCGCTGAACTTCCAGTAGCTTGATTCAAGTCTGCTGCACTTGGAGTAGCTTGATTTCCTCCCAGCTGCCCAGGGTAACTTTATTTAAATCCATGCTGGTGCCTTCATACATATCTAGAATCTTTGTCGCGTTAAAGTATTTAATCTGAAGCCGTACAAACTTGTGTTAACTAGCACATTCTCTCCTGTTCTAAGTTGCGGGATCATATAATCTGCTGGTGCCTCATGGCTGATCTACCCTTTAAGTTGCTCAAGAACCTTTCTTTTCCTTAATAGGCTAGTATCTAGTTAAATTAGCTTTCAAGACCACTTAATTTCCCAGGTAATTTATAAGTGTCTGCACCTGGTGTGTTTGCTTAGATCTGGTGGCCATGCTAGGGCAGAGATCTACTATATCTATATCTATCAATTGCCAAGACCATGTGTTTTTATGTGAAAATATATGTAGCATCAGTACTAGCTTCACTTTCTGCCAATGTCGTCCATCTGGTTATAACCTAGATCATGGTCCTTTGGGGCTGGAGCCTAACATCCTGATGTGGTTTGCTTCCAGTGCGTCTTGTCGTCGATAATCTTCAACGCTGTTCTTGGTCTGGTAGGTGCTCCAAGAGCGCTGGACATGCAGTCCTTATTTTTAAATTCATATACATTAGCTTAGGACAGATTTTCCATTCATTGCTCGATCATCCTTAGATTTTAGTCTGACATAACTCCGAGGATGACAGTTGGTAATCTTGTCTACAGGTTGACATACGAGCTGCGCATAAAGTATGGAAGACAGACAAGCTGGACTTCATAGCACTATTGGCAGCCTTCTTCGGGGTATTGTTTGACAGTGTGGAGGTGGGACTTGCCATAGCTGTGGCTTTTTCATTGATCAAACTCCTGCTACAAGTTTCCCGTCCGCGCCTTTCAATCCTTGGGAACATCCCTGGCACAACGGTATACCGCAATGTGGTACAATACCCTGACTGTGTGACTACCCCACAAATGTTGGTGGTGCGCATCGATTCAACCATGTATTTTGCCAACTCAAGCTTCATCACAGAAAGGTGGGTCATCATTCTGTACCCACCCACCTCCTACCAGTTTGTTTTGTTTCAAGACTGCAACTCATGATTCTCGCCGCTCGGACTCGCAGACTCAGAAGCTATATCCAGACAGCAAGCGAAACGGCTACAAAGGTGGGCTCAAAACTGCAGTACTTGATTCTGGAAATGACCCCTGTCATGGAGATCGACACTACCGCAATACATTCTATTCAAGAACTTGGTCGCTGCCTGAGATCAGTAGGCATTCAGGTACCTTCTCTCTCTATCTCTAGCTACACAGTCCGCTCTGATCATTGCAGTGCTTGTGTCACCTGTCTCGACTCATTCTCCACACGCACCAACAATCCCTTTCAAGAGCACCATGTTTTCGTTTGCGAATATATATAACTACTTATTTTGGGTAACCCGCCAACTTTACTCACAGATTTGAGGCTCCTCTAGTATTATAAGTGTTGGGCGGTTAACCGGCTGGCCCCGGTTAATCACCGGTTCTGGAATCGAGTTAACCAGAGTGAGACCGGCCTGCTCCACACTACTCGAATCAGGCAACAACAGAATATCCCTTGTATATTAGCATCTCCTCCATGTCCAAGTATTCACGATGACATTGCAGTCGCTGATGTGTCGAAAAAGTGTGGAGGGGGTTGTGAGGTTTGTTCAGGATGTTCCACCTGACCTTGTAATTCAGGACAGGTTCAGGACTGTGTGATTCCAGCTTGAATCTTTGTATTTCATTTCCTCTAACATTCCACTATGCGCACAATCCAACGCAGATGGCACTCTCAAATCCCAACAAGGTAGTTCTCAGAAAACTGGCATCAGCTGGATTTCTGGATGAGCTCGGGCTGCAATGGCTTTTCCTGTCAGTCGACGAAGCTGTGAGAGTGTGCTCCATGCTTTCCACTCAAAGATGTACAATTGCGAGAGTACACGAGCGTGACGGCGCCCACGCTCGTTGCAATGCAACTTAGTCTCCCGCACCTTCGAAGTAATTAGACCAGAGAGCCAACGTTGAGTGTCCAGAATAGCGATACGATTGACAAGCTTTCCGCGGATGCAGCTTCCCATGTGGGAGGGTCTCCATAGCTTGCTCTCCCTCACTTGTACGTAACTTAGATTGTGTCTGTGTGTTGAGGAAGCTCATCAGTCTGAGCGTCGAGTTGATAGAGGTCCCTGATTTCCAAGCTGTGTATAGATGGATGAATGAGGTGCAGATGAAGTGAACATCGTGGATGAAGTATCAATACTCCTAGTGTTAAGAAAAATTGAATAAAAACATTTGGGGAAGTGAAGCGTGTTGGTTCCCATCCCCCCGTGTACCACTTCTCATCCCGGTGAATGAGTTCCATGCATCCACCATCCCCATATTCTGTCCATTAAGCGTAAATGGAAAAACGCTGATTAGTCTTTTTTTTTCCTTTTTACAAAAAAATTAAATGGGGATGGAGGCCTGTAATGGCTAGATTCCTTCTACCTACCTTGTTGACATTTGGATGAACAGATGCTGGATGATGACCGTTGGAAAAGGGCTTGGATGAAACCAGCTGGAAACAATCTATTTTTAAACTAAGTATTGTCTTATATTAACAGCTAGTTTATCTCTAAAATAGAATGAGGTGGTGGCGTCCTATCTAGACAGACACCCGGATGGAATCCAAATAACCAATCTGGGCTTGCCGCTTGGTTAGATGAGATTGTGGGCCTTCGTTTATAAAAGAGATCAGCACGACGCTTAAGGCGGCGGTGTACGTTTGGTGTGTAAACCCTAGACTTGTACCTGTGTGTGAGTTTTGGATGAAGAAGGTGTGAGTGAGGATGTGCTGTTGATCCATGTGAATGATTCTGACTCCTCTCCGTTGGATCCTGCCTATCTCGCTAGCCTGCTTTACCGAGCACACATCCCCGTGATAGCTCAATACCCGTAAAGGAAGAGGAATAACGGGGTGGGCGAGAATCTTGGTGGAGAAGGGGTTGCAAGATTTCGTTAATCATTAGCTACACATTCCTTCTTTGTACGTCAGGGAGCTGTACACTGACACTGTTGCCATGGTGGCGCTTTACTGTTTCAGTTCTCGCTCGTGGTTTTGCTTGCTCCTGGCTTTCACAGTATCTGCTTGCGTTTCTGTAACCTGCGGCAATGGCCTCGTCTTCTAATCCTCCAACTGATGTTGAGCTTAACATGTACAAAGAAACTCCCGCTGGTAATTTTGAGTCGATTTTTGCTAGCATCGTCCGTGCTTCGGTTGATCCTAGCCTGGTGGTTGAAGTTGATTATCCGCCTCTTGGTGCTCCGGTTGAACGCCCTGAATTGGTCCTTGACACGCCTTCTGATCACTGGGTGGCTCAGTTTGAGTTGACCACTGCGTTGGAGGGTCTGAAGCCCACCCACACTCCGCAAGAAGAAGCGGAGCAAAGGCGAAAGTGCATCCAAGCGTTTGAAGGGGCCAGAGCGGCCAAGGCCCTGCAGCGTCTTTTTGTTGCGGAGATAGCACGCAAGCTTCCATTAACTGAGGCCAAAGACAAGCTCTTGAAGGGTTGGCGGCTCTTGTGGGCTGAAGTTTGTATTCCGCAGTTCACAGTAGCTGGGGAGGTTTCTGGCGAGTGTGAGAACTTCCTTCCGCCCAATTTACCCAGTGCGCATCGTCTGTGGGAGTTGGTGAAAGGTGGCAGTTCTCTTGTCTTGGCCAACCTGCAGCCTACCTGGAAACTTGACTACAATGTGGACATAACTTGGGATGACCATGTTGCAGGCATTCCCGTCTCTCGCTTTCCTCAAAAAGTGCATGATATTTTGATTTTCCCTGCTATTGTGTTTAGACATGAAAGATTGGGTTACTACTTGCTTGGATTTCCTGTTAGTGATTATCCGGTGCATACACTGCTTGCCAAGGAGAAGCTTATCCTCTCCATTGTTCGAGTGGCTTTCTGGCTCAAAGTGGACGAAGAACTGTGGCATTTTCTAGGTGAAGGTGTTTACATGCTTCGCAAACACAGATTCATAAGTGGTTATTGCATCAAGGACGGGGAGTCCAAATTGCAGCCTGCACGATCCTCAAGCAGAAGGTAACAACTTAATTCTTAACAGACAGACTACAATGCCCGTCACTATTCGGTCACCATGAGTTGGATGATGTGGATCTTACTGATGATGTGAAAGTTGATGGTGACACTCTTCCTGATCCTATGTCTGAAACCTTGTCTCCCGAGGACCCATTGCCAGGTGATAATACCAGTCCGACCGAAGGGGTCCCTCCAGCCTCTGGTAATGTGCCTAACCTCAATATTCAGGGCATTTGTGATGCTATGGCTACGTTGTCTAGTTGTCCTGCTCTTATGCAGCTCTTTTTGGATAAGCAAGTAGGTTCGCCCTCAGTTACCAAGCTCAAGGAGGTCCATCATGCTCACAAACGGCCTTATCCTGACTATGAGGTAGGCCAGGACTTTGACAACTTCCTCAATTTTTTTGAGATGAGTGTCAAATTCAATGAGCTACCAACCTCTATGATTACTGATTCCTTTCGTTTTTGTCTCAAAGATAAGGCTTATTACAATTATTATCCTACTAATTTCTTATTGAAAGCTTATTGATCTATCTTGATGATCTAGGAAAGACCTAAAAGATTAACTGAATGGGCATTATGTACGGAAGTATTTAAAGGTTGTATTTCCAGATACTCTCACCAGGTTGATAAGGACAATCGGGCATGGTGTAGTTGATGGGCGTGTCTGCATGAAACAACTGAAGTGCCAACTGCTTGGCCACTCCCCATCGCAACTCACCCTGATCCTTGATACTACTACCAACAAAATACTATGTACTATCTTGGCTAAGATAGTCAATGCAAACAGAACGGATTGGGATACAAAGCTGCTGACAGCTTTGTGGTTATACATGACTTCATATAAAGTCACCACTAAGTATACACCATTCCAATTAGTTTATGGTATGGAAGCTTTATTTCCAGTGGAATTCCTGCTACCTACCATGAGAACGGAATGGGGAAAGAGAATGGAATTGCAAGATTCAATTAAGGTCAGGAAACATGAATTATACCATGTGGAAGAAGTACGTGCTGATGCAGCTGTGTAGTGTGAATGCAGGGGAGTGAACATTACATTTGATTCCTTATGAATATTGAGTGAGATTTATCTATTGTGGCAAACTAGTTTATTGTGTGTTGTGTGGTTTGGACCCTGATGTAGTTGTGTAACGATACATATACGCACGACAGTTGGATGAAAATATGACATGTTTATAGCCACTTTTCTAGCCCTGCCACCTCTATTCTCACCATGTGGCCCGCCAGCGATTTTGGAAAAAAATAAATAAATAAATAAAAACACTTCTACTCACTACTCACAAAATAGTTGTCCCTTTTTAGGGCAAACTAACAAAAGGTACTATAGAGGTACATATGTACTACATACTCATTATTTTGGATTCTTCGCTAACTGTACCTCAAACATGAACATTGTCCTAAGGTACTAAGTGGTAGATACATATTCCACATCTAGTCAAATTAGACCGGACGTTCATGTACTCTTCAGCTATGAAATGAGTATAATAACGCTAAATTGACTTGGGTGATAATAATATACGCAAATTATTTTGTCTAAATTAATGAAACGCATTGCGAATCACTACACAAAAAAGAGGGAGGGGGGGGGTTTACATATGTCAAAGCGAATGTACATTACTGTATTCTTTCATCTTGAAGGGCTATTGTGTCTTTGCGTTGGGAATGGACAACACCACATTAATTAATAGTTATAATCAATGTGTGATGTGTAATTTCTTTGCATACAATCGGTCAATCAACATTGTCAACATATATAATTCATCATATATTGCATTGATATCATAGTTAGATGTACAATTCATAATGTCAAATTAGATATGCAAGCTCGAAAACGGCTATCAAGCCACAATAATGTTTTGAGCAAACTTACTAGAGAGCATGGCTCTTATTTACGTTGGTTTGAGCAAGAGTTGTTTCTCTCTTGACATAAAATATACGATAGACCCAATAGTTAGGGCACACGAAGAACTGCTCATAAACAGTCTCGTTGGTTCCAAAACTACATAAATGTATGTTGGATGTCACCCACCTTAGCCAATCTTTAAAAAGGGGGTCAAATGGTGAACCGGTCATCTAATTAATGTGTGGATATATGAGGATTTATTTATGCCTCTCATTTCTTAATATTAGCGTCTTCAATGCACCTATGGGCCCCGCTAGTACGGCCATGGGGTGAGCTCATAAGCCCACCACCCATTTGTTGGGTCCAGATTCTGAAATTTTTCTTAAGTCCTTGTTCATCTACCGCGGCGGACTTTCTAGCGGACTGGGCAGACCCTCCAGCAGACCGACGAGCGGACTGGGCACACCCTCCAATAGACCGATGAGCGGACTGACTCCAACCTTCCAACGGACTGGCAGACCCTTCGACAAAATATATATTTAATAACACACGTCACTAGCAGACCCTTCGATAAAATATATATTTAATAACACACGTCACTGCCACATTACAACTTGATAGGATTTGAACACTAATCCTCGTGCTTTTTGTTCATTGCCCTTTAACCACCACACTACCCACCATTTTCTATAAACCTTTGAAATAACTAATGCTTTATTTGCATATTGTGGCCCCAGCAGACTGGCCGGGTCCGGGCACTCCCTCCCTCTACGACCCCCTCTGCCACATGCGGGCCCCGCCGCAGCCAGATGCGCGGGCATTGAAGATGCTAATATTGTTCAATGAGAGGTTTTTTTTATGAGGTATGTTTGGACAACCACATTCCGTTAACTAGGACCACTAAAAGGTTTCCACTTTCCAAATTGAATGTACTAGCATTAATTTGGGTGAAATGACACCATAATTTATGCTTGTTTTACCCTTTGTCTTTTGACATAGATAAAAATATTATTTGAAAAAAAGAATATAATTAAGAAGACTATGAAGTCAACTTAAAGCCAATTTATTTTTATAAGTATTCGCACAAGTGCTTGTAGTGCATGGTCGTTTTGATTGTTATTTTTATAAGTATTTGCACAAGTGTTTGTAGTGCATTGTCGTTTTGATTGTCTTTGATGATCTCGACAACGTACTGAACGGTACAAGTTTTGATTTTTGAGACATGGGAGCAGTCCCTTGACGGTCAACAAAGGGTCAATAAAAATAGAAAGAAAAGTAATACAAAAGGCACTTTCTCCCAACATTTTTTCCTTTACGCGGATAGCCTTTTAAAGAATATGATAGATCTATAATTTCTTCTTGAATGATGTATTTGTTGTGCATCTCAAAATAATTCATGTTAAAAAACTGTATGTTATTTTTTAATTCCTAATAATTTTACATCCATTAAGTACATCATCCATAAATTGGAGGTATAAAACTACAGTTGTTGTCACTCTGAGCTCTCCCACATCTATAGTCAATTCCGAGCTGCATAGGTGCACATCGGTGTGCTTATGTACAAAAACTGGAACTGCAGCCACAACAAGTTGCAGCTACTAATTATGGCACCAATGTTTCAAAGGATGGTTGCTTCTCTTTGCTTGGTCATGTTTCTGATGTCAATTCTATTGAGAAAGGCATCTGCTTACTGTGTGTTTAACGATGCGTCCTATGCCATCACCGCCCTACAGGTGATCATGAACTATGAGTCATGAGCTTAAAACCTACATGAAAGTGCAATGAGTTACAAAGTTTGAAATGTCCTAAATAGTATACAAATAGTTGTCAATATTGTACTCCACTCCACATATGGGAAAGTCGTCAATTCTATATGTTTGGTCATGGTATTGATACTAGAATTAGGTTGAAAGGCAGATGTCTACGTATGTATCATATACATATATCAACATTTTACAAGTTTATATCATGAGTTACAAGAATTCTTGAGTAAACTAGTTTTGACCGCTCTGCTTCTAGTTTTGAGATTTACCAGCAAGAAATGCTCGGAATGGCAATCAAATCTCAAAGTCTAGAATTATTTCTACTACTATAGATGTATCAATAATAATATTCCACTTCGGAAGAAAGATACACTACTATTGCATTTTATTGCTTCTAGATAAAATATTGTTGATATGATCTTCACATCATCTTCCCTTTGTGTCTATAGCTCCCGGTGACGTCGGATTCCTTCAAAAATATTGTACGTGCGGGCAGCTCTAGTTGTTGCAACTGGAAAGTATATGACTGTACTCTTGTATATTCGACAAACGTCAATAATCAGCATACCGATCAATGCGCAACAACCCCATTTGCCATCTTCAAGTATCAACTCGATTTGGCAGAGGTAGAAGCAGCAATAATTCTGAAAGAAATTGAGACTATCTTGAGCGATCTTAGTTCTATGTTCCCCAATAGCCATACTATAACTTGGATAACAAATTTTGCGGGCGTAATTATACCTGTTGAGTATAGTGCTCTTTCACCATCGAATGCTGCAAGTCTCATAACAAATATCATCGGTTACAAGTATATCCCGGACTTCGTTGTGAACGTTATCAATGGGGGCATAATTGAGCATGACTTCGATGGTAACAATGTTCCAGTTTCATGTTGGGAAGGAACATGCCAAGGCCCAAATATCAATTTGGATGGAAGCACAGGCCCTCCTTCTAATATTTGCCCTAACGGCATTGACAAGTAAGCTACATGGAAGGACATTGATGTTTTGATAGGTTTTTAAACATGTTCTCTACGGCTGAGGATGCCAAAAAAAGCCCTAAGATTGAATGCAAGGAGATAGAAGAGCTACTCTAATAATCAAGAAAGCTCTCCAAAGTTTCGAGTTGGAAAATAACATGTAGTATATCTAATTTTGGATTGAAATAGTGTGAGTTGGAGGGCATAGTACTTTGACTTGCAGATCATAGCTCTAATTCATGGAGTCGATTTGTACAAAATCGGGCGCATTCAATCAATACGGAACTATAGTACTAAAAGGAAGAATGTTAGCAAAAGAAGAAGACACTTGACACTATTAGGTGTGCGATGGATTTTCTCACAATATGTATAAATATTGTCTCTGCAAGAAATGAAGAGATTCTCCGTCATATTTTGTGTAAAAATGTTTATATGAGCATATGACGATAACGAGATGGAGAGTTAGGTTTTTTATGTGAGTATCTTTGTGTGGTTCAGGTAATTTAACCCATAAACGCCCACAAGGCCCAAAATGGGTCAAAGGTTGGGTTTAAGCAAATGTCACGGGCGCAAATGTGGGCCAAATTCTTTTTTTTTTGTGCATGCATAGCGTGTTGTTGTTGGGATCTTGCATGCAAAAACAATTGAGCAGATGCAAACCGACGGGTGAGATTTAGGATTTCTCGTGGCTAGGGTCTGGCTGGGCAGACTTTTGCCTGTTTCGTTTCCTTCTCTCTCTCACTCAGCCTCGCGCATGTCGCTTGCAGGTTTCCATTGACATTGTGATTTTCTTGCAAGTTGTCTTTGCCCTTTCATTCTCATGTAGGTTGACGTTGCGGTCGGCATGAGCCCGATGTTGTTCCTTGCTTGCATTTGTTTGTGGTGTAGTGTCTTGCTTTGCATTGTTGCGCATTCGGGCTACTTGTCTGCTTGGCTTCAATAGAGGCGGCGAGTGTTGTCAGTTAATTGCTATTATGGCTTGTTAGAGGGCTGCTTGGGACTTAGATTGAGACCAACAGGAGCCTTAGGGGTGGTAGCAGCAAGCTTTAGGGGGGGTTCTTCACAAATCGTGGGTATGTGTTCCTTCCCATCACTATTCCTTCGATCATATTCGCTGTCTGCTTTCTGAATGAGGTCCAATTGTGTTTTTTTTTGTCATGGGCTTGATAGTCTGGAGCTTCATCTTCTCACGCAACTCACTTTCAGTTTTTTGCGAGCTTTCATCCTTGATTTGCTAGTTTGCCCAATCCTGAGTGAAGGTATGGACAGTCCTTGGGTTTTAACCTCTTGTTCAGCCTTCTCGGATGCCTCCATGAAAATGTCTGGTTATCGCTCATACCCTGCTGAGCTGCAGAAATTGTCGAGCCCAAAGTCCTCTTCTTCTTCAAAGCTTTGTTAGTTTTCACTCGTACTGACAACATGTGTGGGTTGTTGCAGGATGGCTTCTTCATTCTCCAGTTTGGCCTTCTTCGCACTACCCCTGGTCATCATGTCGACATGTGGTGTCTTGTTCTTTAATCCTTTGGAATCTGACCATTTTTTATACAGGCCTTCCAGCTCACTTAGCGCCTCGAGCTCCTTGTCATTGAATTGACTTGACCCCTCAACACTCATCCTTGCTTCCCGCTCAAATGTTGTACGACTAACAACTCTTTTTTCTCCCATATATTGGCTGATTACCTCAAAGGGCACTCCATACAATTGCCCATGAGGTTCTGCCCAGTGTTGGGAGGATACATTTTTTCTGCCATTATACCTTGAGGGTAAAACCCAGTAAGGGTATTATCATATATACCCTATCCTAGAAATTCAAAAATACCCTTACCCTACCTTTGTCAGGGGTAATTATTTTTGTTATACCTTTAATGGATTATACCCTGGGGTTTGAAATTTCGAAGGATACTGTCATGGACATAGCCCAGAGGAATTTACCATGAGTAAATACTAGAAGTTACCAAGTTATCATGTTACCAAAAGTTACCATGATTTACCATGATCTACCATGATTTATCATTAGTTACCAAGTTACCGGGAGTTTACCAAATTACCGAGAGTAACTTGAGAAACTGCTCAGGAAGCTTCATTTGGAGGAAACTTCTCCATCAAGATACCTCCTTTGGTTAAGGAAATTTCTCCATCAAGAAACCTCTATTGGGGAAGCTTCTTAGAGAACTTCCTAGTAGCCAGTATATATAGGAGGTGATTCGCGTTGAATTCGTTTGTATTCTTCAATCATACCAGGGACAAGAGCGGCATAGATGTAGAAGCGGGTCCAGTGCTCAAGTGATCCACAAATGAAACAGGGCACACGTTTACCTTGAACCTCATACCGTGTGCCAGTCTGAGTGTGGCCACAATGAGAGTCAGCAGGAGGAGGCTTGGCAGGTGCGGCCCTCCAGGATCCTTCTGCCCTGACAACCTTAAGCTGAGTGTAACACAATTTTAAGTAAATTTGGACTAAAGTTTGGTCCAGAAATAAGGAGAAATATCTGAATATGTATTTTTTAAATCTTTTAAATGAATTTAAATGGATCATTTTAAATATAAATATAAATATATAAATAATTGTTTGTCTATTAATATATAATATGAGCAATAAAGAACCATCATGTATAAACTTCAGGAGAAAAAGCAGTTTTTATTTGGCTCATAAAGCAAGTTCTACTGTTCACTCGACGTTTAGTAAGAATTGAGAGATACCAACAGTCAGTAGCTCAGTTGGTGAAGTGCACTGAGTGCTACCCAGATGATTATGAGATCAAATCTTGCTACTGACGAGTGTGGTATGTTCCTGGGTGGTGTCCCATTCCAACGCCACATGGCGGGGTTACTGTGAAAGAGGTATACTATTAAGGGGGCCTGATTTGTGAGCTGTCGCTCCCAGGTGTTTCCATTACATTAAAAAATAAGTTAAAAAAACGGGTGTCGGGTGATAACTCGCTTCATGATCCGTGGCCTGATGGATGATTGGAGCATCAGTCATATTCGTAACCGCGACTGAGCTTACGAAGGCCATTACTATGTAACGTACAAGACAAATCAATCAAATATGTGAGCAAAACATGACACAATGACACAATATGAAATGAAATGAAAGACAATGGGGAGACACTGATGATAAACAACCAGGTTTTATTTCAGAACCATGTCAATTTGAGTAAGTCTCGCCCGATGCGGCATGGACCAATACAAATAACGTAAACCATGTCAATGAGAGTAGCAACTTCTAGAAGGAGGGCTGAACTCCGTTAGCACAAGACGATGTCGGCCGACGTACTTATGATGAAAATATTTTAAGAAAAGTCATTTCCCAAAATCACGATATTTTGACAAGGTTGGAGGGACCATTTTCAAATCTGTATTCTTCCGTTGTTCCGAAGGTTTTCGTCAGCAGAAGATGGAAGAAGTCCCTGAAATGTTGTCTCGAAAATCGTAGATATGGTGATGACCTCACAAAAAATATCCTCCAATATTACCCCAACCAACAATGTCTTGTGCGACCGACGTGCAGCTGTACTTCTCGAAGAATTGGTGATCTTGCAGACTTTCAGTGAATCGCGAAGATGATGAATTACTCGTATGCTCTTCAAAACATAATGTGCAAGTAACTGACCCTGGAGTAAGATGCTGAAAGTATCCAATTGGGGAGTAAGTATGCTGCTCGTATGCTTCTGGAGAGTGGCTCGGTGGCGAGTACGTTGATGGAGAGAGTGACGTTTTCTGTGAAATCTTCAAGGAAATAGTGTCGGGTGACCAGTCGAGGTTCATCTGTGACGAACTGTGGTGCTTCTGACGATTTACTGTAAAGCACTCATAAACTGATCACCAACTAAATAATCTCCAACTGACTAACCACCAACTAATTGATTGGAGCTGTCACAAGCAATGTCAAAAAATCTATTTACTGTTAGGTGTTTGATGCTATTGTTGTTCATGTAGCTGAATTGTATAGTGGTCGTTTTGCTATTCCCATGCGAACAATATCGGGTCACCAGAAACTGTCATATTCAGACTCTCGTATCAGCCACGGCCCACCATCATTGACCAATATAAAACCATCAGCTGCATGTCAGCTGAGAACTAGATCTTCGATTCATTGTGTGCGACTCCAGAGAAACACCCTAGCCCACAAGTAGTTGGCCAGCAGCTTGAGATATTTCTCCGGGCTGTGATTGAATGAACTGGAGATTCATTCTTAGCTCATGGTTTCATGTAGGTGGTGCCTGATTCCGATTTCGGAATATGGCAGTCTCAGTGGACTTGATGTTGTTGGAATGGGAATAGCAAAAAGACTCCAAAAATCGGAAATCCAAATATATATATATATATTTGACGTTGCGACACCTCGGCGTCGCAAAAGCGTCACTAAGGGTGCCCCAACGCCTCTGCGACGCTAGGGCGTCACAACAACATCACCACAGTGGGAGTTTGTTTTTTTTTTTTTTTTTTGGGCTTTGCCGCCCTCAACTTCACAAAAGCGTCGTTGGGGGCGCCCCGCGTTGGGACGCCCAACGTTGCGACGTCAGGGGGTCGCAACGGCGTCGCCACAGAGGGTCGCAATGGTGTTGTGGTCAGCTTACATACACACAATGACGTCGCTTGGGGCGCCTGGCGGTGGGGGGTACAACAACGGCGACGATGCTGGGGCTGGGGCTAGGCACTAAGGTTGTGGAGGTTGCAACTCCCCGGCGTCACAAGAGAGACCCTTTAGAAAGAACTTGAAAGAAATCTTTATATGTATATATATATATAGATTGCTTTTGTGATACATAGATGTAACGTAGGTGTGTTGGTTAGTTTGTAGTGTCTTAGAAATGTTATAACGTGGAGGTCTTAGGTTCAAGTATATATTGCATGATATATGTAGAACGATGAACATATCGCCATTAGACAGAATTGGAGCCAATGGTCAACAAATTTTTGAAATTCAAATTTTCCCGCCTAAATTCAAATGTACCCCCTTAAATTGTGACGTCCGGCCGTCACACTTTGCGACCCCTGGACGGTGCTAATTCTGCATTGCAGAGTTTTTTTTTTTTAATTTTTTTTTTCGACACCCGGGCATCGCAAATCGCGGTTTCGCATATTTGCGACTCCCATTGGTCGCATATTTGCGACATTTTTTTTGGCGACGGGCTTGCGACGCCCAGGCGTCGTAAATTTTGTTTTTTTCCCCGCCCGAAAAGGGTTGTTTTACGACGCCGCAGTGTGGCTGCAGCGTGGCCGCGGCGTCGAAACCCCCCCCCCCCCCCCCCCTTTTTTTTTTTCCTGTAATGCCCCTTGTTGCCTTGAGCACATTGGGGAGTTGGTTGTTGTTGGCTAAGAACTCCACTTCGTTGTGTCTCCTTGTCAAATCCCACCATAACCATCCGCTCCTCCACCATATTGAGTTCTATCCGCTTTGTCAGCAAAAACACATTTGCTAAGGTGGGTTGGGCTACTTGTAGGAGAGTTGTATCTCGCACCCTTCTCCTCAGCTCCTTGTCCAGGATCCCATACCAGAACTGGACTACCTGAGCTTCTGTAACCCCTTGTGTTACGTCTATCAAGCGCCTCATGCGAGTGTAAGCCTCCCTCAAACTCTCAGTAGGCCTTCGTTGGAACTCTTGCAAGTTCCGTAACTTCTCTGTCATTATCCCTAGGTAGTTTCTCCTCAACTCCTCGAAGAACTCCACAACTGGGTTAAATGCAGATACGGGTGCTAGTGCTGCAGCAGGAGCTTGATGGATTTCCCAGCTCCTGTACCACTTGTCTCACTACTAGTGCTTGTAGTTGGAGATGTTTGTGTAACTGCTGGTGTCGCCGCTACCCTTGTGTCTCTAGTGATGGAAACATAGTTAGATGACCAATACTCTCGCCACTCCTCAATCTCCACCGCATGTCCCCGCCTAAATTCAGTAATAAATCTTCGACTTTACACTGGCTGGCAGTAATAATAATCGCCTCATTGAACATAAAAATGCATGTGGCCCGAAGTGGTCTAAAAAACAGGATTTTATGCTTGTTTTATGGATCCAAAAATGAGGGCATAGCCGGACGAAGCAGTTTTTAGGAGAATCGGCATTGGCTAAAATAGTGAGAGAGATAGCCCATGTTTTCAAGAGTATGAATTGTGGTTGAGTAGGAATGTGCGTAGGATTATTAATAGGAAATAATTCAACAAAATGGAGACAATCTCTTAAGGGATTCTTTTAATGATCAGGAAGGTTAAAATTGTTACAAATTCTCATGGTGAAAAATCAGGAAATTTGTGGAGATGATGAAGGTACTAGGTAGGCACCTCTATCTACAGTCAATTTCTCTGGATGAAAGTTGGTGGGTTGACGGAACGCCTTTTTTGTTGAAGGGTGCAATTCGATGATCATGTCCACTATGATCATCAACCATCAAGACAACCAAAACAGTGAACAATTGGTCTGCAAAGGATGTAGGAAAGACAGTGCACTCAGAGGCTAATTTCTTTGGTTTGGACTCCGGACATGCAACATCTGGACACATATCTCTACATGCTCCTTTCCTTTCAAAGCAATCTCATGTGAATTAATCTCGGAATTAATCTACCATGGTTCAGTACCAATGTCCCAGTATTGCAGGTAAGTAATCAAATGACTTGAAAACCATGGTGGTCAAGGCCATTCCAGTACTTTCTGAATGCACTGCCATACTTAAAACCTACTTCATTACCGGATTACCTGCCTCTGATCAAGTCTACCTACAAAAGCATCCTTATCGCAATGAGAGGCATATGGATGAGCGCATGAGGTTTAAGAATGCTAAACTAGGCAAAAGTTGTCTGCATGTTGTTCATTCTGCTCATCAACATACTTCCGAATGTTCTCATGGGGTTGCCATGGTTAAGGGTGGCTCTATAGAGGCCTCTCCTACGTTAATGGAGGAGGTTAAAACCTTACAACAAGAGCTGCACACAACCCTATTTTAAGTAATTCCGGACTTTTGGCTTAAATCCGGACCAAACTTAATATATAGCATAATTAAAATTAATTCAGGTATTAATAATAATATCGTGGAATATTGAGTCATTTAACTTGTGAAGTTGCACAATCCCATTCATGTAACATTGAATGGTAAGTCGAATGACGTACTTTGCATCAGAAAAATATAAAGATAAGATCGATTGAATGAAGTTATTAATAAATTGATAGATGTATGACATAAACAGATGATTCAAGAAGATAATATACAAATGAAAAGTAAACATCCATACCATGCTTACAGTATAGTAGTACCATGAACCAATGTATTGCAAGTTTTCAATTGATGGATTAAAACGTTGAATGGAATAAGGTTGGATTTCAATGAAACATATGAATTAATATTGTGGAAGAGTGTCATGTAGATTCAGCTATAAAGTCATTGAACCAAGCTGGAATTAGGTTTTAGGATATAGAGTTTGGCTAGGATACATTGAAACATAGTACTTGGTATGAATGGAAAAGAAAATATGGGAAAATGTACAGATGACTTGGCACCTATGAAAATTTGTTAATGAAATATCCCAACCACAGACTGTATCCAAATTTCTATGAGGAATGTGAATCAAACAGTGAAGTTTGGTTTAGGGTTTAGGGTTTTAGAAAACTGTAAATGGACAAACAATTATGGAGTTTGAGTCTTTACCCATACGTAGAACAATTCATGAAATATTATCCCCACCACTTCGACTGTACCCAAAATTGGAAGTAATAAATAAATAAGCATCAAACATTGAAATTAGGTTTTAGGGTATAGAGTTTGCGAGGGTACTAACCATAGTACTCGGTATGAATGGAAAAGAAAATATTGGGAAGGGTACTATGACTTGTCACCTATGATTTAGGGTTTAGGGAATAAAATTTCCCAACCACAGATTGTATCTAATCTATGAAGAATGCGCATCAAACAATGGAGTTACATTTAAGGGCTTGGGGTTTAGGGTCAGAGAACTATAAATGGACAAACAATTATGGAATGTGAGTCTTTACGTGGAGGTCGTACAACAATTCATGAAATATTCCCTCCACTTCGACCACACCCAAAACTGGAAGCAATAAATTAAATAGGCATCAGACATTGAATTAGGTTTTAGGGTACGGAGTTGAGTAGTGTAGTAAACATACTACTAGGTATGAATGGACCAAAAAATCTGGGAAAGTGTACAAGTGACTTGTCACCTAAGAAATTAGACTTGAATGAAATATCCCAAGGGCCATTCTATTATGCCCAACCTTGTAAACCTTGAAGAATGCGCATCAAACATTCGAATTAGGTTTAGGGTATATGGTTTAAGGTGAGGACAATGTAAGGACTGAAGGCTTCATAAGTATTGTCTTTAGAATGTCCTAATAAGATAAACAGACCCAAGATAAATTGACCTAAGATGACACGGAATAACGGGTGGCAAAGCGAGGTTCAAGACAAAGAAAATTGAGAAGAATCTTAAGATAGTCCGAAAAGGCAGTAAAGGAAATATAACTCTGTACTTGAAGCCAAACTTACAGAAAGCTACTGACGAGTAATGGGAGAAGATTCACAAGATTCAGAAGCAGTAAACTGCGAGAAAGCTTGTCCATTGAAGCAACAACTTTCACAAATTGCCACGCGGTTTATACTCAGGACATTTTTTAGACCAATCATATTGAGCCCAACAATACGACCATGTGGACAGAAAATGAAGGAGATGGGCGAATCTGTTGAGGAGAAGACACTTTGGTGCCAAACCAGAGAACCAAAAGAAATGGGTGTAATGTGAGAGAGGAACTACAAAGAGAAGGAAGCAGTGACATCAGGAAAACTAGGAACTTCGGATGATTACTCGAGGTTCCTGAAACGTTACAGAGATGAGGTCCGAAAAAAAGCTGGTGGCTGGCAAAGAAGGTAGATTAACATTTGATCACGTGAAGATAAACAATTGGAGAGTGGAGGTAAAACATTAGTTTTATTCTTGAAAACATGTCGAGGAGTGAACCTCCACAATATGTCCTTGTCAACCTTGTTCTCCGCCCGAGGTTGCATTGTCTTCATTGTCTGACTGTTGATTGGCCTCATCCAAATTTGCTCGTGCTTTCTCCGCCTCCACCGCGGTAATTTTCTTAGAGCTATTACATGTCGTGTTTTTTTCTGGCGGGCATTGTCCAAACGACAGAGTTAATGTGAATCCACTGAGGGGGATCATCTGGATTGAGCTCCCAAACTTTGGACCAACAATCTCTGTACCTGTCCAAATCGGAAGGGCTACCTCCTTTCTTGGGTCTCCATGTCTTCATCTTCTTCCGACAGATCATCCTCTGCAGGTGTATGGATTAGACCTGCCTTGGAGTACGGATCTGCAATATGGGTTGATAAATTTGACTTAGAGGCTGTAGCACTACAACAGATCGCGGTAGTTATGACTGCCAAACCGTGGTAGTCATGGTTTTCATGACTTTGACCATGACTACACCATGTTTTTATATGAAATTGACCTCCCGCAGTCATTTATACGATTGTAGTAATATGAACGACTATCTAAATAGTCGTCTGTATGATTACATGGCTTCGGAATGGACGGAAGGCTGGTCAACGGCAATTGACCAGATTTAGCTCACCATTCGTAGTCATTTCCATGACTACAGTGTACATGGATGAGGTTACATAGTCATGATGACTACTGGGATTTTGTAATTTGGTGTGTATAATACAATTAAAACAGCATATGATCATATGAATGACTAATGGGTGTATTGGTTAACAGATACTGAACTATAACTCTTATAGTAAAGAGGTTGCAGGTTCAAACTCCTCTAAGTACAATCAAATGGATAAGATGGCCCTAGGGTTAGTAGGCGAGCTAGGTATAGCACGTGGTATCCTAGATGGACTGCCACGTGGTTTTTTCATATTTATAAAATGCATTATGCCATGTGGCACAATGCGGTGCGACGCGGCGTTTGACATATGCTTTTATTTTTTTAGTTTTTTTAATTTAATTTAATTTTTTAAATCAATTGCGTCTCGCCACGTGGCACGGCAGCGGCGGCTGCAGTATGGTATATATGACTGCAGTGAGAGATATCACTTGGTTCATATGACTATAGTCATCCGGACCGTACCATCCTGTACTCATTGTATTGACTTGGTTTGCACGACTTACAGTCATAGAAGTCATATGTACCGTTTATAACTGCAGAATAGTCATATATACAGTCATTTTATTTTTGAAGAACAAGTGTAATGCTTTCTACGATGGGCTATTTTCGGCCCAGCCAATGGAAGACCTCTGCTTTGTTGTGACAGCCGGGTTTATGATGGCTTGTGTGAGAGACACACATCTATTTTCCAGGCCCTAGTTTGCTTTGCTTACCTTATGGTAGTTGGAAACAATTTGAGAGGCTGCAAGGAACTGTTTGTTGCAGCTATTCGGGTACCCATGTTGGCCCCTGTTATGTTCCAACCCGGATGGCTTTGTTAGCTAGATGCTTAGGCCAGGGTATGGTGAAGATTCTGCTTGCGGATATTTGGCTGACAATGAAATATGACAGCAATATATAACTAGTTTTTGAGGCAGCCAGGGTGGTCAAGTGGAAATACCCCCTGGACATGGTGTAATGACAGTCAAATGTGGAATGATGTGAATAGGATGTACTGACAGTATTATATACTGTCATATGATGTGTATGCAGTCCTTTATCTTTACCTTGCTGGGTCACGAACTTTGATTTTCAGCTGTAGCAAGAAATAAAGGTATAGGGGTATTCTGGAAAACTTACCGGACATATCCACCTCCCCTGTGGGGGCAAGCTGTGTTGTAGACCAGTCTAAGCAAATACTAGCAGGGGCAAGATATTTAAATCTGTGATGTCCAAGTGTTCTTCTTATTCTTTTTGTTTTGGAGTAAAAACCCTCCATGACATCCATGGGGTTTGAGTAAGTATGCTTGGATTACAACTTGCGGACAGTAAATCTATATGACCATTTGACCTGCAACACATCAAGGCCAAAATATGGCCAAGTACCCGTCATCCCACCCAGACCTCTGAATGTGTATCATGATCATGACTGGTGGTCAATCAGCATCAGTGGCATACTCTTTGGGTTATGAATAATACTGACATGAACATATTATTGTGCATGGATGTAATTCTGGATTTTCTAAGCTTGATGATTGATGGATGGTGCCACTGTTAAGTGGCTGATATGTCTGATTATTCTTTCATGACAACGACCCTAGGGGTCCTGTCCTTGTCTTGACATGACAAAAAGTATCTTCCCTCTCTCTTATTAACTTTTTCTACCCCCTCTTTCCCTTTGTGGTTTTTTTTTTTTTTTTTTGTGAGCAACACGAAAGAGCGGAGAGAGAGAGAGAGAGACAGGGAGAGGGAGAGAGGGAGAGAGTGGGAGTGAGGAGGAGAGATCAGGAAACAAAAAGAAAAAGATGAAGGTGGGGGGGGGGGGGAGTGACTGAGTAGCAGCTGCTCAGTCACTCCCCCCCCCACCTTTTTGTTTTTTCTTTGTTGCCCCCTCTGTCCCTCTGTCTCCCTCTCTCTGTCCCTCTCTCTCATTTTTTATTTTATTTTAAAACTTTTCTGCAGAGGGGTCAACTCTGAGGTTAAGAAAACCATGCTTTTGTCACATAATGGCCACAAGGCTACGGCAAACAACGTCTTATGAGTACAATCTTTTTAACTTTTTCTGCACCCTCTCTTCCTTGTGCCCAGTTTGAGCGGAAACAAAAGGGACAGAACCTGCCTCTGTCAGGGGCTGACGTTGGTAATAAGACTTACCTTCATATATAAAATTAACCTGGGTTTTCCAGATATCCTCTAGAAATCCCTTCACACAAGCATTAATCTGTTGTGTGTGATTTGCCCAATAACTAGGCCTCAGGAGGGCCTGGGCTTTTGGCTCAGCCTTGAGACTTTCAAAGTTGGTAAACAGAGGTACATGCATAATTCCCTTGATAGATTTGAAGAGAGCGTCTCTTTGGTGAGAGAACCCCGGACAATGTATCAGAAAATGAGTACTGTCTTCAGATTGCCCACACAACAGGCAATTGCACTCTCCCTTTCCTCTCTGCTTCTGTTTGCTGTTCAAAGGTAGGTTTCCTGCCCTGAGTTTAAATTTCAGTCTAGTGCCGAGAGTGGGTAGACCCTTGAGGTCATCCAAGATGTCCTCCCCCATGTCACTGACTGGAAACAAGTTCAGGGAAGTTTTCTGCCTAACTTCATTTTCATCAGACAATCTCATGGCAACAAACATGGCTTTGGCTTCTATACTACAAGGTAGGATCAAGAAAAACCATAGAGTAGTTTAGTTTTTCAACATTTTAAGATGAGTCCCTGGCAAGCGATTCCTTCCCTTGCTCTGCAATCCCACTTGGCTACCAGCAGCACCTAGACATCAGAATATTAAGTGGAAGCCCTCACCTGTGCCCGTCCCAAAAACAACCACAACGCATTGTGAGTTAGTGAGGATGCACGAGGTGAGTAACAGGCTTCCACACTTTCTATCGAGGTCAAATACACTTCAATCTAAGCGCAGAGAATGCCCAAGAAAGCAGGGAAGCAAAACAAACAGAAAAAAAAACCTTTTTTACTATCTGGGGGAGAGTCGCCATCTTTCCACAAGCCTAACCATGCAGGGAGGACTCCACCAACACCACAGCACTGCTACCTTAACCAAAACAAAGTCTTGCCAAGCACAAGAAAAAAGAGCTTGGTCTCAAAAAGTAGGGTTTATAAAGGGAGGGAGAGAGACTTCTTTGTTCTACCAAGACGCCGCCATTCATCAAAGATCCATAGGAGGGCTCCTAGGGAAACGTCATAAGCATGCAAGTGGTACCTCCGCCATCACTACCGTGGTTCCCTTGTGCAGCAAAAAATAAGACAACTGAGACAGTGAATCTTCCCTCATCTCTAAGCCACCGCCATCGCCTTAAAGAGCCCGCCTAGGCGGCGCTCACAGGAGCCATAAACACTCAAGGATTGACAGCTCAAGGTATCTGCAGCACGAGCACCATCGCTCCTCACATGCCGCCATCGCGCGCACTCTCGCAGCGCAAAAAGAAAGATATTAGGGTTGCGCAAGGTTTTCCCCTGTCTGGCCCGTCATTCATCCTTCTCAGGATGAAAAACATCCGCCAGTCTGTCCGCCCGACGGACGTTGTCCGTTTCTCTTTCGCGGAAGATGACAGACATCGTGCGTTCATCCTGTCTTGAACTCGACGGATGCAGTCCGCTTTTCATCTAGGTTAGATGAAAAACATCCCACAAGACCAGAGGCGGAACCATAGAGAGAGGGAGAGAGAGGGAGAGACGGGGCAACAATGAGGGGAGAGGTCAGATGGTGGGGTCAGCTGCAACATATGTCCAACACCAGATATCCTAAGTTAATCGACTCTATATCTTGGAAACAGGACCGCCCACCGACCTGTCAAACAGGCTAAGTCTTGGCAGAAGACAGTAGAAGAGATTCTCAAGGACTTGGACCTGGAACCGCAAGTCTTCACCCTGCTGGATAAATCTGACTGAGAGGCTGTAGTGTCCAATCATGTCTGTTGCCATGAGATTGTCTGATGAAAATGAAGTTAGACAGAAAACTTCCCTGAACTTTCTTCCAGTCAGTGACATGGGGGAGGACATCTTGGATGACCTCAAGGGTCTACCCACTCTCGGCACTAGACTGAAATTTAAACTCGGGGCAGGAAGCCTACCTTTGAACAACAAACAGAAGCAGAGAGGAAAGGGAGAGTGCAATTGCCCGTTGTGTGGGCAATCTGAAGACAGTACTCATTTTCTAATACACTGTCCGGGGTTCTCTCACCAAAGAGACGACTCTTCAAATCTATCAAGGGAATTGTGCATGTACCTCTGTTTACTAACTTTGAAAAAGTCGAGGCTGAGCCAAAAGCCCAGCCCCTTCTGAGGCCTAGTTTTTGGGCATCTCACACACAGCAGATTGATGCTTGTGTGAAGGGATTTGTAGAGGATATCTGGAAAACCCGGATTAATTCTATATGTGAAGGTAAGTCTTACTACCAACATCAGCCCCTGACAGAGGTAGGATCTGTCCCTTTTGTTTCCCCAAGAGAGGGGGCAACAAAGAAAAAATGAGAATGTGGGGGGGGGGGGGGGAGTGACTGAGCAGCAGCAGCTGCTCAGTCACTCCCCCCCCACCTTCTTTTCTTTTCTTTGTTGCCCCCTGATGTCTCCCTCTCACTCCCTCTCTCTATCCCTCTTTGTCCCTCTCTCCCTCTCCCTCCCTCTCCCTCTCTTCTGTGCTGCTCTCTTTTAAGCTCCCGACGAGAGAAAGTCAAGGTCAGATGGTGGGTTCAACTGCAACATATGTCCAACACCAGATATCCTAAGTTAATCGACTCTATATCTTGGAAACAGGACCGCCCTGTCAAACAGGGTAAGCCCTGGGAGAAGAGAGTAGAAGAGATTCTCAAGGATCTGAATCTGGACCCGCAAGTCTTGACCTTGCTGGATAAACCTGACTTAGAGAGTGTAGTGTCCAAAGCCATGTCTGTTACCAAAAAATTGTCCGATGAAAATGAAGTTAGGAAGAAAACTTCCCTGAACCTATTTCCAGTTTGTAACATGGGGGAGGACATCATGGATGCGCTCAAGGGTCTATCCTACTCTTAGCACCAGACCTAAATTTAAACTCAGGGCAGGAAGACTACCTTTGAACAGTAAACAGAAGCAGAGAGGAAAGAGAGAGTGCAATTTCCCTGACGTACCTTTGCTGCTGCGGCTGGTGCTGGTGCTGGTGCTTGAAGCAAGCTGGCGTGGCGAGCTGCTGCGGTGCTATCGCGGCTGCCAGCGGCGTGGGTCCCCGCCGCTGCAGGGCGTCTCTCCCCCGCTCACCACGGCTGTCTCTCTCTTCAGCTCGTTTAGGTCGCGCCTCTGCGCGGCGTTCCTACCACACAGGGGAGAGAGACATCAGCCCGTGCTTGGGGCAAGAAAGCAAGAGAGAAAGTGAAGGAGGAGGCGGTGCTTACCTTGGGCGTTGGAGTGGCGTTGGGGCAAACTCCTTGGGGCCTTGCGACCACCTCGGGCTCAGCAGCAGGTGCGTTTCTCCTCCACCCTAAACCCCACTCTCTGAACTACCTCTCTCCCAAAGAACAAACAAAAACGGGAGGGGAAAGAGATGCTTCATCTACGTGTGACGCCCGGCTGTCGCACGCCTGCACCCCGCCTTTTTTTTGAAATGTAAAGATGATATTTGCGACGGTCGGCCGTCGTTGCTTACGACCCCCGGCCCCATAAATAAATAAAAAACACGTCGCCCCCCGCGACGGTTTTCCGTCGCGGGGTGTGACCCCTAGGTAAAAAATTGAAAAAATTCGTCGTCAAATGCGTCACAAGGGTGTCGTAGGAGGCGACGGCCGGCCTTTCTGGGTTTAGGGCTTAGGGCTTTTGGGTTTTTTAGTTTTTTATTTTTATTTTTCCATATGGTACTGGGTTAGGGTGTTTGCTTTTTCTTTATGGTGCTGGGTTTTGGATTGGCGGTTTTGGTTGTGGGTCTTGGGGTTAAAAGGATAAATGGTGTAATTAGGATTCACATACCCAAAATGTGGTTCAATCTGATAATCGCAAAGCGCTAGGTCTCAACAAATTTTTCCATGGTGTGGGCATCCTGAAGATAGAACGAGTGGAAGGATTTATTGTCTTGGGCTCTAGCACCATAGGGATGCTCCGCCTTTGGTTACCAATTTTGAAAGCCCCGAGGCTGAGGCATAGGGTTTTTTTGCCAACGGTTTTTGAGAAATGAAAGTGTAGGTGGTGTGTGTTAATTAGGATGCGAGGAAACATCGACCCGTCTCCCTCGAGGATGGGGAGGTAGTACCACATATCGATTGTGGCCCTAGAGCGACCGTTTTTCGTGGCGAGGAGCCACCCATTGCACCTGATCCAATACAGGCTGCCGGGCACAATCGTAGAAGGGACCGGGGCCAAATTTCAGGTGATGCGGAGGATGTTGACACTCCGGGATCGAGTCGGGCGCGCCGCGGGTTGCCCCCTCGCGGGCCACCCCGTCCAACCACGTCCACCTTTGACCCCCCCGACAGGATTGAGTGTTGGTGCACTAAGTGTTGGGAACGGATACCGCCGAGCAGCACCAGACCACCGAGGCGGCGACCGCATGTTGTCGAAAAACATTACAAGAAGAACAAGATTGCGGATGCGGCAAAGGTGAGTGTTTTTCCCACCCCTCTCATTAACATTCATTTAAGGTACATTTAGGTTTATCTAATAATATAGTATGATTGGTAAGCATACATAAATCAAAATTACGACATAAGTATTGATGCGTCGTTCACTACGCACATTGCAGCCACGACTTGATGCCTAAGCTCGCAATCACATTGCACAGGAGGCATTTCGCGCCGGTCTACTTGCAGAATTTGTGCCAGAGCATGTGCCCGATGTGACCAGTTGGTTCCCCCAGCAGCACGTAGATGAGATGCGTAGGGTCGAGGGGTATCGTAGGTGTCGTAGGCGTTATGGCCGGCGACGAGCAGGCCCCCCTCCAGTTTCCTCAGGCGGTCCCCCTGATTGTGGCCTCCCCCCCCCCCCCCGTCTGTTTCTTTGCCTGATCTACCTCCAGTAGTACCTGATCCGGACGTTGTACCCCCGGCTGCATCTCCGACATTACATCCTCAACCACCTCCACTTTCATCTCATCCAGCAATACCACCTCCACCTCCACCTCCACCTCCACGTCACTACAACAGATCGCGGTATTTATGACTGTATATATGACTATTCTGCAGTCATAAACGATATATATGACTTCTATGACTGTAAGTCGTGCAAACCAAGTCTATACAATGAGTACAGGATGGTACGATCCGGATGACTACAGTCATATGAACCAAGTGATATCTCTCACTGCAGTCATATATACCATACTGCAGCCGCCGCTGCCGCGCCACGTGGCGAGGCGCAATTGATTTAAAAAATTAAATTAAGATTTAAAAAACTAAAAAACTAAAAAAAAATATTAAACGTCGTGTCGCACCGCATTGTGCCATGTGGCATAATGCATTTTATAATAATGAAAAAATCACGTGGCAGTCCATCTAGGGTACCACGTGCTATCCCTAGCTCGCCTACTAACCCTAGGGCCATCTTATCCATTTGATTGTACTTAGAGGAGTTTGAACATGCAACCTCTTTACTATAAGAATTATATTTCACTACCTGTTAACCAATACACCCATTAGTCATTCATATGATCATATGGTGTTTTAATTGTATTATACACACCAAATTACAAAATCCCCAGTAGTCATCATGACTATGTAACCTCATCCATGTACACTGTAGTCATGGAAATGACTATGCTATAAGCGATAAGCTATAAGCTATAGCTATAAGCAACTTTTTTTTTAAATTAAACCTTTTGGTTACCAAGCTTGCACTAGAAGTCATTCCGGCGACTATTTGGTGGCAAGCTCGCGCTGGTCAACCATCGTTGACCACCCTTCCCTCTAGTGCGGAGCCATATAGTCATGACGACGTCTACCAAAGTAGTCGCCCAGAGGACTACGTAGTCATTTCAACGACTACGTGAAGTCCCATTTGGTCCAAAAATACAGGGAAGTCATGGTCAAAGTCAGGAAAACCATGACTACCGCGCCTCGGCAGTCAGATATACCGCGATCTGTTGTAGTGCGTGCATGTGCCCCCCGAACCTTTAGGAGGGGTCGGCTTCGCCCTAGGTTTCCTCCCCTTCGGCTTGGGCGGCCTGAGCCGGATCCTCGCCCCCGATGGGAAGCGCATAGGACTATGTTATTGAGGACCGCCCAGCCTCATTGTTGGGGGAATCATCTCGACCCTCCCACCCCCATCCGAGAAAATGTGGAGTTCAAGTATTGGGGGAGACGGTATGTTGTGAGAGCCACTACAGACCCTGCTATGGGTCGGGGTTTATTCACGGTCAATGATATTGTGGTTCATCCTCGAAGAAACAACATGGTGGACTTGTTTCCCTACTACGGTCCATACTACACCTCCGCGGAGTTCCGTACATTATGCCTCGAAGCCCCATACATCCTACCCTACATTTTGTGTGTCAACGGACAGGATGTACGTAGACGGGGGTTGTCTCCCATCGAGATCAGATTTTGTGATGGTGACCCCGACATCTTTGGCAATGTTGCTGGGCTGGTCAATAGTTCTTTTGGTCATCCTACGAGAACCAATGTAGTATGGGACGTACGAAGCGATGGGCATGAGAGCTTTTGTGGTCATACGTCAGTATACTGTGAGGGGATGCACATGTTTGTGATGACATGTGCTAGTAGGACTATTAGGGCTGGCAGCGAACTATTTGCATCATACGAGTTCTCCCGGGATGATTTGTAGGATTGATTCACGGGTCTATTAGAGAGGAACTGGATGTACTGGGTGTAAGAGAAAGGGAGGTTTCCTATTTCATGAGCAGAAACCATGAGCCATGAGCCACATTAGCCGCATGAGCGGTGAGCCGAAGTCTAAGACACACGGATTTCATGAGCGGACTCCTCCAAATTTGGAAATGCGGCAGATTAAACAAGTATTAAAATAATAGTTTTTTATTTGACCTTGCCGTTTTTGGAAGTTCCAGATCCTGTAATGCGGCGAAGATATGTCGTCAGTAACAAGTCCGCTCATGGTTTTTTAGATCCGTTCATGGAAATGAGTGACCGTGGAACAAGAAATCCAGTATACCACGGCAAAAGGACGTCGCATACTGGCCTGTATAGAGTATTCCACGGTTTTACATGCCTTAACATTGGAATGAAGCTGACCCTTTTGCCGCGATTGAACCAATAGAGTCTGCACCAATAGAGTCTGCAGTACTTCACAATTCTGTCATCTTCGGGTATTCGGCGGGAAAGGTTTGCGACTGAACTGCCTAATGCGGTGCCGCATTAGGGTTCGCACGTGCGAAATTTCTGGGCGGTTTGGTGTTGGCGACGGTTGGCTCCCTGAAGGCTGGGTGCGACTATCTTGCTATGACGAAGGCCGCATCTACCAGTACCTACGACGTTACTTGGAAATGCGGTGCCGCATTTCCTTGCCGGGGGTCGAATGAGGAAAGCAAAGTTTGGGAGAGCATAAAAACAGGAACCCTCCAACAAACAAAAATACAAGCACGTGGAAACACAAGTGAATGATATAATATTATCTTAGTTCGAGCAAAACATGTTACTGGTAGGCAACACATAAGTCGGACCTTTCTGTGGCCAGAGTCAGAGGTACTTGCAGCAGTACAGTTCTACTATCCGAAAAGGATGGGTGTACCATTGTGTGGGGACTGCAAGCCAAGCTCACTGGTCCCCTGGATCCATATTCAGAAGAGTGTGCACCTCTTGGGGGCTCAACCCTGGTGCATGTATGAAGTGATGAGTTGTGGAATTACACTGGAGTCTCTTTAGGTATACGTAGTACAGATGTTTGCAAGGGCAGTATGATGCCCCCTTGTTCGCCATGATCTGGAAGTCGGTGTAATTGCAAGTGGGTAATTCTAAAATGGTGATGGTGTACACTTCATTGCAAACAGCTGAGCCTGCCGTGGCCATCTGATACACACGCCCAAAGCCTGGTGGGGGCACTTCTGTCGAGCTCTGGATTGTATAGTTCATCCGAAGTCATCTTTGTCTCGTTCACTTTTGAGGGAGGTCGCCACCTCTTCGGTTTCCCCCAACGGTGTGTAGGATGCTTAGAGCTGTCACGTCCCATTGTTCTTGCTCTCACAGGGGTCGGTGGTGGAGGTTGTGGAAGCGGAAATGGTTGTCTGGGGACGTCAGTGCGCTGCACCATCCAAAATCCTGCGGCATTAAGGGCGTCGGCCTCAACCTGACTCAGATCGCAGCCTGGTTCCACCGGCCACACCGGGGGAGCCTCTGTCATTGTTTGTATGCCGTATTTGGGCTTTCCATACACGCAAGTCATAATGTCGTGCCTGCAGAACCAGAACTGGGTGGTTGTCGCCTCCGCAAACTTTGCATGGACAAATCTTCCTGTAAAAGTAGGAGCAGGGACAGCCCCATCTGAATTCCTCCTTATCATCTCTAAACAACATTGCCGTGTATCCACTCAAATTGCGGAACACCTGCCTCGAAACGCCAGCTTTGTGCGAGCAATTTTCCACTGTGACGCAGTCAAAGTCGTCTCCACAATGGCTTGGCCATACTGCATAACAGCGGGCGGAATCTAGGGCAAGCGAGCGGTGGGAATTTCTCGCACGGAATCCCCGCTTGAAGGCGATGGCGATCTGGAATTTCTTGGGCTTCCACTGCTGGAAGACACATTGTGCGGCAACATGACGGGACCTCGAGGTGCTGTCCGTATGTTTCTGTCGGATCTCCAGGAATCCTCTTCGCACCCGGGTTCCTCTTCAATCCTCCGCCTCACAGGGCGAGTATGGACGTCCCCCTCTAGGTGTTCACCTCTGCGGTGCAGAGGCGTCCCTTTGATCTTCTCTCGCAATGTTGTCGCCCATTTCAGTGGATTCTTCGACCTCGAAGTTGTTCGTACCAACAATTCCTCCCTGTCCGGCCCAAAGCCCCATTGTTTCCCGCTCAGGAACTTGTAGTACGTGGCTTGCTGCATGATTGCTCTGTCGATGTCCTCCGTTGTGGCCGTCACTACGTCCACCAGATGTGCAGCAGAAGACGCTCGCCAGGAGGAGTGGACTGATTCTGCCATATTCGTGTTGGGCATGTCCGTGTTGGAATCCAAGCACCGCTCCTACAACGATAGAAACAATGGTGAGGGACCAATGCAAAGGTCCGTAATAGAACGACAATTGCAAGAAAAGTCTGACATCATACCTCCTGCATGTACTGTCCGAACTGTCGATACCGGAAATGCCACCACCCCAACCAGCTGTGCAAGGCTCCCAGATTGGTTGTCTCCACTGCACCTGACGTATTCCACCAAGCCTATGATAGCAAACTTTACCTCCGCGTCATCAAATGTGGGTGCATCCTTCCACGCCGTACAAAGGACACGGTGTTCAGCCTGGAATGAGCTAGCAACAAATTTGGTAGTGTAGTGAGATAGACTTTGCATCCAATGGAATCCACAGGATCTCTCTTTCCCCTCCATTGGAACATTGGGGTCCTCACCGTACACATGCCGCACCGCTGCCCAGTTGGCCTGAGCATTGTCTGCCATGAATCCCCTGAAATTGGGCTCTGGCGAACCCGCCCTTGTCATCTGCTGGTTTATGCCCTCCCACAGATGCATCTCCGACTGTGTGTCCTCCCCTTTCATCTCGCAGATTGCAATCGTCATGCGCCTCTTGGAGTGATAGTCATAAACATGCGCACCCATAGTCACCCACTAATGGTTTGTAATTCGCTTGATGTGATCAAACATCACCCAAGCATTCGACAAGTTTCCAGTTGTCATGCGAGTGACCAAGTCGACTCCACTCCCAGGCCCACACATCGATATTTTAAAAATGTAACAACGATCGGATTCGCTGCCTTGCCCTGGAAACCTGCTACCTTGGATGTAGTCATATCCAGTCATTCGTTTCACCTCCAGGATTGAGTGCATGTCCGACCCCCAGCCAAACTCCTGCTTGCAAGATACGATGTGATTCCACACATTTGGACTACAAACGTGCGAGACGGACTCCAACAGGTCAAGCATCTCCTCTTCATTCAAGGGCACTCGGTCTGAACCATCTTCAGACATGATTTCGCCAAGAGCAATCTTGTGGGCTGCCTTTAGCTGAATCTGCTTTGGTCTGGCTCTGGGGCTCAATTTCACCTCCTCTTTTATGAAGTCGTGTGCTTCCTGCACAACCTCCCGCATGTTGCCTCTCGCCAAGGGGTGGCAGTGGACCCCAACGTGTATGCAAGCTCTAGTCAAGTCCGGGAGCAAATGGATTGCGTAATATTGCTTGGCTCTGCACATGGACATGCACGTCGGTGGTTCTTTGCAATGTGCGCACTTGAAAGTACCCGCAAGAGCTTGGCTGGAGACAATGAATGGATGATGGGTTGTGCCAGTCCAATCTGTCTCGTTTCTCCGCCCTCCTTTGGAGAGAAAGTGGAAGTAGGCGGGATTGAGGCACCTCAGCTTCCCCGCACAGAGGACGTATCGTACACGAACACCATCAGCAATTTTTGTGCTACTGGTCTTCGTCACACACCAGGGGTGTCCGTCATGCTTTCGATCCATGTCTGTTAACATCCCTAAGGCTTTGTTTGACGAAGCAACAGGTGGAAACTTGAAGATGACATTGCCATCAACTTCAGGAGGTAGATACGTTACCTTCCTGACTGGAAATTTGGCATAGTCGAGAGCAGCCAGCTCGAAGCGAGAACCATCGAGGTGATGTTGCCATAGGAGCTGCACAAATGGAGCAGGTTGGAGTTATGCTCGAGGGTACATGCGTAGCATCTGCAGAGACGTCCATGTCGGATTTGAACGACCGTGTGGAGGACATGGGGACCTCAATGCACTCATCTTCCTCGTCGGAAATGTTGAATACGTCCACACGAGAAGCTATGGAGGGTCTTGATGGTCCAGGTCGGGAATGATTATCGTTGCATACCTCTCTGTTGGCAGTGGCCGCCTGTCGGTTTCCCGACTCCTCTGTGGATGGTGTGGGCAGCGACTAATTCGGAAACGGAATGGGCATTCCCACAGCTCGGTACAGGATGGTGTCTGATAGGGGTACGTGCCATTCGATTCCGCAACCTCCGTCATTACCTAGCACAACAATGGTCTCGTCAACCTGTCCAGGAACATCCTTCCTTTCTTCTTCCAAATAAACTATGCCCGGTTTGAGCTTGAATTTGGAACAAAGGTAAGTTTCAGTCACTCTGCAAAGTACTCCCTCGTTTGGGATCCAGCTCTCCCAAGTTGTGGAGGACAACAAACTATAGCGTAGGAATTCGGAGCCATCGAACACCGCACGAAGTTAGCAAGTGTGATGTTCACTATAGCGACAGGCCAAGGCTCACAGGCACCTTGTAAGTGGATCTACGGAGTCCATCGACGATTGGAAGTCGCACATTGAAGTGGAAAGTATTGTTTCAAGCTACATGCATGAAGGTGGGAGGTGTGATTCCATATCCACTAAGTCTGACAATGATGGCCGATTCGGCGACGAAATAACATCTCCTGACAGTTTCTCCTGAGGGTGGATCAACCAGTATTCGCGGTGCAGACATGAACGTTCGCACTGACAAGTGCCAGGACTGTTAGTTAAAATGGTTAGACAACCAAGTTGTGCTCATTAAGACACGCCGCAATTGTGTTGTTTCGGAACAATGCAACCCATTGCACATGGCTGAATGGGAATGCGGTCCCGCATCCCAGTTCAACATCATCCTCTCGTTGATTGTGATCGGAAATGCGGCACCGCATTTTCGTCAACAGGGAAACCAAAATACTGGTGCAACGGAAATGCAGTACCACATTTCAGTCCACTGTAAAAGCAGGCCCATGGTGGAACGGAAATGCGGTATCGCATTTAGGTCGAATGGGACTAGGAACACACGGTAGAAAATAATAGAGACAGCGCATTTTCATCGACAGGGACACTTTGGATAGGCAGGAACGGAAATGCGGTGCCGCATTTCCGTCCGGTCTCTTTCAATGGAATCCAGTGGACGGAAATAAGGTACTGCATTTCTGTCCGGTGTGCTACTTTTGATTGCTGTTGGACGGAAATACGGCGCCGCATTTCCGTTTTGCATCTCAGGCATGCACCAATGCGACGGAAATGCGGCACCGCATTTCCGTCCGGGGGAAACCTTTATACTCTCCAGAACGGAAATACGATGCCGCATTTCCGTCCAACAAGCACGGTATGTGATAGTGGAACGGAACTGCGGTACCACATTTTCGTCTGATTGAAAATCATGAACCACTGGAACTGAAATGCGGCACCGCATATCCGTCCGAGTCGCACATTTCCAACATTCCACAACGGAAATGCGGCACCGCATTTCCGTCCGGGGGAGACCTTCATACTCTCCAGAACGGAATTGCGGTGCCGCATTTCCGTCCAACAAGTACGGTATGTGACAGTGGAACGGAAATGCGGTACCGCATTTCCGTTCATTGAAAATCCTGAACCACTGGAACTGAAATGCGGCACCGCATTTCCGTCCGAGTCGCACCTTCCGACATTCTAGGATGGAAATGCGTCGCCGCATTTCTGTTTTGTATCTCAGGCATGGAGGTGTGGGACGGAAATGCGGCACCGCATTTCCGTTGAACAAGTAAGGTATGTGACAGTGGAACGGAAATGCGTTACCGCATTTCCGTTCTGATTGAAAATCGTGAACCACTGGAAGTGAAATGCGCCACCGCATTTCCGTCCGAGTCCCACCTTTCGACATTCCACAACGGAAATGCGGCGCCGCATTTCCATTTTGTATCTCAGGCATGGAGCTGTGGGACGGAAATGCGGTACCGCATTTCCGTTGAACAAGTAAGGTATGTGAAAGTGGAATGGACCGCATTTCCGTTCAACAAGTATGGTATGTGAAGGTGGAACGGAAATGCGGTACCGCATTTCCGTCCGAGTCGAACCTTCCGACATTCCACAACGAAAATGCGGCGCCGCATTTCCATTTTGTATCTCAGGCATGGAGCTGTGGGACGGAAATGCAGCACCGCAATGCCGTCCGGGGGAAACCTTTATACTCTCCAGAACGGAAATGCGGTGCCGCATTTTCGTCCAACAAGTACGGTATGTGTACCTTCGGGATGCTACGTAACGGAAATGCGGCGCCGCATTTGTGTTTTCATTCTAACTTATTAGACGCTGGGACGGAATTGCCGTGATATATGAACACGTGGACCAACGGATTTGCGGCACCGCATTTACATGTCTGCACTATATCTGTCTGAAGTGGCAGGAGGCGGCGCGGCCTGACCGTTGGTTAATGATGTTTGTTTTTCAGACAACAGCCGTACCCTTGACAATTCAAATTTCATAATGACACATAGTCCACGAGGAGACACTTTCGTCCCAGCCTTTCGAACCCAAGTGGTGCATCACTGCCGTTTCATCTTCTTTTGTTGTGTCTACTCAGTCACCCCTCTCGCGCCCTTTCTATCTGCACTCTTCACCCTTTTTCCCTGTCTCTGTTCTTCTTATGCTCGAACCTGAGAGGGAGGGAGTTCGTGCACCAAAGAAGAGACATCGTCGCAAGCTCCGCAAATTGTACTTCGGACGTAGGCCAATGCCGAAGGGGAGGAAGCAGATGCGTCTTCAGGAGGAGATTGCCATCTCGCAGTAGCAGGCCACGCAGCCACCAGTGAGAGCTCCGTGCTATCGGGATGCGCGCAGCTGATCGAGCACCGAAACCCCCCTCATTTTTCTTGTGCAATTCTTAGACTGTATGCTAGGAGACTTGAATGCAGAAGATGTGCACTTGTCGCTAAGCCGAGCGTATATGACCAGAACGGGCAGTACAAGTGTCACACAGCCTATCACAGCCCATCAGAGTGTGGCACAGTCTATCACAGCCCATCACGGTGTCACACAGCCTATCACAGCCCATCACGGTGTCACACAGCCTATCACAGCCCATCACAGTGTCACACAGCCCATCACAGTGTCACACAGCCTATCACAGCCCATTACAGCGTGACACAGCCTATCACAGCCCATCACAATGTCACACAGCCTATCACAGCCCATCACAGCGTGACACAGCCTATCACAACCTACCACAGCGTGTCACAGCCTATCACAGCTTACCACAGTGCAACATAGCCTATCACAACGTACCATAGTATGACGCAGCCTGTCACAGCTCAACACAGCCTACCAGGGATACACAGTCCATAGGATCAGTGACGTGCATGCCTAACTGGAAAGGTGGAGGTGCTGGAGGGATCGCAAGAATCCGAAGAGCCGCAGGAAGAGTCCGTGGAGCTAGCTGCAGCACGCACACCCAGCCGATCCACGAGCACGGGTCTTCCTGCCGGGCCTAGCCCTGTGCGTTTCAAGGACGCGGCTTAGAAGGGCAAGTCTTTACAGTTCAAAGCCCCAGAGAGCGACTCGCGTTCGAAGGTCATGGAGAATCGGCAGCAGGGGTCGGGCTCTTCTCTAGCAAAGACGAAGAAGAAGCAGCCCGTCCTTCAACTGGTTTCTGAACCGGACCAGGCCGTTTCCCCCCCACCCAAGCGAATGAAGCAGAAGGGTACAGGGCAGATTCAAATGCAGCATACACCTTCACCTGCAAGAAAAAGGAAGCAGAAGGCAATAAGGGGGAGGGCGGAGCAGTCTCCCGCAAAACCGATTCCACGAGCTGAAGCCCAGTTCCTGCTTGATTTCCAGCTTGGTGATGTTGGGGGCGTCTTTGCTGCAGCGAAGGCAATAGGATCGACCGATTTCGTCGATCTGTCAGCTGAGGAGGGTGCTGCTGCTCAACGTTCGCAGCAAGACCTTACCACCGTTGAGGAAGATCTTCAGAATACTGCAGGTCCGGAGGAGGCCTCTGCAATGGCAAAATTGCCCGCAAAGATTCCCCAGAGTGCAGCTCCAATTGGGGATACTCCAGCTGCTCAGCCCCTAGCGCCACCTGTAGAAATGTCTCCGAAGGAATTCCAAAGTGCAGCGGATACAATGTTGGAGGAGACACACAGTAGCATTGGCAGAGTTCTGGGCAGCAGGGTATTCCAGCGGACTCTTCGAATCCCACTCTGTCACATGGTCTCCCTTCCCATCGTCAGGCAGGCACTTCCTGGAGATGTGGATAAGCTCAAGTTCGCATTTCGAGAAGGGTACCGTCTAGGTTCGCCAGCCTTATACGTTTCCATTGAGAATGAGGACGGCAAAACTCGTGGACCCACTGCGGATGAATTGTCAGCATGGGATACCCATTGGCACACTCGCAACGACGAATTCGAGGCAACGCTGAAGGGTGATCCAGACTTCGGCCATATGTCGGGTAAAATATTCTTTGTGTGGGACGGGAATCACCGACTTCTTGCTTGGTGGGAGTACATCAAGCAGAACCATGCCAAGCATATTGGCTGGCATTACATGGTGGAGTGTGTCATCCTTAAGGTGAAGGCGGCAAACTCTTTCCTGCTCAAGAATGCCATGGCGGACCTCAACTCGTAAGATACTCATACTCTCCCAAGCATGTTCGAAATGCGGTGCCGCATTTCGGTTTCCAATCTGTTTTGTTTCCGTGCCCCCGTGGACTGAACTGGAGAGTGTGCCTTGCAGGGTCACTGAAAATGCGTACGTGCATACCCAACATGGCACATATGCTGTACAGGGTGAGGAAAACTGGTCTCACTGATCCGCACATGTTTGCGGAAATGCTGGAGCCCGAGCTCATTCAGAAAGCCGTGGCAAAAACAGACCGCACATGGTATCGTCTCACTATGGATGGAATGGTGGAGGTGATATACGAAGTAAGTCGTCCTCCCATATCCCTCTGCTAATCCTTCCCCAATGAACACGAATTGCGGGCAGAGTCGAGCGACTACATTGCGTCCTTGTTCTATGGCGAAGGGATGGCGGCTGTCAACGTTTTTGGAGGCGTATGTTAACATCGGCTCTCCACGTAAGCATTTCATTTCCATTTCCAATTTGATTTTTTTTTCCATTTCCATTTCCGAAACACATCTTTGGAACCTCGCGCGATCACGCGTTCATTCTATTTACTCAATGGTTTGCATCTTTTGCAGGCTAGGAACGTCCGAGTCCTCGATATAAATCACAACCTGAAAAAGAAATTATGCGCGAATAAGGTTGCCGCTAACTACACACTCCTCTACACGGAGAATGAGGACGGAACCGAGGTTGGTGATGACACATTGGGAGGGCAGGAGACCCACAAGCACAATGACGAAGGAAATGACAACAACGATGACGATGACGATGAAGACGACGGACAAAGAGATCTGCAGACAGAGCAAAACCAGGAAGAAGGTGACGGAAACGAAACTTTGGAGAAAAATGAAGAACTGAGGGAGTTGAGGAAAACAAGGGCAATTACCAACACGATGATGCCGTCAACAATTTCTTGCAAGAGGAGACACCAGCTGAACAAGCAGGGAGGGTAGTACGAAAAGAAAGCCACCATCCACAGGCCCAGACAAATACCCGTGAAGGAGACAATCCCGAGACAACTGTGCTGTCTTCCTCCACTGAAGAAGTGGGGGGAGTCAATGTTATGTAAAGGATAACGCTGATTCTAGAGACGTCTTCGATAAGGAGATTTCAGAAATAGACTCAGGGATGGGATTCAGTCCAGTGGAGGGGGATATGCCATTACGGATGTCACCATATCAAGGTTCAAGCCAACGAGTTGGAGACATCGTTGATGGTCAAGCATTTAGGGCATTGGTCGGCGATCATAACTCTGTTGACGTGAGTATTGCACATTACGAGCTGTCCTGACACTTGTAAAACCCAATTTATAACAAACTTGATATAACATCAGAATCTTTTATCAATGGAACTAATAACCTATTGCTCTGTGATAGTCTCGTAAATGAATCGAAATTTATACGGAAGTCTAATTACCCGCATTTTCTATAGATCGGTGAGTCCAATACGGAGGAAGTGACACATACCAGAACAAACGACACACAACAACGTACAATGAAGAAACAATACGACTTGAGAGTGAGGATATCATCGCCCAAGGTGGCAGCTTTAGAAACCGCGGGCGATCACGCGAGGTTACTTATACGAGGGGTCGACAAAAACATACCGGACGGTGAAAGACCCATCGCCGGGGGAATTGGCGGCGAAACCTCATCCGGCTCTGAGCAAGTGCCGCCAAAGCTGATACTTCATTATCCGCCTTTTGCTTTCATTTCTGCATTCCATTGCGAAAAACTTCAAATGAATTAATAATTATTTCCTAATGGGCAAGATGATATGATCTATCCACCACATGACTATTCCCAAGTGTAACAAGGTAGAATCTAGAAGGTTCTAGATGGAGGAGGAAAGTTCCCTAGAAATTTCCAGAATAACTAGGAAGGATTTTAAGAAGTTTGACTTAAGGAAGTTTGACTTGAGGCTCTCAAGTCAAACCTCTAAGATATTCATATTATGGATAGTAGGTCAAATCTTTGATAAAGTCATATTGTAGAGAATATGTCAAACTTACAAAGGTTGAGTTTAGCAAGTATCTTTGATAAAGTCATATTGTGGAGAATATGTCAAACCTAGGAAGGTTGACTTTAGGAAGCTTTGATTTGAGGCTCTCAAGTCAAACCTTTAAAATAATCATATTGTGAAGGGTATATAAACTTGCAATGAAAGCCTAGAAGGCATCGAGTTGTTTTGGGAAAAAGTTGAGAAGTATTTTTATTCTAGTTTGTGTAGATCCTGGGTGTTACAATGGTATCAGAGCCTAGTCTTTCTTAAAGTTGGGAATGAATACATTCTTTAAGAGGATTTGATTAAGATGTTTTTTTTTAGAGATTTTTGTTGTTAATATTTTTAAGTGTTGAATAGATAGTAGTGATGGTGCGCCATAACGATAGTATAAAATTTTTATGGACTTAAATCAACCCCCTTTCCATGATTTTCCTTCGGAGTGTGAGTTTAAAATTATATGTCGTCGTAAAGCAGAAATTAGAGATATGATAGTACAGAGATTTGGAGAGGAATAATATCAAGAAGTGTTACAAAATCCACGACCTGTCGTCTTTCCTATAATTAGAAATTAAAAAGTATACATATGTGTATATACATAGCTCATGGATCGAAGTATATATTTTCCGCCTAATTTTCCACCGCCAAATGTATTTAGTATCAATGTGCGCGCCATCGACAAGCATCATCTTGTGAGATTTTTAGTTGCAGAATTCATGAACCTTGTCATGAGTTCAAACGTCCCTTTTGTATTACCAATACTCACGTACGGGATGGTTTGGGATTGCACTATTTACATACTGTATTAAGATAAGAGAATAGAGATAGTATACATTAATTTTAGAAGACAAACACCACGAAGGAAGGAGTAGTGGAGCAAGATCGCGGACAATGAAGAAATGGTGGACAACGCACACACTACTCATCAAGCCAATGATCAGACGGTATGGATAATGGAACGCTTACACGAATTGCAGAATGCTCTTGTCACGACCCAACAACAAAACAACATGTTGATGGAGGAGCTTAAACAAGTGAGACAATCAACCGCCCCAAGACTGGTTGCTGATAGGTCGGATACGTTGCTGCAAAAGATGACCAAAACATGCAATGTCGAGCCGTATAAAGGAAGTCGCGCGATGGGAGTGCTGGAAGGATGGATTTATCGATTGGAGGTACATCTGTCATATTTCCCTACATCAAGTGATTTGCACCACGGAATGTTCATACGATCTTTTCTACTCGACAATGCTTCAACATGGTTACAGACATGGGAGAGAAGACAGATTGCAAAAGGAGAACTTTTACTATGGAGCACCTTGAAAGCGGGACTGCTCCAACAATTCAAGGCAGTAGATGCTGTTACAACTGCTCGAATGAAATTATGGAACTTGGAACAACGCGAGAGTGTGCAAAACTACATTGAAGATTTTTTTAATCTTCAGGTCCAAATCGAAGACATGAGTCCTACAGAAACTTTAGACAACTTCAAAAGAAGATTGAAGAAGAAAATTCAAGGAGATGTAATTTTACGCAACCCGGTTGATGTCCACGAAGCAATTTCATTGGCCCAAAAGATTAAAGGGACGCTACCAAAATACGACGAAGGTATACACGTTCCATTGAACCAATACGGACCAACGCCTATGGAGCTTGGAAATCTTCGAAAACGGTATAACTTCCAATACTCTCAAAGAAATAGGCCGGGAATCAGATATGGGGAAGATAACACACAACGGCGAATGAAATTGAATGACAAGGATGTGACCTCCTCAACATTCTCACGAACAGAAGGACAAAGGGAAACTCGACAATGTTACAACTGTGGAAAATACGGACATCTTGCAGCCAACTGCCGAAGTGGAAGGTACAATCGACAAACTTATCGAAAACCTCTTAACAGTTTAAGGAGATGAGAAGATAACGAAAATCACAATGAGCAGGAAAACGAGGACAACCAGTAAGTAGACCCCGCGGTCTTACTGGTTCTACAAAGAAGAGGAGAGGCGAGGGGCCCTACAAGGAGAAGAGACAAATCAATCATGCGGGCAAGAAAGAGACGCAGTTAATTGTGGCAGATGGAACCTTGGAAGATATTCATGTGAGAGTGTTAATAGACCCTGGGGCAACATAAAACTTCTTATCTAGAAAAGCTGCCTTGAAACTAGGACTCCCCTTAGAAAAGGATAAAAGAGAGGAAGTAGAAATGTCAAATGGACATACAGAGGCCATTGAGACACTACCTAAAAACATAGAGTTGTCGATTGGTAAATATAGAGAAACCTTAGAATGACGAGTGGTCAGACTGGCTCGATGTGACGTAATATTAGGCATGTCTTGGATGGAATCTCACAACCCTGATGTTGATTGGCGTAGAAAGATAGTCAAAACCCAGAATTGGAAAATATGGGGAGATCGAGTGAGGACACAATTGAAACCTACCATCATTTGTTATAGGTACTACAGCTATATGTAAAAAAGACTTATAATTTGTAGGTTTAATAAGAGACGTAGAAAATCCAAAAAAAAACATGAGTGAGGTCCTTATAGAATTACAGAGTGTATTGAAAGAGTTCAAAGATGTCTTTCCAGATGACCTACCAGCACGGCTTCCGTCGAAGAGAAGAGTAGATCATAAGATTGAGGTTGTTCCAAGTAGTACTCCTTCTTGTAAAGTCCCTTATCGATTAGCACCAAACGAGTTGGAAGAATGTAAGGCTCAAATCGAGGACCTACTATCAAAAGGCTTTATAAGACCAAGTGTATACCCGTATGGAGCGCTGGTGTTGTTTGTGAAGAAAAAAGATGGAGCAATGCGCATGTGCATTGATTATCGAGCACTCAACCAACAGACAGTGAAGAACAAGTACCCGTTACCACGCATGGACGATCTATTTGACCAACTGCGAGGAGCAAAATATTTTACGAAGCTTGATCTGAGGAGTGGATACAACCAAATTCGAGTCGCTAATGAAGATGTATATAAGACCACTTTCCGTACTAGGTATGGAGAATACATGGTTATGCCATTTGATCTCATCAATGCCCCAGCCACATTCATGGGCCTCATGAATGATATCTTTCGCCCATTCTTAGATATATTTGTGATAGTCTTTTTAGATGATATTCTGATCTATAGTAACAGCCTTGTCGAGCATAGAAACCACCTCAAACAAGTATTACAAGTTTTCCGTGAGAATCAGCTATATGCCAAAGCATCTAAATGTGAGTTTGGAAAACAAGAAGTAGATTATCTTGGGCATCGCGTGAGTAGGGAGGGAATTGAGGTAATGAGTGAGAAAATAGAAGCTATTCAGCAGTGGATAGCCCCTGAAGACATTACCCAATTAAGGAGTTTTCTTGGCCTTACTAGATTCTACAGACGATTTGTATGGGCATTCTCAAAGATTGCCCAACCATTGACAAATTTTTTGGGCAAAGGAATTAAAGAGAAGTGAGGTACAGAAGAGGAGTTAGTATTTCAGGCCTTGAAGGATGCGTTGCTTCATGCCCCGATCTTGAAATGGTATGATCCGACAAGACTAATCAAGCTCTCGGTAGATGCGTCAAACTCAGCAGTGGGTGGGGTATTACAACAAGAATGGGAAGATGGATGGCACCCAGTGACATATTTTTCTCGCAAATTGTTACCTGCGGAACAAAATTACCATACAACCAAACGAGAAGAATTGGCCATTGTTTTGGGTACAAAACATTGGAAGCACTATCTTGGAGACAAAGAGTTCATAGTGGAGATAGACCATAAACCGTTGGTGTACTTGGAGACACAAAATGATCTATCGAAGGGACAGATTCGTTGGGCGGAGTGGCGACAACAATTTAATATGAAGATCGTCTATGTGGAGGAAAAACGACAATTGGCAGATGCAATGACAAAGATGCCGCGCATAAACACATTGACAGAAATCAACATTCAACCCGATTGGTGGAACAAGATAGCGACGGCTTCTGAAGTTGATGGGGAGATCGTGGACGCTAAAAAGAAGGGCAAAGTGACAGAAGTTCGAGGGTTGGTATTCAAGGAAGGTAAACTTTGGATCCCTGATGAACCTGCATTGAAGACAAAAGTCTTGTTTGAAGCTCATGATACGACGATAGCATGATATGTTGGAGTTGAAAAAACATTCGAACAACTAAAACGAACATTTTATTGGCCGCGGATGCGAGACGAGGTGGAGGCGTACGTTCAAAGTTGCATGAGATGTCAACAAAACAAGTCAATAAGCCGCAAGTCAGCAGGTCTTTTACAACCACTACCAGTACCAAACAGACGTTGGGAACATATGAGCATGGATTTAGTTTGTGAGTTACCTCAAACCTCATCGGGATACGACACTATAGTGGTCTTTGTAGATAAATTGAGTAAGATTGATACACATCCATCCCACTAGAAAATCCGTCACTGCACCTGAACTAGCTCGATTATAACTCGAAGTAGTCTATTCTCATCATGGGCTATCTAAAATTCTCATTACTGACAGGGGTACCCAATTTACTAGCTTGTTTTGGAAAAGCTTATTTGGTCTTTTTAAAACCAAATTAGCTATGTCAACAGCCTTCATCCGGAATCAGATGGACAGATAGAGCGAGCAAATCGTACAATTGAAGACATGTTGCGGGCCTTTACATTAGAAGAACAAGAAGAGTGAGATTAGTTATTACCATTGGTAGAATTTTCATACAATAACTCGGTCAACGCGTCAACGAAAGACTCTCCTTTCTTTTTGATGTATGGTGAACACCCAAATGTGCCAACAACTCTTACGAAGTTCAATTTACCAAAAGAGGAGTTATCTAAGGTAGCCGCGACTAACGCATTTGTGCAACAAATTCGACGGGGAGCACGTCAAGCTAAAGAGAAGCTGATGGTTGCCCAAAATCGCCAAAAGCAGTATGCAAATGCACGTCGACGGGATGATGAGTTTGCAGTTGGGGATCAAGTGTGGTTGTCTACAACCAATTTACACATCATTGGATCGCGAAACTAGGGGCATGGTTCATTGGTATTTTTTTGATCATTAAACGCATTGGAGCAGTAGCATACAAATTGGAGTTACCACCACATTTCACGTTTCTCTACTACGTCGTTACGAACCTCGACCATCAATATTCAAAGATAAGCAAAAACCACAGCCTTTACCAAGTTGATAGACGAAAATGAAGAGTGGGAGATCAACCGTGTTATGAAAAAATGCACATACAAACGAGGGTGACATGAGGTGTTGGAGTATTTGGTTTTATGGAAATGATTTCCATTATATGAAGCTACCTGGGAACCGGTGCAAAATCTCGCAAATGCTCAATTGGCAATTCAAGCTTTTGAAAATTCGAACAACGAGGACGTTGCTTCTTGAAAGAGGGGAGGATTATAACAAGGTACAATCTAGAAGGTTCTAGATGGAGGAGGAAAGTTCCCTAGAAGTTTCCAGAATAACTAGGAATGATCCTAATAAGTTTGACTTAAAGAAGTTTGACTTGAGATTCTCAAGTCAAACCTCTAAGATATTCATATTATGGAGAGTAGGTCAAATCTTTGATAAAGTCATATTGTAGAGAATATGTCAAACCTATGAAGGTTGACTTTAGCAAGTATCTTTGATAAAGTCGTATTGTGGAGAATATGTCAAACCTAAGAAGGTTGACTTTAGGAAGCTTTGACTTGAGGCTCTCAAGTCAAACCTTTAAAATAATCATATTGTGAAAGGTATATAAACCTACAATGAAAGCCTAGAAGACATTGAGTTGTTTTGGGAAAAAGTTGAGAAGTACTTCTATTCTAGTTTGTGTAGATCCTGGGTGTTACACCAAGCTGTAACCCGCGGATTTCTTTGCTCTTCCAATGGGTCCAAATGGATGTCAGCCCGAATATTATGTCATGGTTCTAGATATCGGGTTCCTATGTGAGGTCGGGTCAGTGGATCACGAGGGCTGGACACCTCAGCTGCTGAGAAGTCAGGTGATTTCTATTTCATCCATGCGTTTTTTTGTTACCGTGTTTCTGTTCATCCTCTGATTTTCTCTCTTTACTCCAGGCCAGAAAAACTGCAACGTATGACCTTCTTGTGAAGCGGCAACTTCTGTAGGGTTGTATTCCAAGGTAATCATTTTTTTTTCCGTTTGCATTCGGTTCAGGATGTGTAGAAAGATAGAAACCGAATTCCATTGTCAACCGTCAGCAGGAAGGTTATTGAACTCACTCATTCGCCGACTGAGGTCAGCACATCGACAAGACCGTCAAATATTTCTGCACATCCCCAACCCCCTAGAATTCCGTAACGTTCACAACGAAGTCCGGGATATACTTGTAACCGATGATATTTGTTATGAGACTTGCAGCACTCGATGGTGAAATAGCACTATACTCAACAGGTATAATTACGCCCGCAAAATTTGTTATCCAAGTTATAGTATGGCTATTGGGGAACATAGAACTAAGATCGCTCAAGATAGTCTCAATTTCTTTCAGAATTATTGCTGCTTCTACCTCTGCCAAATCGAGTTGATACTTGAAGATGGCAAATGGGGTTGTTGCGCATTGATCGGTATGCTGATTATTGACGTTTGTCGAATATACAAGAGTACAGTCATATACTTTCCAGTTGCAACAACTAGAGCTGCCCGCACGTACAATATTTTTGAAGGAATCCGACGTCACCGGGAGCTATAGACACAAAGGGAAGATGATGTGAAGATCATATCAACAATATTTTATCTAGAAGCAATAAAATGCAATAGTAGTGTATCTTTCTTCCGAAGTGGAATATTATTATTGATACATCTATAGTAGTAGAAATAATTCTAGACTTTGAGATTTGATTGCCATTCCGAGCATTTCTTGCTGGTAAATCTCAAAACTAGAAGCAGAGCGGTCAAAACTAGTTTACTCAAGAATTCTTGTAACTCATGATATAAACTTGTAAAATGTTGATATATGTATATGATACATACGTAGACATCTGCCTTTCAACCTAATTCTAGTATCAATACCATGACCAAACATATAGAATTGACGACTTTCCCATATGTGGAGTGGAGTACAATATTGACAACTATTTGTATACTATTTAGGACATTTCAAACTTTGTAACTCATTGCACTTTCATGTAGGTTTTAAGCTCATGACTCATAGTTCATGATCACCTGTAGGGCGGTGATGGCATAGGACGCATCGTTAAACACACAGTAAGCAGATGCCTTTCTCAATAGAACTGACATCAGAAACATGACCAAGCAAAGAGAAGCAACCATCCTTTGAAACATTGGTGCCATAATTAGTAGCTGCAACTTGTTGTGGCTGCAGTTCCAGTTTTTGTACATAAGCACACCGATGTGCACCTATGCAGCTCGGAATTGACTATAGATGTGGGAGAGCTCAGAGTGACAACAACTGTAGTTTTATACCTCCAATTTATGGATGACGTACTTAATGGATGTAAAATTATTATGAATTAAAAAATAACATATAGTTTTTTAACATGAATTATTTTGAGATGCACAACAAATATATCATTCAAGAAGAAATTATAGATCTATCAGATTCTTTAAAAGGTTATCCGCGTAAAGGAAAAAATGCTGGGAGAAAGTGCCTTTCGTATTACTTTTCTTTCTATTTTTATTGACCCTTTGTTGACCATCAAGGGACTGCTCCCATGTCTCAAAAATCAAAACTTGTACCGTTCAGTACGTTGTCGAGATCATCAAAGACAATCAAAACGACAATGCACTACAAACACTTGTGCAAATACTTATAAAAATAACAATCAAAACGACCATGCACTACAAGCACTTGTGCGAATACTTATAAAAATAAATTGGCTTTAAGTTGACTTCATAGTCTTCTTAATTATATTCTTTTTTTCAAATAATATTTTTATCTATGTCAAAAGACAAAGGGTAAAACAAGCATAAATTATGGTGTCATTTCACCCAAATTAATGCTAGTACATTCAATTTGGAAAGTGAAAACCTTTTAGTGGTCCTAGTTAACGGAATGTGGTTGTCCAAACATACCTCATAAAAAAAACCTCTCATTGAACAATATTAGCATCTTCAATGCCCGCGCGTCTGGCTGCGGCGGGGCCCGCATGTGGCAGAGGGGGTCGTGGAGGGAGGGAGGGACTGGACCCGACTAGTCTGCTGGGGCCACAATATGCAAATAAAGCATTAGTTATTTCAAGGGTTTATAGAAAGTGGTGGGTAGTGTGGTGGTTAAAGGGCAATGAACAAAAAGCACGAGGTTTAGTGTTCAAATCCTATCAAGTTGTACAGTGGCAGTGACGTGTGTTATTAAATATATATTTTATCGAAGGGTATGCCAGTGACGTGTGTTATTAAATATATATTTTGTCGAAGGGTCTGGCAGTCCGTTGGAAGGTTGGAGTCAGTCCGCTCATCGGTCTATTGGAGAGTGTGCCCAGTCCGCTTGTCGGTCTGCTGGAGGGTCTGCCCAGTCCGCTAGAAAGTCTGCCGCGGTAGATGAACAAGGACTTAGAAAAATTTCAAAATCTGGACCCAACAAATGGGTGGTGGGCTTATGAGCTCACCCCATGGCCGTACTAGCGGGGCCCATAGGTGCATTGAAGACGCTAATATTAAAAAATGAGAGGCATAAATAAATCCTCATATATCCACACATTAATTAGATGACCGGTTCACCATTTGACCCCCTTTTCAAAGATTGGCTAAGGTGGGTGACATCCAACATACATTTATGTAGTTTTGGAACCAACGAGACTGTTTATGAGCAGTTCTTCGTGTGCCCTAACTATTGGGTCTATTGTATATTTTATGTCAAGAGAGAAACAACTCTTGCTCAAACCAACGTAAATAAGAGCCATGCTCTCTAGTAAATTTGCTCAAAACATTATTGTGGCTTGATAGCCGTTTTCGAGCTTGCATATCTAATTTGACATTATGAATTGTACATCTAACTATGATATCAATGCAATATATGATGAATTATATATGTTGACAATGTTGATTGACCGATTGTATGCAAAGAAATTACACATCACACATTGATTATAACTATTAATTAATGTGGTGTTGTCCATTCCCAACGCAAGGACACAATAGCCCTTCAAGATGAAAGAATACAGTAATGTACATTCGCTTTGACATATGTAACCCCCCCCCCCTTCCCTCTTTTTTGTGTAGTGATTCGCAATGTCGTTTCATTAATTTAGACAAAAAAATTTGCGTATATTATTATCACCCAAGTCAATTTAGCGTTATTATACTCATTTCATAGCTGAAGAGTAGATGAACGTCGGGTCTAATTTGACTAGATGTGGAATATGTATCTACCACTTAGTACCTTAGGACAATGTTCATGTTTGAGGTACAGTTAGCGAAGAATCCAAAATAATGAGTATGTAGTACATATGTACCTCTATAGTACCTTTTGTTAGTTTGCCCTAAAAAGGGACAACTATTTTGTGAGTAGTGAGTAGAAGTGTTTTTATTTATTTATTTATTTTTTTTTCCAAAATCGCTCGCGGGCCACATGGTGAGAATAACGAGGTGGCAGGGCTAGAAAAGTGGCTATATTCCAGGTGGCACGTTTTAACTGGTCCACGTCTACAAAAGTAGGCTCCTAATTCTCAACTACTGGTGCTTTTTGGCAAAAATTTTGGGTTTTACGCCCCGTAATTCCATTGTACAAGTAGCTGACCCATTTTTCCAGTTCGAAATCTGATGATTTTGCCAGAAAATAAAACACTGGTGAGTAGTGACCTCTCACCAAATTGCTACGCAGCGTCGGCACAATTGGCACAAAATTTCAATGCAAATAAGGTTGAAAAAAATATTTTATAGAATGTTGGATATTTAAAATTGACAATCCCAACAATCACAGCCCAAATATGATAACTCGGATATATATAAATATATATATATATATACACACACACACACACACAAGATGGTAGAATGGTGAGAGAAGAGATAAATTTATACTAAGAGATAAAAGAGCATGTAGATCACGACTACATAGTCTTACTATTCCCCATAGCCATTCATCTACCTCCACGTTTAGATCATATGTTCTACTTTGGAATTGGCCTTCAAACCTGTGGATGACAACCTACATTTCATTCAATCTAGTCTTCATGTAGTTCAAAGCGTGACTTTCATTCATCATGATCCTTCTATATTTCTAGAATTCACTTTACAATTTACTCCATTTGTACATAATTTAGCCCTATTTGTCAAATGTGGTATTATCTTCTCATTCTACTTTTGGAGTGTCCCATGACCTTGTGCTTGGTGCCTCATAAGGCCCCGGCTCCACCTGCCGGTTAGCTAGTGGGGCAGTAGCTGAGGCTACCGCGCTTGTTAGCTAGCAGGTCTGGCAGCCCAAACTATTATTTTTTTGCGACCCAGTTAACAAACTGCGCGCTGCAGTTTGTTAGCGGGCAGGTGCGGCTGCCGCCCAATTTCCTACCAGACCTGCTAGCTAACAGGCGAGGTAGCCTCAGCTACTGCCCCACTAACTAACCGGCAGGTGGAGCCGGGGCCTTATGAGGCACCAAACACAAGGTCATGGGACACTCCAAAAGTAGAGTGAGAAGATAATACCACATTTGACAAATATGGCTAAAATATGTACAAAATTGTCAAATGAGTTCTAGAATAATAGAAGGATCATGATGAATCAAAGTCACGCTCTGAACTACATAAAGACTAGAACGAATGAAATGTAGGTTGCCATCCATAGGTTTGAAGGCCAATTCCAAAGTAGAACATATGATCTAAACGTGGAGGTAGATGAATGGCAGCTATATTGGGGAATAGTAAATGATCCTTCTATAATTCTAGAATTCACTTGACAAATATTTACTCCATTTGTACATATTTTAGCCCTATTTGTCAAATGTGGTATTATCTTCCCACTCTACTTTTGGAGTGTCCCATGACAGGCTTGTGCTTGGTGCCTCATAACAAAAACAAATAACAACCACTATATTTTCAGCAGCTAATAGATGGCTCAATGCCAGTTTGGGTACAGCTAAGGTCGCCTTATAAATGGTTGCGGTCCACCTTCCAAATGACAAACAAAAGGTCGTAGTTTCTTCGGATGAGGTGACACCATAATTTGCGTGGCAAGAGTCTTCTTCCTATTGACATCTATTTAATTAGCCAACCCATAAAAAGCTGTAGCCAAGTCAATTGGTCATAGGGGACTTTCAAGTCATTGATGGGAACGATTTGGACAACTGCATTGCTCCAGTTACGGCCATCAAACAAAAAACACACCATAATATGTGCTTGCTTCAGTAGGTGTCAACCTTTTTTACAACCACTACTTTTTTAAACTATGTTTTTTTTTAAATTTTTAATCTTCATTAAATTAGTTTATATGTATATTCTTCAACCATCCAGAAAATCATCCTTTTGAGCTGCTAGTTGCCACAGTTCTATAAATAGTTTGACAGAAATTTTGTGTTTTCAGCCCCTAGTATGTACACTTTTAAATGAGGAGATTTATTTTGGTTGGGGCCTGCGGTTTGGGAGATCTCAACGCTACAAACTGCAAACAAACAAACAGCCTTGCTTCATATATTGACTAGGGGAGCCTGTGTCGTTGGCCCAAGTGTCCAGTACTATCATGTGCAATCTCATATGTATCCAGGTGCATCTCCTAGGTCGAGGCCCAAGTGCAACCTCTAGGCCCTAGGGTAGCATGTGCCGTTGGCCCAAGTGTCCAAAGTCATCTAAGTCATCTAAGTCTAATCATTTTTTTTTCCACAGAGACTACGACCAGATTTGAACCAAAGACCTTTTCCTTGATATCTCTTCTATCGACGCTCCAACCATTGTCCCAGGAATGCCCACTTCGCTATTTTCCATGAATTTCCAGCGACCAAAAGTACCTGGAATTCCACATCTCCCACACCGCAAGTCCAAAAATTATGACCAAGCCCGTGCACCTCTCCTCGTCGAGGGCTTTCCAATGGTACCAAGCACCAGGGCTGGGGCCTCGCGGTTTCGGACATCTCAACGTGACAAAACAAAACAAAACAAAACAAATGCCTCGCTTCATATATTTGACTAGGGTAGCATGTGCCGTTGGCCCAAGTGTCCAGTGTCATCTAAGCCCAAGGGTCCACTGTCATCTACGCCCAAATGTAATATCTTCTATGTATCCCAGTGCGTCCTCTATGTCGAGGCCCAAGTGCGAACTCTAGGGTAGCATGTGCCTTTAGGGCCCATGTGTGTGAAGAATTGAAATCTAAGACCAAGTACAATTTCATATGTATCCCAGTGCGTCTCCTATGTTGAGGCCCAAGTGCGACCTCGAGTGTAGCCTACGCCTTTGGCTTATGTGTGAAGAATTGAAATCTAAGACCAAGTGCAATTTCCTATGTAGGCAAGTGCGTCTCCTATGTCGAGGCCCATTTAAGCCCAAGTGCAATCTTCTATTCATACGCATCCAAGTGCATCTCTCTGTAGAGGCCCAAGTGTTCAGTGTCATCTAAGCCCAAGTGCCATCTCCTATGTATCCAAGTTCGTCTCCCATGTCAAGGCCCAATTTAATTTTTTTCATGAATTTATTGAGTATATCCAATCATTATTGATATATCTCCAAGTGCATGAATATATGAAGCACGCCATATCTAATCATTTTTTTCCACAGAGCCTACGACCAGATTTGAACCTGAGACCTTTCCCTTGATATCTCTCTTGTCGAGGCTCCAATCATTGTCCAACGACCAAAAGTACTTGAAATTCGTTTTAGCCATATCTCATCATTTTTTTTCCACATAGCCTACGACCAGATTTGAACCGGAGACCTTTCCGTTGATATCTCTCCTGTCGAGGCTCCAACAATTGTCCACGAATGCCCACTTTGTTATCAATAAATTTGCACAATTTTGTCTGGTTCAACAGAGTCAATGGCTTTCGATAGCACCTGAAACTGGTAACGTGCATCCTTCCATTCCCCGATTGTGTCAATAGCTCCTATAAATTGTTCCCCCGCTGGACATACGAGCATGATGTTGAATAATGGTCGGTTTGTGACTGAGCTCCAACCCGGCACATAATGTATTTCCATATTTTCGCAATGAATCCCCGGTTCGTTCTGTTACTCGTTTTGAAAGGTGAGTCATGGCCTCTTCCAACAATCCCGTACGTAGAGCATTGTAAGGAGGTGGTATGTACATGCATTTTGACTCCGAAGTTATTCTCACAGCTGAAACAAACGATGAGAGTCGTGCCACGTTGAATGGTATGTTGGCCTCATAGAAAAACGTTGCCCACACCCTGCTATTTGAACCATCTCTGGAGATGGAGTGCATATAGCCTGCTGTATGCTGTATCAGCTGTCCACTCACGATTTTCACAGAAAAATCCAAGATCACCAGACTTCAGACATGAGGCTACAAAGGAAGTAGTTGGGATTGAGAAATGGTTGGACCCTCCTTGGGTGTAAGCAGAGCTAGCTACCGTGATGCAACGTCAAGCACAATCTGGAAATAGTCTTAATGCTGATGTGCGCCATGGATTTCCAGGCCAAGAGTACAATTGGTATGGTTCTGATGATCGTCCAAGGGTCAAACCTGAACAAATAGAGATTGTACAGTTTATTCCTAAAGATGACTATTGTAGTTTTGTAACTCCATTGCTATGTACCAAGAAGCCTGTCCTAATGAAAATAGGCTATATTCAAGGAGCTTTGAGACATTATCTTTGTTGGAGTGTAAGGTTTGTAAAAAATAGTTCACAGTCATGCGGGATGACAGGGTTGAATCAGGCACAGTCACTGGTTGGACATCAGACTGGCTGCAGGGGTATCGCCACTGCACTCGAAAGAGAACAAAGAGAGGGGGTAAACAGAACTCATTTGGCACTACCAGGGATGTGAAGATGTTGTGTAAGGCAGGATGACTGAAAATGGCTTTGCACTTCTAGGGCATTCATGCAAATTCCAACACTTATGTCTCAATCTTGCAGGAGTGTATCAACATGAAATGGCTGAGGGAAAGCAGGTGCATGCCCACATTGTCCAAAGTGGATGCAAGCCAAATATTTTTCTATTCAGTACCCATGTTAAAATGTATGCCAAGTGTAGGAGCATCGTGGATGCACTCCAAGTGTTTGATAAAATGCCTGAATCATATATGTTTACGTGGATTATAATGATAGGAGGATATGCCAAGCTTTGGGGTGTGGTAAAGAGGTCCATTTTGGGTGGGTGGGTGAACAAGTGCAATGAGAAACGATGATGCCTGACAGAGTCACATTCATTTCCGTTTTACATGCTTGTGCCAGCCTTGGAGATTTGGAAAGGAGCAAAGAGGTCCATTCTGACATCATCAATATACAATAAGCAGGCTGAACAAGATGATAGCAGGATATGTCCATATGGGTGTGGGATGGAGGCCCTCCAACTATTTGAACAAAATGCTATTTGAATCCCTCTGTGTGCAGACGTACTTCCTTCACTGTTTTGACAAAGGTTTTCAGCCTCACACCTGTCACACTCGTCCAACTACTCAGCCCTTGTCACAGTCTTGAACCTTTGGTTGCAAGGTTACTTTTTGGGGATGCACGGTATCAGCCTGGCAAGGCACTAGTGGCTCTAGAAATGCAGAACGCACAGCTTCCAATGTCTGTCTCTCTGTTGATACCAACCCCCCGCAAAACAATGAAATACGGGATGTATGTACATATACCATAGTGTAGGGATGACCCCGTCTTTTTTCTGAAAATTGAACATAGTACTCAGAATTCGTCGCTAGTAGTGCGGAGCAACGCGAAGCCCTAGTATCAAATTTATAGGAGTTTGATTGAGGTGTACTCTACACGTTAACCACAATCTTATGTAGTTCAAATGACAACCAAGTTGTAGCCCAGTGGTAATGGGCACATACCACCTCGGAAGTGGTTGTGGGTTCAATCCACCGATTGGTGTCACAAAGGTGTCCACCTTCCTGTTGGAAGGCAGTAGCGCTTCGGGGTCAAGAGACACCATAATTTATGTTTCCTTCGGGAGGCATCATACATAACATATAGTGCAAAATATCGCTCTGAATTCCACTCATGGTCAACCGTCTAAGGTCTTGATGCACAGTATTGCTACAATGGAAGATAAAACAATACTATGCACATATCATTCTTCATAGTGTCTAAGTTACATGCATTAGAGCACCATCGTAGTACTTGAGAAATATCACCCGTAGAGTCATTTGTGCATGTTGTCACCAGCACTTCGTCATCTTTGGTAACCTCTCAAGATTTACACACCACGCATGAACATTTGTCAAACATATCTCAAGACTCAACCCGCTGATCTAGAAATACAACGACTACAATAACACTTGAATTAAAGGCTTGACAGTTTCTTCCCCTTCTTTTCGGCCTTAAAAGAGGATTGATGGTGTAAGGGACAAGTCATAAATGGTTGTTTTGCTATAAGGATGAGGAGACCTGAGTTTTGTTAAAGAAAACAGCCTGATAAGGCAGTGACAAGCCGTTTTCAGACCTGGTTTTGTTGTGGAATGGAGCATAGTAAGGTTCTATTTGCAAAACATGGCATTAGCCTCCTGTGATACACAGTGACGGTAAGCTCTAAAGGACTCTGGCCATTGATTATTTACTCTATTTTGCCATTTGAACAGCCACCTGCATTGTATGATTTATATTGGCCAAGTGGGCTTGGCCTTGGACACTCAAAGTGTATGTGTGTCCAGATCTGGATGAAAAACAAGTAATCCAACATAGATTTGCAGCTTCTAAACTATCAGATCTTTTTACTGTTTCAGTTTTACGATGACATCTCATATGTATAATCTCTAACTAGTGCTACTACTTAGCAAGAACAGACACTCCAGTTAGTATATATGCAATTATGAAATACTCAAACTATATATAATTTAGTGCCATTTTGTTGCATAACTTGTACTCTTGAAACATCAAACCACAATCATAAATAGGCAGATTCTAGGTGCTCAATGTTTGATGTACACTAGCAAAGGTGGTTGTCTACTTGAGTCACATCTTTGTCTATCTCTTTCTTTCTTTCACATAATCATCGGTTCTATAGTAACTCTAAAATGACTTTCCAGACTAACTGCAGACCTCTTAAGGTTCCAGCCCGGTTGCTGATCTTTAAGTCTTAGACTCCACATGAAGTCGACAATATTTTAATCGACCCACAGATCTAAGAGCGATGTTTGTTCCATTACTTATATTCCATTTGAAACCTTTGTATAATTGTTTCAGAAGATGAAACATGTCATATTTTCATCCAACTGTCGTGCGTATATGTATCGTTACACAACTACATCAGGGTCCAAACCACACAACACACAATAAACTAGTTTGCCACAATAGATAAATCTCACTCAATATTCGTAAGGAATCAGCCCTCATAAAATCAATTAAACCAAGTGTACCCCGTCCTGTGTGGAATCCACACTACGATGCCATAACCAAACGGTGAGGCTTAATTCGAGAAAGCTGGGCCTCATAGCGACTTCCATGAGGCCACCTCCGAAAAGTTCTTGATCCCTAGTTTGGCATTTGGGCCACCCCAACTGTCAATATATAAAACTAATTATGTCCTAGTTATAAATTCACATTACAGGCAAAATTAACTTGACATACGCATTCCAAAAACAGACGGAGTCTCTTGGGGCCGATACACTCTGAGGGATTACAACCCCTCTACAATATCCAAGATGATGAGGTCTATAACATAAGGATGTTTGACATTGTTTATCCAAAAACTTTTCCGATACACATGTAAAGTGTTCAAATGAGTTTGCAAGCAGCAAAAGCTAGAGTAAAAATATAAACAAGAAGAATGTTAATTAAATATCTAGATTCCATGACAATAAAAAACATGTAAATGGAACACTTGCAAGAATTAGGAATGAAGAATGACCTCATAGGTGGGAGAATGGGTACTGTAAATAATGGCCTCATGGAGTCCATAAATGATAGGAAGTTCTTATCACTACTGCAAATGGAAGGGGGTCAGCGACGCCAGCCGCGCCCCCACGCTGAGCGCGGCGCTGGCCTGCGACGCCACCCCCGCGGCCCCATTTTGCGACGCCCCGGCATCGCAATCCCCCGCTGCGACGCACAATTGTCGCAAGGTGGCATGAAGGGGAAAGGGGGCCCCCAAGGGCGCCGGGACATGCGATGGTGGTGCGTCGCCGCGGGGGGTTGCGACGGGTTTTTTTTCCTTGCGACGCCGGGGGGGTCGCAATTTATTTATTTATTTGGGCCTTGCGGCCCCCTAATGTCACAAAAGCGTCGCTAGGGGCGCCCCACGCTAGGGTGCCCAATGCTACGACGCCAGGGGGTTGCAACGGCGTCGCCATAGGGGGTCGCAACGGTGTCGTAGCCAGCTTAGGACATCACAAGGACATCGCTTGGGGCGCCTAATGCTGGGGCTGGGGCTGGGCACTAAGGCTATGGAGGTTGCAACTCCCCGGCGTCATAAGAGGGTCCCCTTGAAGGAACTTGAAAGAAATTCTAACGATGACCGAAGGTCGGAAGCTAGTTTAGCGTAGAATAGATATAGGGTGCCAAAGTGCCTCGTCATCGCCGCCACATCATCGTCGCCACGTTTTGTCGCCACATTTCGTCGTCAATTGTTTTGGAATCTGCCTGTACTGCCTGCCCAAAAAATGCCAATAGAACTCGTTGCGCCAAGTTTCTTGGAACTGCCCGGGCTTGATCTTCTTGAACTGCAGGAAGGGTTTCACACCCCGATCGCAGGTGGAGACATTTGCAGATTATGTTATGAGTACAGCGCATGAGCTCTCACAGATGGTGGGACAACCGCAATCGCAAGGTGTGGCTTTTCTTAATGTACGATGTGAAGAAGTTTGTCCATCCTGCAAATGTGGGCTCTTGGCTCCTATTAGTACCACGATTTGCTATTCTTCATGATGTTTACAAGGTTCTTGGTAGAGCCAGCTTGGTCTTAGCAGGTCGTGTTTCAATCTCTGCCTACTCAGTTGCACCGTGGTGGTTCTCACAGACCAATCCGACATTACCTGACTAGAGACACAAACAACACACACAAGAGGTCCTTTTGGGTTGATGGTTTGTCAAATCCTCCATGGGTCATGACACAATGTGATAAGGGCATCTTCTTCTTCGACCTATTTCAGCTTGTTTTGCCCTCTCATCAGACTCGGCCCTGAGATGCATATTGAATTCTATAAGTTAGCTTTTTGGGTGGATCTGGAGTGACTTTAACAAGTTACTGCCGATGTGGCAGCAAGAAAGTATCCAAAAGAGATGAGGAGAAGCTTTGGAATGAACACTTTCCGACCCCAGCCAATGGTGGGACAATGGAGACAAAAAGGTGAATGCCTGTTGGACTACAGAGAGAGGCAGATGCAATTCAGAATTGGAAGTACTGTAATAAGTAGGGAGGAAGGAAAGAGTGCACCCTCTCATGACTCAATGTCACATAGGACACCTATCGTTTTCATGTGTTGTTGACACATGTTGTACCATGTCTGCTATTCCATTGTCCGTGGTTTCGACTACTTGGTCTCAAACTCACTCCAGCCACAAGTCTGCAGGTGACCATTGTAGATGGCACACGTTATAAACCCCTAGGTTTGGTCACCATCCCTATTAAGGTCAGTTGCAAGTCGGTCACACTGACTTGTATCGTTACCATTGGTGAGCAGTTGCTGTTAGGCTTGGATTGGATGTGTGCTGCAGGGGCCAAGATTGATGTGGTTGAAAACATCATGTGGCTTGCCAGTGGCAGCTCCTCCCCCCACAATGTCGCGGCCCTTTGCCTTGAGGGCAGGGGGTTGGGACACATGAGGGGCTGCCCCTGTGGTGGGGGCAGCGGCAGCGGCAGCGATAGGTATGGGGGGCTGAAGCACCCTTGAGTGCCCAAAGCACTCAAGGAGGCGGAGGCGCTCACTAGGTGGAGCCCCGCACACCGGGTTGCGGTGGTGGCTTAGCGGGACTTAGTGGGGGTGGCATAGGACTCACCATGGGGGCGGAGACCTCGTGGTGGGAGTCGTGGGGAGTCTTGGGACTCATCACGGTCCATAGGGGCCGTGGTGAGTGGGCCAAGACTCACCGCGACTCATCACCGGGAGTCGAGGGTTTTCGTGGTGGTTCGCCATAAAATGGCATGGCTGGTTATGAAACCCCCGCGGACAGCTACAGAAGTATATATAGGGAGTAGTAACCCCGAGAACGGTGCAAGCCCGTTGGTGACCAAAAACTAGTGAGTAAGCGAGCGAGCCGGAAAGCGACCAAAGAGTGGGGAGCTGTTCCGGACTGCCAACTACCAAAGGGAATTCCACTAGGTCCAAATAGGTGGAGGGTTTAGTGGGAGAGCAAAGGGGGACCGTTATGTCCCGGTGAGCAGCCGAAGCTCCAAGTTGGCCCGGCGGCCAGGTTGGGAGTCAGGCGCGCGCATCAAAGCGAGTATCTATGACGTGAAGGGGAGCTTACCGAAGTGAGGTGCGCGACACTTGGTATCAGAGCTTAGAGTTCAGTACGCGATCGTCCTTGGGATTGGCCTCATCATGGGGTCGGGCAAGCCGAAGCGAAAGCGGAACGGCCCAAAAGATGATGATCCTGGTGAGCCCGATGGGGGCGACGTGTCACCGAGGCGGCCGTTTGAGGAAGCGATGCATGTTTCCGAAAACGAGGCCGCTCAAGAGCGGGAGGAATCCGAGGAGTCGGAGCCCGAGGAATCCTTGAGAGCTCCGACAAACCAAGAGATGCCTCCCATGCCGGCAGCCTTTTGGGAAGGGTTGTTGGCGCAGTTTGGCGGGACGTTGAAAGACGTGTTGAAGGCGGCTAATGCCACTTCCACTAAGGCAAAGTTTAAGGTGAAGCCTAAGGAACCCAGCACCTTCGAGGGCATTCGAAATCGGAAGGCACTCAACACCTGGCTCCTGGAGCTAGAGTAGTACTTCCAGGCGGCCAAGTTGAGTGACGAGGATCGAGTGGAAGTGGCTCCCACCTATTTGAGGGGCTATGCTCAACAATGGTGGCAGAAACGCCTTCACGACCGAGGCCCAAGCCCGGAAACCTTGAACTGGAGTGGGTTCAAGGAATTGATGAAGAGACAGTTTGTGCCCCTCAACGCATCCTGGCTTGCCCGGGACAAGATGAGGAATTTGAAGCAAACAGATGACATTCGGGGGTATGTCCAGGCTTTCAATGTGCTGTTGCTCGAAGTCGCGGACATGGTAGAACCAGAAATGGTCTTCAACTTTGTGGCGGGGCTGGCCCCATGGGCCAGGCGGAAGTTGGAGGAGAAGCCACCCAAGACTTTGAACGAGGCAATTGAGAGGGCTGAATGTTTCTCGGATGTCCCTAGGGGTGAGAGACAAGGTCGTACGGAGCTGAACCACAAGAAGACCCGGCGGGAAGGTGACTCCTTCCGACCGGAAAAGAAGTGGGATAGGCCACGCGGCGACAATGGCACGTGGAAATCAAAGGGAGGGCCTTCACACGTCAAGGCGGCACCCGGTGCTTTGAAAGAAAAAGCGGGTGGAGCGTCTTATGGCGGACAGAAGGCAACCTTTGATGGAGTGTGTTTCAATTGCGGGGAGCCCGGGCACATGGCCAAGAAGTGCACAAAACCTCGTCAATTGAACATGACTCGGGCAACCACGGAGCTGTCGGAAGATACCATCAGTCGCTTGGTGGAAGCGGTGGTCGCCAGGACTTGCAAGGTAGGCAACTATTCTTGTGAGTTGTATCAGGAAACTGGCGCCCTGCGTAAAGGGAGTCAGTTATTGTTCGTGGATGGGATAATATCCGGAACTAACGTGTCGTTGTTGGTGGACACAGGAGCGTCGCACTCCTTCATGACGCCGCGAAAGTTGGGACTCCCGACAAGTGACGTGGGGGCCTCTATTGAGGTGCGTTCTGCCAAAGGAGAACCACAGTTGGCGACAAGGTTGGCGTTTGATGTTCCTCTTCAACTGGGGAGTTGGGAGGGACGTGAGAACTTCACCATCTGCGAGATCGATGGAGTGGATCTCATTTTGGGGATGACCTTTTTGAGCAAATCCGGAGCGGTCATAGATGGCCGCAAGAGAGTAGTCACGCTGCCATGTGGGAATGGTGGCGAGGTTTTACGAGTGTCGGAAACGCCCAAATCCGTGGGAGGGCGAATAAACCTTCTGTCAGCAAGGGAGTGGGCCGTGGAGGAGGCACACGAGCCCCAGTTTTTGCTTTACATTAGAGAAGTGAAGGAGAAGGCGATGGGGAGCCGAGCCCAGATTGGATCAAGGGGATTTTGGAGAAATACCAGGATGTGATGCCAAGCGGCTTGCCACCGCGAAGAGGAGTTGACCACAAGATTGAGGTGATACCGGGATCGGAACCGCCTGCCAAGGCACCCTACCGGTTGAGCCACAGGGAGTTGGTCGAGCTGAAGACTCAGCTCAAGGATCTAATGTCAAAGGGGTACATCCGGCCGAGTAAGTCACCTTACGGAGCCCCGGTGCTATTCGCAGACAAGAAGGATGGGACGCTGCGGATGTGTGTCGATTACAGGGCTTTGAACAAGGTGACTATTAAAAACCGGTACCCTTTGCCAAGGATCGACGACCTTTTTGACCGGTTGGCAGGAGCGAAGTATTTCAGCCGGATCGACTTGCGCTCCGGCTATCATCAAATTCGGGTGGCGGAAGGAGATGAGGAGAAGACCGCGTGCAGGACAAGGTATGGTTCATATGAGTTCTTGGTGATGCCTTTTGGGCTCACCAATGCACCTGCGACCTTTAGCACGCTGATGAACAGCCTTTTTCAGGAGTGGTTGGATGACTTTGTGATCGTGTACATCGACGACATCTTGGTGTACTTGAAAACAAAGGAGGAGCACCTGGAGCACCTCAAAAGGGTGTTCCAAAAGTTGCGAGAAGGGAAGCTGTATGCCAAAGCTTCAAAGTGCGAATTCGGGGTCACAAAAGTGGAGTTCCTGGGGCATGTGATTACACAGGATGGGATCAGAATGGATGACAGGAAGGTGAGGGCCATCTTGGACTGGGAGCCTCCGACTTCGGTCCCGGGAGTGCGATCCTTCCTAGGACTCGCCTCCTATTACCGGAAGTATGTGAGAAATTTCGCCAAGATTGCGGGGCCGCTGTCAGACCTTCTGTGTAAATCTAAAGTCTGGGCATGGAACACCTTTTGTGGCCAAGCTTTTGCTGAATTGAAGCAGCGGATGGCGGAAGCTCCAGTCTTGAAAATCCCGGAGTTCGATCGTCCGTTTGAGATACATACAGATGCGTCGGACTTCGCGATTGGGGGTGTACTGATGCAAGATGGACGTCCAGTGGCTTACGAAAGTAAGAAACTGAATGAAGTGGAGCGACGGTGGCCGACGCACGAGAAAGAGATGAAGGCGGTGGTGCACTGTCTTGAGCTTTGGCGCCACTATGTTGGTCCAACCCAGTGAAGGTGTTCACGGACAATGTCACGGTGAAGTATTTTGCCACGCAGCCCAAGTTGTCCCCAAAACAACTTAGGTGGCAAGATACTTTGGCGGTGTTCGACGTGGATATCCAGTACAAACCGGGACGAGACAACGTGGTGGCCGATGCTTTAAGTAGAAAGCAGCAGCTCTTGTTGGTGTACAAGGGCGAGACGACGCTCCAAAAGAAGATCCGAAAAGCTTGCCGGAAGGATGAGCTGGCGAAGTCCGTGATGCAGGACTTGAGGATGGGGTTAAATCGCAGTTCCACTTGCAAAATGGACTGCTCCGGTATAAGCAAAAGCGTCTCTACGTGCCGAAGGGAGGGATCAGAGATAGCCTCTTGAGAGAATGCCATGATAGCCCGCTTGCGGGCCACGGCGGAGCCAAGCGCACTGCGGCACTCTTGAAGAAAGAGTATTTCTGGCCCAAACTGAGGGAGGAGGCAGAGGAGTATGTCAAGACATGCACCACATGCCAACAAAACCGGAGCGAGTACAAAAAGCAAGCGGGGCTGTTACAACCCTTGCCGATTCCAGAGGGGACTTGGGAAAGCGTCTCGATGGATTTCATGACTGCTATGCCGCTGTCAAAAGGATTCGATGCAATCATGGTGGTGGTGGATAGGTTCAGTAAAATGGGCCATTTCATCCCCACCAAGGAGACGGCAACGGCGCAGGAGACAGGGCGACTTTACTTCGCCCACGTCTTAAAGCATCATGGAGTCCCGAAGGATATTGTCTCGGACCGCGATCCAAAGTTTACGAGTAAATTTTGGAGGGCACTTGGAAGAAGATGGGGACGAGGCTGAAGATGAGCACCGCCTTCCGACCTACGACCGACGGCCAAACAGAAAGAGTGAATTCCGTAGTGAAGCAGATCTTGCGGAATTACGTGTCGGCAGACCAAACAGACTGGGTGGAACACTTAGACGCGGCAGAGTTCTGTTATAATAACACAGAACACTCCGCAACGGGAGTTTCCCCTTTCGTATTGGTCTATGGAAAAGCACCTCTGGTGCCGACAAGTTGGGCCGCCCAGGACGTTGAGGAACCGGCAGTAGCGGCGGTACTGGAAGAACGCGAGCGTTTGTTGAAGCTCGCAAAGTACAACATTGCCAAAGCTAGGAAACGGTATGAAAGGCAGGCGAATCGAAAGCGGAGGGAAGTGAAGTTTGAGGCAGGCACGGAGGTCTGGTTGAACATCAAGAATTTCCGACTACCTCCGGAAGTGAGTCCGAAGTTCGTACCTCCGTATGCGGGACCCTTTCGCATTCGGAAGGTTATGAATGAGGATGTGTATGAATTGGAGCTGCCGGCAAACAGCAAGGTGCACCCAGTATTCCATGTCTCCCTTTTGAAGCCTTACTTCAAAGATGAAGCGCGTCCGAATCGGCATCAAGTGTTGCGTCCGCCACCTATGCTGTTGGATCATGAAAATGAACCTGAGTACGAGGTGGAGGCAATACTTAAGTCGAGGAGGTTCAAGAACCGAGAAACGGAGTATCTCGTCAAATGGAAGGGCTATCATCATGTGGAGGCATCTTGGGTGCGTGCCTCAGAAATGGGAAACGCATCCGAGGCGGTGCAGCTTTCGAAGGGCGACCTCAAAAGCGGAAGAAGCGTTGATGGGGACATCAACCTTGGAGCGTGGGGGAGGAAATGCATGCTTAGCCCGGCTTAGCTAGCTTAGGAATCCGATTGCAAAAACTTGTATTGTACAAAACGTGCTATAAATGAAATGGCTTCCAAATGTTGTGCGTCCTATTTTGTTTGGAATGGTGATGCATGGTATGGTTGGCTAGTGTGTAGAATGCATGCTAGCTTATAAAAGTGGGAGAGGTAAATTGGGTTAATCGTGTGTTTGCGTAGTGCCGAAATCGGGTGACCCCCATCCGAGGGGCAAGGAAACTTGCGCCTTCTTTGGGAGTTCACGTGCTAGTGCGCACCTGGCGCGTGCGCGTACTATAACTGCGCTACCGAGGGGGTTGCCTTGTAGTGCGGGCTAACGCGGAAGCCACGTGCTTCCGTTCACGTACTATAATCGTGTAGCCTCGGGACGAAGTCGTAGTGCGGCTTCGGCGTGTTCCCGTACCTCAGGCCAGCATTCCAAGGCGGACCCAATTGTAGTGATTGGGGCGCACGGTTGGTTCAAGGTTATCTTCCTAGTCAAAGAGGGTTCCAGGTGAACCCTTGCTCAAGGTGATGCCAAAAGCGGCATCATGAGCGGTCGCAAGCAATGTTGTTGCAGTAAGGCGATTCGATCCTCGGGGAGGATCGTTCCTTGGCCTTGAAGTAGGCCAAGAAGAGTGCACTGGGAGGAGCTTGAGAGGCTCCACCCTTGGCCGGGACTTGGAGGAAGTCGGCCGAACTAGCTAGTGGAGAGTAGAGTCAAGTGTGGGGTTTGGTTCTTTGCCATGGGACGCCATGGTGCGGAAACAAACTCCTTGATGTGGGACGCCACAACTTGGATGTTCGTTTCTACAAAATGGACAAGTCGATGAGGACATCGACTCCCTGTTGGTAGGGGTGTGTATCGCGGCCCTTTGCCTTGAGGGCAGGGGGTCGGGACACATGAGGGGCTGCCCCTGTGGTGGGGGCAGCGGCAGCGGCAGCGATAGGTATGGGGGGCTGAAGCACCCTTGAGTGCCCAAGCACTCAAGGAGGCGGAGGCGCTCACTAGGTGGAGCCCCGCACACCGGGTTGCGGTGGTGGCTTAGCGGGACTTAGTGGGGGTGGCATAGGACTCACCATGGGGGCGGAGACCTCGTGGTGGGAGTCGTGGGGAGTCTTGGGACTCATCACGGTCCATAGGGGCCGTGGTGAGTGGGCCAAGACTCACCGCGACTCATCACCGGGAGTCGAGGGTTTTCGTGGTGGTTCGCCATAAAATGGCATGGCTGGTTATGAAACCCCCGCGGACAGCTACAGAAGTATATATAGGGAGTAGTAACCCCGAGAACGGTGCAAGCCCGTTGGTGACCAAAAACTAGTGAGTAAGCGAGCGAGCCGGAAAGCGACCAAAGAGTGGGGAGCTGTTCCGGACTGCCAACTACCAAAGGGAATTCCACTAGGTCCAAATAGGTGGAGGGTTTAGTGGGAGAGCGAAGGGGGACCGTTATGTCCCGGTGAGCAGCCGAAGCTCCAAGTTGGCCCGGCGGCCAGGTTGGGAGTCAGGCGCGCGCATCAAAGCGAGTATCTATGACTTGAAGGGGAGCTTACCGAAGTGAGGTGCGCGACACACAAGGTGTAGCTCAACTCTGTCTCCTTGCCCGCTGGTTGTGCCACTGTACAACATTGTCGCTGAAAGGAATTGCTTTAGTTTCTCTTCCCCATAGTCTTTCACCCTCTCTGTAGGCCAAAACCTTTCCGTAGGTGGAGGCAAGAGTCATGGCATATAGAGAAGGTCCCAATAATATGCAATGGAAGATGGGGTGGGCGCGTGGACTTCAGCCCCAGCTGACGGAGCAATCTCCTCAGATTTGTGGGAGGATTCGGGAACATGTCAACGAGTGGAAGGAAAGGATGTGAAGCCACATAAGCTCCCCTTTCTGAGTTCAATGAAATGTATGAGTCTAGATGAAGGAGATTTGAGAGAAATTTTGCAACAGTGTGACACTTTGGCCTAAGGTTCGAACCAACCTAAGCACATCAAAAAGTGGATAAAAAAAATGGATGTTTTGGTGACGTGTGATGAGTGCGGATGTGGATAGGTGAATGATTTGGGACTTATGGTTAAGACTTTCAATGGGATAAAGATCTAGTATATAGACAGAAAATGAGATGGAAAGACGGTCATTGAGAAAGACGTCTCTAGAGGCCGAGATGACCAAGATGAGAGAAGATAGAGAAGGGGGAAGGAGAGCAAGCAAGAGGATGGAAATGACTAATGAGGTGCAATGAGCACGAAAAGAGTGAGGATGAGGTGAGGCCTCATATTTATACATCTCAGATGCATTGTGTGCTAGGACGTGGTCGTTTGGGCTGGGGTGTCCTTGCAGGAGCGACACTGTGGAGTGGGGGAATTGTTGTCTTGATTTTCTTGTGTTTGGATCCCCTCCACACTTGCATGCTTGACTGTGCGCCATGTTAGCTTTGTGTGGGTGCTTGTTTTCATAGGAGGTTGGTCCGGATTTGATCACCGGCCAATCCTAGAGTATGCTGTCGGTGGTGAGGCTAGAGTGATGACCAGCAAGACCACCAGTGTTTCTTCTATGGTGAGGCTCAGTTGATGACTAGCAGACCATAGGAGTGTGGATGCAGGTGTAAGTGCAGGTACAGGTCTACGTTAGAAACCTATTATTCCTGCTTGAACCAGTAGCCGCAAACAGGTTCTCTATCCGGTTACCTTATGGAAAGTGGGGATTAGAGACAGGTTGACAACTGGTTGGGTTGTGAGTTTTCATCACGGAGGTGCCGCCAGTTGCTGAGGGGAGTGCCGGTACGAGTACCAGCAATACTAGTGGGTACACAAGACGAGGTGTGCGGTTTAGGCCACCTTTACCTTCAGTGTCTTCTGATGAAGGTTCAGACTCGGAGTCAGGAGGATTCTCACCGAGGGTGCAAGTCATTTCCGTGCCATTGTTGTGGGACACGATGGAGGAGATGTATGGAGCTACCAAGGGGCCACATAGGTATTTTAGAGCTATGGGCATCATCGAGCTTGATGACTTCATACAAGAGTTTGACAGTTGGTGTGATTTGCAGCAAATGCGCAATCCACAACTGTTTACGTCATTTATGGCATGGAAAGGGCTATTCCAGCACCATGAGGGGCCGCCCATGGATGATTTCCATGAATTTAGGCGGGGACATGCGGTGGAGATTGAGGAGTGGCGAGAGTATTGGTCATCTAACTATGTCTCCATCACTAGAGACACAAGGGTAGCGGCGACACCAGCAGTTACACAAACATCTCCAATTGCAAGCACTAGTAGTGAGACAAGTGGTACAGGAGCTGGGAAATCCATGAAGTTCCTGCTGCAGCACTAGCACCCGTATCTGCATTTAACCCAGTTGTGGAGTTCTTCGAGGAGTTGAGGAGAAACTACCTAGGGATAATGACAGAGAAGTTGCGGAACTTGCAAGAGTTCCAACGAAGGCCTACAGAGAGTTTGAGGGATGCTTACACTCGCATGAGGCGCTTGATAGACGTAACCCAAGGGGTTACAGAAGCTCAGGTAGTCCAGTTCTGGTATGGGATCCTGGACAAGGAGCTGAGGAGAAGGGTGCGAGATACAACTCTCCTACAAGTAGCCCAACCCACCTTAGCAAATGTGTTTTTGCTGACAAAGCGGATAGAACTCAATATGGTGGAGGAGCGGATGGTTATGGTGGGATTTGGCAAGGAGACACAACGAAGTGGAGTTCTTAGCCAACAACAACCAACTCCCCAACGTGCTCAAGGCAACAAGGGGCATTACAGGAAAATTGGGGGGGGGGGGGTTTCGACGTCGCGGCCACGCCGCAGCCACACTGCGGCGTCGTAAAACAGCCCTTTTCGAGCGGGGAAAAAAACAAAATTTACGACGCCCGGGCGTCGCAAGGGCATCGCCAAAAACAATGTCGCAAATATGCGACCAATGGGAGTCGCAAATATGCGAAACCGCGATTTGCGATGCCCAGGTGTCGAAAAATTAAAAAATTAAAAATAAAAATTACTCTGCAATGCAGAATTAGCACCGTCCGGGGGTCGCAAAGTGCGACGGCCGGACGTCACAATTTAAGGGGGTACATTTGAATTTAGGCGGGAAAATTTGAATTTGAAATTTGAATTTCAAAAACTTGTTGACCATTGGCTCCAGTTCTGTCTAATGGCGATATGTTCATCGTTCTACATATATCATGCAATATACTTTTGAACCTAAGACCTCCACGTCATAACATTTCTAAGACACTACAAACTAACCAACACACCTACGCTACATCTATGTATCACAAAAGCAATCTAAATATATATATACATATAAAGATTTCTTTCAAGTTCCTTCTAAAGGGTCTCTCTTGTGACGCTGGGGAGTTGCAACCTCCACAACCTTAGTGCCTAGCCCCAGCCCCAGCCCCAACATCGTCACCGTTGTTGTACCCGCCACCGCCAGGCGCCCCAAGCGATGTCATTGTGTGGACGTAAGCTGACCACAACACCATTGCGACCCCCTGTGGCGAACCCCCTGACGTCGCAACGTTGGGCGTCCCAACGCGGGGCGCCCCCAACGACGCTTTTGTGAAGTTGAGGGCGCAAAGCCCAAAAAAAAAAACAAAAAAAACAAACTCCCACTATGGTGATGCTGTTGTGACGCCCTCGCGTCGCAGAGGCGTTGGGGCGCCCTTAGTGACGCTTTTGCGACGCCGAGGCGTCGCAACGTCAAATATATATATATATATATTGGATTTCCGACGCCGGGGCGTCGCAAAAAAAAAAAATCCGTCGCAGCGAGGGTCGTCTTTCCCCCTTCATGCCACCTTATGACGGCTGGGCGTCGTAATGGTATCGTAGCTAAGGATTGCGATGCCGGGGCGTCGCAAAAAAGCGCCGCACGGGGCGCGGCTGGCGTCGCAAACTCCCCCCCATTTACTGTAGTGGGGGCTCAGATGAAGCCTAGAGAAGGCCATAGATGATCTCAGATTCAGAGGCTTCTTCCTTCATTCTCAGGCCAGCAACAGACGAGTGTGTCATGTTGGGATTGTGGAGGACCCCATGTCAAGAAGGATTGCCCAGAGAGAGGCAAGGGGCCGGCACAGGCACAGCCTACATAACTACACTATGGGCATTGTGGAAAGTATGGGCATGAGGAGACCCATTGTTATGACTTGCATCCTGAGCTACGGCTAGGCCAGTTCCAATGGAACAACGGTGGCCGAGGACGAGGCAATGTAGTCCAGAGAGGTAGAGGAGGTAGAGGTCGTGGTGGAGGTCATAACCAAAACCAAGGAGCACAGGGTCAGGGTCAAAGTTATGACCAAGGCATGGTGGATAGACTTGCCCAGCTAGAGCAACGTCTTGCCAACTACGCCATCGATGGCACCCGCTCGTCTAAGTGTGTCAGAGGTAGAGCCACGGGTGTAGGAGTGGGGAGAGTAGGTGTGGCTCGGGAAATGTCAGTGGGTGGTGCTGCAAAGCAAGGTGCAGCCAGTACATTGTTGGGGGCGGCTACGGCTGTTTGTCAAGCTCCATTGTTTTTTGCAATGACCATTGCAATGCCACGGATTTGGCCAGCTGCTGTGTTCAGACTAGTAGCTAGACTCTGTGAGAGTGGTGATGCATCGGCACTATCTGCGGGGATAGCAGATAAGGTACAGTGCATGGATGCCCTGTATTCAAGGGTGAAGTCAGCCACAGCTGCGCCATGGCAAATGGCTGTCAAGTTAAATAAACACAGTGTGAAACTAACTAGAATAAATCTAGTTATTTGTATTTAACACTTGGAATTAGTTCAAGTGTTAAGTCAGGTATCAAGTTTAGCTTGACACCTGAACCATCTCATCTCTCTCGAGTTGAGCCTGCCCGACCGAGCTCCCTCGTTGCTTAGCATCTGAGTGTACTTATGGAGGGAGAGTAGGATGTTGTGGGGGTGGAGTCCCCATAGCTTGGGGTGCCCCTGGCTTGACTCTTATTTTAACGAGTGATTATATTGTATTTCGTGTTTTGTGTCAACAGACAGTGTGAGTTTAGTTTTCATATCACTCGAGAGAGATCATCTGTCTAGTTTTTTGTAGTGCTAAGCTAGATAGATTTCCTTTATGTTAGCACTATGACTATGTCGATGGTATTTGAAGTAGGGAAAGCACTCATAATGAGTGGTTAAGGTAGAAGTCATTGATGCTGGTTTCGTTTGCGGTCTGGTACGATGGCGTGCACGGGAGGCGCAACACGGGATGCCAAATAAGAGGCGATATGGAGGCTTGGACAGCCTCGTAGGCTCTACGCATGATATACAAAGCTGGAGCAACAAACTTTGGTTCATTTTCAAATCAGTAGAATCTTGTTGCTCGTCAACGCTTCATTGTTTGGGGTGACCATTACATGTTGATTATTTGCCAATTGGTGATTTGGGTCTCCGGGTCCAGAATTGTGTTGGCAATGCGTGTGCAAGCCTGGGAGCCCTGGAAAAGGGGAAAGAGGTCCATGGTGACATCTTCAAATCTAGAAGTGTACCAGATGTCATTATGAAGACAGCCCTGGTGGACATGTATGCCAAATATGGGTGCATTGAGGATGCAAAGGGAGTTTTCAACACTATGATGTGGTGTCGTGAACTCAATACCCTCATCAACATGTATGCCAAGTGCATGAATGTGGTGTATGCACATGGAGCGTTTGACAAAATGCCTGAACGAGATATTTCTACTTGGAATACAATGATGGCAGGATTTGCCAAGCATGGGTGTGGTAGGGAGGCTTTTGAGGCCTATGAGCAAATGACACAGGCAGGGATGATGCCAAACTGGGTCACCTTTATCTGTGTGCTGAAGGCTTCTTCCAGCCTTGCAGCCCTGGAAATGGGCATGGTGGTCCATACTGACATCATCATTTCCGGAATCGTTTCAGATATCACTCAAGAGAATACCCTTGTGAACATGTACGCCAAATGCGGTAGCCTTACTGGCGCTCCTCAAGTGCTCAACAACATGGCTAAGTGGGATGTGGTCTCATGGAATGCGATGATCGGAGGATATGCTCTGCATGGGAAGGGCAGGGAGGCTTTTGAGACCTAAAAGCAAATGAAAGAGGAAGCGGTAATTTCCCTGCTCAAAGCTTATGCCAGCCTTGCAGCCCTCGGAAAGAGCGAGGACGTCCATGCTGACATTATCAAAGCTGGAATTGCCCCAGATGTCGTCCTGGAGACTGCCCTTGCATGGAAAGAGGTCCATGGCAACATCTTCAAAGCTGGAATTGTACCAGATTTTGCAAAATGTGGGTGCATCTAGGATGCAAAGGGAGTGTTCAACACTATGGCTGAACAAGATGTGGCGTCGTGCAAGCCTGACGGCCCTAGAGAAGGGCAAAGAGGTGCATGGGGATATCGTCAAGCTGGAAAGTACCAAATGTCATTCTAAACACTGCCCTGGCAGCTCTGGAAAAGGGGAAAGAGGTCCATGGCGACATCTTCAGAGCTGGAATTGTACCAGATGTCATTCTGAACAATACCTTGGTGGACATGTTTGCAAAAATCTGGAAGGTGGTTGTTGTTGTGCTGGTAAGAAGATGCCCAAGTATGGGCCTCCATTTGACACCACTTGTATTACTCAATTCGACTAGATTAGGTGATGAAGGACCTTGAACTTAACATGTGCTTCTACTCAACCCATAACCCTAAATGACTAGATTAGGTAAGAGGTTGTGAACATAAAATTTGGTGGCGTGGAAGCAAGGGTGACTTCACCTATGGTCTACATAGGCATTCTGTTCATTGCATGGCACGTGGAGGACCATGAGTTGCATAGTCTCAATTACCTGCACATGGGGGCGACCTGGTATACGGTGCCCGAAGATGCAGCCCCTGCTCTTGAAGAAACTGTGCAAGTTCATGGTATTGCGGCCAACTTGATCCACGAGGTAGTTCAGTTTGCATTACACACAGCTTTCATTGTTGGCTCCCTCCAGCAAATGCCCTTGTGTGAACAGAGTTGGTTTGCGAGATCTATGTCTTTGATTTGAACTCTTTTGGGTATCAGGGTTTTGAGATGGATGCACCTTGATGTATACTAGGAAATAGGATGGTTTGAGGGGCACACACTATAGATGTGGAACTTCAGTTATCACTGAGATCCAGATTTAAATTCAGTCTGAGGAGGCTTTGTGCAAGTGCAGCTTTGATGGGAGTTTCATACATAGGCATTCTGTGAAACAAACACGCCTGCTATCACTATTCTACTTTGATAAAAGCAATCTTGCGTCTGACAAGACTTTGACTCCTCATCGCTTGTATGTCTGAATGTGCTCATTAAGTAGGCGTTGCATGGCTTAAGTGTTTGTTGTATTATTTTGGTGTACAACATTTGTTATTTTTGAGTAAAATTGTCAACAAGTTTGATTCATTTGTCATGGCACATTATTGGCAGATGCTTTTGCACGTTTGGGGGAGAAGACAACTATATTGCACCGGAAGTATTGGTTGTTGCAGATGTGTCACGTTGCAGGTTGCTCAAATTGTCCACATTTTCTCTTACTGTGACGTAAGTTAAGATGTTGAACTTGGAAGTGGAGGAAATGTTTATACATCCCTCTTTCTCAATTTGAGGAAGACAATTTTTCTTCTTTTGATTGTTTTGATAAGAATGTCTTGGTATATTTGTCATGCATGAGCTGGCGGATTTATGATTGCAACAAGTCTTTGGTTCTTTATAGGTGATGCTTCAATGATCTCACCGCTCCCTCCCCAAACTCAGTTTTCCTTCTATGTCAATGATTGGTGAGCCATCAACTCTTTGCAACCTTGCTGTGGGCTTTGCTTATCATCTGTTGGTGGTAGGCTTGTGCAGAATGCTGGTGAGTATGTTGTGACCTTCCCACGTGCCTATCATTTGGGCTTCAGCCATGGCGTGACCCCAAACTCCTACCTTATTTGTGAATTGGTTCTCAGCTGGTGGCAAATGATAATTTTGTTTCCTTTGAACTTAGCCCAGAGGTGTCCTTCTGTCAATTGTATCTTTGGTACTAAGCCAGTAAAGAATCCCCTGCTACATGGCATGCCTGTTGAGTGAGGATTGTGCCTCATCCAACACAACGAGCGCGATTGGTACGCCATGCCCATGAGGAGTTGGGACATTTTGGGGTGTGGTGCTGCTGTGATGTTTTCAGTGATACAACCAGCCCTATGACGGAGCTAATGGCAGCCTATGTGGACATCACCATGGGCTACAGGTTTAGCAAACAAGCATCACTTGCCAGCTCGTTCTCGCCTTATTTCCTTCTCTTTGGTTGAGAGCCAGATTTGCCTGCATCTATTCGTAGGGAGACTGCAGTAGTCCTCAACCTTGATGATCCGGATGTGTGGACACAAACATGTGCCCAACGGGTAGAGTTGTTCAAGAGAGTCATGCCTATGGCAATTGAGAACCTTGCTAGTGCCCAATACCGAGACACATTGAGGTACGTCACTATACGTAGAGGGGGATATCGGCCAGTTGTTCGGCGTTTCCATCCTGGGGACTATGTGTATCTGCAGCAGATAGCGCCTACGACTTTGGATGTCACAGCAGGGCGTGTGATTCTAAGGGTCCGGGAGGTGTTGCCTTTAGGAGTGTTGATTCTGGAGGGTCGTGGTGGCATGATATGGAAGGACCATGTGCGCCAATTGTGCGCCATGTCACCTTCCACATGTGGATGAGAGGATAGATCCCAACCTTGCAGTGGTACCTGCAGGGTTGCGTTTCAGGCTATGTGGGCATGCTGGTGGTGCCGCAACCATGTTGGTGTGTGACAAATGCTCAAGGGGGTGGCACATGGGATGCTTGACACCGCCACTTGAGGAGGTTCCTAGTGGAGAATGGTTGTGTCCATGATGCCTTGGCCATAGGTAGTGGGCATGACAATGGTGTAGTTGACAAGTGATCTAAGGTCTAGCTGGTGGGAGCTCAACGCCATGGATACTCAATTGAAGATCATGGATTACAAGCATGCGACTAACGATGGGGCTCTCGTTGCACCCGGCCTCTTGATCCATATACTTTAGAAAATTGGGACATGTACAATTGAAGACCAAACGATGATCTTATTGAGGTGGATACTTGTCAGCTATCCGGTGTTAGAGGGACCTAATCACCAGCTAGGGGGGCGATTGTAGCATACTTTTCTAGGATTGTGTGCTTAGAATGTATGGTAGACAGCGATGTATATTGTGGCACGATGCTTAGGTGCACGACAATCATGCCAAGGTCCAAACATCAATTCGGACGGAAGCATAGGCCCTCCTTATGATATTTGCCCTAATGGCATTGACTAAAATGTGACAAGATTATTTCAGTTGGCATTCATCTATATTATGAAGGAAAACCAGTACACGGATAGTGTGTATGATATTAAATAAGTTACATATTGGATATGCATTGATATTTTTTTGAGCAAGTTTATTATTATTATTATTATTATTATTATTATTAAAATTTACCTTAAAGAGTACAGGGGCGGAGGCCTGGCAGAACTTATTAAGAGCATGTTTTACATAGCTAATGATGCTAGTAAGAGACCTAAAATTGAATGCAAAAGATAGATTAAGTTGCTGTGATAATCAAGAAAGTTTTCCATTTTTCTAGTTGAATAATGACAGCTTGCAATATTGTAATATAAGCCAATTTTTTATTGAAATAATGAATGTTTGAGGGAAATTTTGCACTCAGTCCCAAAAATATTTCGCTAGGTCCACGCCAAGGCTTAAATGAAAAAAAAAAAGGCTGGTTCTCGCCCTGCCCCTCAAGCTCCGCCCTTGTGGCAAGAGGCTCACACGTGTGCCTGCCTGGGTTGTAGGGACCCGCCAACCATTGTACATTAAATTTGTGAGGTCAACATATATGATATCATCGGTCAACGCGCCAAGATTGTGATCGGGCAGCGGGCATGCTTGGGGGCTATATCTATGGGGTCTGCTACCTTTCCAATCGTGGAGTGCCAACCAAACTGACCTTGTAAAAAAAACCGTCACCCCTGTAACCAAGGTATATACCGTTTGACGGCCGTGCTCACCGTGGAGATGCTCTAAGGACAGGAAAAGAATAACCCTGTGAAGGCCATGAAGGCAAACATAGGGGATACTACACCCGTAACAAAGGTCCAGAGAAGCCAAAAAAGAAATTCGAACAAAAGAACCGAATCAGGCACTGCTAGGCATCGAATGAAACATTGGAATCTTACAAATAATAGTAGTAAGTGGAGATTCATTCAATGTTAGTAAACTGGAGTTTAGTAGGAAAAAAATTAAAAGTAGAGTATGATATGTAGTAATCATATGATATGCCACTGGTAGTACTAAATGTTGTTATTTGGGGGCCGCAATTAATTAAATATGCCCGAGTATGACTCGCACAATTTGATATTAATACCGTGTGCATTGTCCTTGTTTTTACGTTTTTACCCCTAATACGGGTATAGGCCGGATATTGGGGTTGTCAATACCAGCTTCTATAGGGTTTGACCTAGGTATTGCAAATGTCAATACATGGGGTTTAGTTCTTATCGTATCACAAAAGCAGATACCAGCCGGGTGGGTTCCTTAATACCCTAGTTGGTTCATAACTGTCACCATTCTCCAATGTGCCTTGGCCAGAACTTGCCACTCTTAGTGAGTCAAATTGGGACCTTTCAAGCTGAATCCACCATTGGCTTGGCCCTCCAGCTATTTCAAGGTAGTACATTCACACCCCCTCAAAACAACAATATTCTGCACTTTCCAAGATTTGGAGATTTGAGTCCTCATGATGATGTGGAAACCAGTGTGTCTAGAACAAGTTTTGGCGGGTGCAACTCACTTGTGGTGAGCCCCCTATGCCTACCCGAGTGAAACAAACTATAAGGGCAGTATCAGGAAAGAGTAGAGCCAGCTTCCCGATTGGTGCTATGGTGAAATTACTGAGACCTGGATCAATGCCCCTTCCAATGAGATGATGGTGGAGGCTGAATTTGGCTCTCTTCTTGGTTTGCAAACCCTTGGCACCGGACATTGTGAGTTGTTTCACACCTTGCATGTCTCTTTAGTGGGAATGATAACATAGTCCACAACCAGCAGCCATTTCACAATAGCCTAGGTGATTGATGCATGTATGCCACACAGCACATGCTAGATGATTGTGAAATCTTTTTCTTTTTACTTTATTAATAAAGAGAGCAAAAATTGGAGAAAATTCTGCTGAGAATAGGCAACATTGATGCAGCAGTATACTACACCATGCTTTGGTTTACTAATATCTCACATTCTTCTGTTGCACTCACCCTTCGAATTGGGCGCAGGGCTTCCAATCCTTCTTCACATTTCATGGCAGGACGGTAGTTTTGTAAGTTTGCAGTGATATTGAATTCTCACAACTATCAGGCATGATAGGTAATCATAGTCAGACTTTCTTAGCATGAGTTTCATTCAAAGACCTTGTCAGTGCATGGAGGTGCTGAATCCAGTTGAAAGTGGGGAGTCACCAGCTCAATAAGTGGAATGCTTTCCATGCATAGCATTCGAATTGGTGCCTTGCTGCATCCGGTTCATCTCACTCCTGCAGAGTTCTTCTGAGCCTATCCAAACACAATCATCATAGGCTGCACACCCAGACCCCGGCTGTGCTCCAACAGGGTACCTGAGGGGAGTACAACCTCAATGGCACATAATAGCAACGAGCACAGGGGGTCAATTATTGCATCCTCTGATGCCTTCAAAATGGGCAGTCTAATACCCTCTCTCTCTCTCTTCCCCCTAAAGACTACCACAAACAGCGTCTTTCGAGTAAATTCTATACACCCAAACTGGGTGTGGGGTCTACAGCCACAAGGCTACGGCAGACAATGTCTCATGAGTACATTCTCTATCTCTCTCTCTCTCTCTCTCTCTCTCGCATTGCCTGGTTTTACATCAAGCATTCAACAAGTTAGTGACCTCCCAAACTTGTGATCATATTTTACCATGCTAGTTCTACTGCAGAGAGCCTTTCATGGATTTACACCAATTATTGTACCTCTCAGTACACAGCCACCAGACATACGATACAAAAGTGTTTGGGCAACAGAAATATTTTGCACCACCACATGCTCTCCATCTCTCGCTTTTCTCCCTCCCTATCTACTGCACAAAGAGTCATGCTTTAACATAATCACTATTAGTGGACTCCCAAATGACTGTTCCATCACAACTGCAAAGTTGCTTGTAATTTTCACCAACACCCGCACTCCTGGCTATAACAGCTGCTGCAATGCCAGGTCTGGATTTGTCCGAGTCACCGTATACTACTACAGCACGGCCTACCAGATCACCAACCCTTAACATCTCTTTTGTTCCCAAATACTCGGCTTGTCCAGCACTGTTGACCTCTAATACTCCCAAGTCACCGACCCGCTGTAACCAACATGCAAACGATTGTCAGAGGGAAAGAGAGATGTACAAAAGACCAATCTGTGGGAGATTGCATATGACACACCCAATTTGCATAGAGCACACACGGGATTCCACCCACCGGGGTATGGCAACCCAACCCAAAATACACACCCAACCAAACCTGATCTAAAGATAATGTGAGAAACAGGATTACAACTGTGGCATATAGTACTACTCCAGCCCTCGAATGCATCACAGGTAACACTGTTGGTCACAGAGTCTAGAAAAGGCTGGAAGAGTGACAAGAGACAGACAGTGCTCCTTGCCATTGTCAGCCACATCAATCCTTGGGCATTTGTGACCCTCCCCGAGCTGGTTGTGGGATTTCAGCAGATCAGGGTATTTACTTCGAGAATGCACCTGATTTGTTAGTTCTATGAAAATATGGTCCCAAGAACTGAGTGTTGATTTATGGGCTGACTCGAATATCATTGTAGAAAATATTGTGCTGATTGCATTTGCTTCTTGAGCCTTCTTCTCTCCCTGCTCTTTTTTACCCTCGACAGTGCAAACACACACCTGGTGCAAACTATAGTGAGGGAGAGAGAAAGAGAGAGAAGATATTCCTCTTCCACACCACCAAAGAGGTGTATGGACAGAAATAGTAAATATTAAACTATGTAAACTACAAAAACCAAAGTTAGTGGACAAACTCAAAAGTCATGGAGGGGGCAAGTGCGTACAAGACTATCAGGTCCAGCACACTGGCTGGTTGACTGGTTGAAAATAGGACCAGTGCTTGCAGCCCCCCGTGTAAGGTCCCCAAATTCATTAATAGACCAGCCGTGTGATCCAGGAGATAGTCCACTGAAGGAGCCTTCAACACGAGCAAGCTCCATACTAACTTGTGCAAACCGCACAACTCCATGAATCTCAGGACCTTTGAACTCAGCAACTGCTGCTGAAATGGTAAAATCTAAAGCACAGTTTCCAACCCCAGATACGCATCATCATTCATCGTCACAATCATCACATCTCTCCGATTCCAAGACAATCCAATTGACAAGGACACCGTGCCCCTTTGGGATTACATACTAACTCCTTCATCATTGTTGTTAGACGCACACATTGGACTGCACAAGGATCACATGCCAGCTAAGTGACTGCACTAACTTCCCCCATCTCTGGAAGAAGTCAGAACTATTCGATAGTATGAAGTATTGCCTTGAGCCATGAGTTTAACGACGCAAAACCTACCAAGAACCAACACATCAACATTTCAGAAGACAATCCCTCCTACCCTTCCAAGAGAACCAAAGGAAAGACTCTTGCCACGGTCTTGGCTACAGGTACAATCTATAGAGTCCAAACACCCACAAGAAAAGAATTGAACACCTTCAAGGTACATAGAGCGAATACCCACTTTCAGCCAATCCTTGACCAATCAGCCGGGCTTTCCGTCCAGATTCTGCTAAAGCATCTGTCAGATTTTTTACTGTGACAGACCCAAACACCCTCACTACTTGATTTCCCAAGTCAACGTCCACAGACTTCACTCCTGCACAGCAAGGCAACATAGTATCTAAGACTTTTGCCACAGCCTCATGAAATAAGTTGAGGGAAGAGACAATTCCAGCCATAAAATACTGCAGACAACCACCAAGGTCAGTTGGATGATGTTTAATGCTGAACAAGACAAGCCTCACTTAAACGAAGGCCTCAGTTCATACCATCCAGGGGCTCCAGCTTTGTCCGCACTGATTTGACACACCCCTCACACTTCATGTCCACCATGAACTCTGTCTGCAAACCCGAGAAAAACATCACTAGACTAAGTAAGGATTCAGATATCCACTCATTGAGAGCCACCCTCTGTGTGCAGGCAGCATGAGTTCAATGTTGGGTCCTGCAATGTCTGCGCACTTCTGACAGAGCAGAAAGAGAGTGGGGATGCAGTCAAAACAAATGAGTAAACCTAACTGACAGCTATATTGCTGCACTCTTACCAGCAACTTGCATGTATTGCTTTCCAAAAATGATGCAGTCTGGGGTTGATGTCCTTCGCCATCAAGAAACAGCAGTGACTGCACAGTTTTCTAGCCTAGAGAGCTGCAAACTGCAGTGTCCTCCGAAATATTAACTCCCAAAATTTTCAGAAGAAACTTTTTGAAGCATACCAGCAAATCCGGTAGTCGGTCTTCTTGTCTGACTCCCTGCTCAATCTTGCGATCAACCACCAACAAAAAGTTTGAAACAATTTAGACCAAACACTTAGCACACTCATGTATTGTAACTGAGATTAACTTAGTTGTAAAGCCCTGAATGTTCATAAGATGTCCTGATACTGACAAATCAATTATTTCTATATGCGGCTAATGACAGTTTCCATGTAAGTTTCTGTATAGACATCCAAGCGCGACAAGTTTATCCAGTAGGAGATTGAATCCAGAACCATAAAGGTTTTGGCAGCTCAAGCTGTTAGAGGTATGGTACGATTTAACATTATGTTTGCAGTATGATTCAGTCTCGAATGTCCAGACGTAGAAGAGATAACTGGCAGCACACACCTGTGTGGTGGCCATCTCAGTGACCGGTTGAGCTGCTGAGGCTTTTGTTACTGCCATGGTGGCTCCAGAAACGGCTGGAAAAGCCACAAGAGCCAGCTGCAACAACTGTGAAGACCCTAACAGTCTCCTCTTCAGAAATTGGACGCTGGAATTGGACGAAGATCCAAGCTTTAGAGTAGTGCGCAAGAAAGACGGCCTAGTTTGCATTAGGAGCAATTCCATCAAATTAGAAAGATGGTTCACGGCAGAGACGAGTCCTAATTTTTTAATTTTGTCACTTGGATTCCTGCGGGCACACACCAAAAAAAATCATAACCTATCTGAAGATTGCGAAGCACTCCGCATGAGCAGAGGTGCCGTTCAGGAATATAGCGCATTCCTATAGGCAAATAAGCTACATCAGCCGGAACGTCAACTTCAGGCCTACGAGCAGGAGTACTCGTGCTAAGAGAGAGAGAGAGAGAGAGAGAGAGAGAGAGCACCTATGCGAGCGATGCAAAGATTTCACAGGAGGTGAGGCAGTCGAGACTGTGATTGCAGCGGGTAAAAGAGAGGGAAACCCTAGCGCCCGCAGCACTGCCATATATTGCCCCTGGCCCTTTTCTTTTCCTGCTCCCAGCTCCCAAACTGACCTCTACGCACTGTAAACGGTGTGTGTGTGTGTGTGTCTCTCTCTCTCTCTCTTTCTTCGTTCTCAAAACCGCTATTGCAGGCAACAGCTCCTGTTGACCTTTGAGACCCTGGCAAACTATTTTTTTTATCCAATTTACAAGGATGTATTCTTCCACCGCTGATAATTGGAAAGATGAATGATATTAACGTCCACAGACGGCCTCTGGGACCTACTTGTATGCCCTTGCTCAACAAATTCTCTTGCAGAAACAAATGTGGCTACCTTCCGACTCCTCAAAGAAACGAGAACTGCCTTTGCATGGAAAGCTCTGTCAGTGCCTCAATCTGCAAGTCACGAGCATGGAATTGGTGCATGGCGCAAGAATTAGAGCGAGGCATGCACACAACCGCAACACTCCACGCGCATCTTCGCTGTGCGCTTCTGCACTGCGGTAGAAGCCGCACCTGCTTCCGAACCTGGAGGTTCGGCACTCTAGTCTTTAATAATAATAAGAAGAATAATAATGTTTTGTGACGGCGGCCGTGATGGTGTAGCGAGAATAGAGGTCTGACACGTGTGGGCCACATTGCTGCTCCGCACGTGTGATGGTGTGTTAGATGACGACGCTCTGGACATTCCAGTTTCCAGCTAGGTGTTCAAGACGAGTGTTAAGATTATTTACGTTTGATGGACTTAGAGAGCTTATTGATCACAGGGCTCATGGAGGGGTGAAGGATTCAACCCAGGATCACCCTGGTTGTGCCCAGTTAAGGCACAAACACCCAAACAGTGACCTCTACCTGTAAAAGTGCATCAAAGAAAGGGCAGAATGGTAAGGTAGGGGAAAAGGACTAGAGGAAGCTTTTTTTACAGATTCACAATGGATACTCAATATGCATGGTAAAATGTAATGACTTCTCTGCATTTTCCAACAGCATAGCATCTTCACTAACAATAACTTCAATTGTTCAGGCAGCCCTGCATAAGCAACATAACTGATCCCCCAAAGTCCCAGCTCACCCATCTTCAGCTCACCTCTACCCATCAACTGCCCATGAGGTGTCCGTTTCCATTTCATGTTTGTGGTAAAGCAAAATAGATGGCAGATTAACTAACTCCTGGGCGTAGACAATTGTAGTATACAAAGTGCTGCCGCCTGCATCTTCAACTTACAACCTCTGTACCAGCTTTGATGGTATGGGCTATGGCACCCCCTATTCTCTCATTTTCTCCTGCAAAACCCACCCCCAAAGCACCAATATAGGAGGCCACTGTGTCTGGCCAACATGGAATTACAGCGTGAGGGAATAGGCAACAGTTGTATCTGGCAGCCAGCTCTGGCCATTGATGAAGTTGCCTGCACTAAACTGATTTGCTTCAGCTGCCCCAATTTGCTTGGACCATTTAACCCGACCAGCAGTCCCAGCTCCTGGGCCTGTGTTTGCATACTCTGCATAGTAGGCACTATCTCCAGAACCAGGGGCATTATTCCATAACAACCATCCTGCCGGATTAATTAAGCTCCCAAGAGTGGATTTGATAAACACAGTCCGGGCATATGTCTTCCAGGGGCGGCCCAGGTACGTTGGGAACTTGGCAATCCCTGCTGCTTGTAGGTCAGAATTGGCATCCATTGTACAGGAGAGGAAGGATAACCCTGTGTTTTGAGAAGGGTCTGATCGCCCACTTGCTGTGTATGTGTTTTGTTGGGAAGGAATGCCAGCCCGGGCTAGTAGCTTGCAATTCTGGAATACTGCTGCTGAATTCCCGAAGATGTAGTCCACAGTTCCCAGTATCGTACACTGGGTGAAGAATTGGCGCAAAGATAGTGTATACAGTGTATCCTGGAACAATGCATATGGCACCAATAGGGCAATAGCACAGTGAGTTGATGAGGGAAGGCCAACAACATGGCTCTTAAGGTCACAGAAATGCTAAGGACATGTTGTGGAAATTGCAAAGGTGGTTGGTGGGAGCAAAGAGGTACCTGGTATCCCTCGATAGATAAGCCAGAGAAGGCAGATTGGTCAGAGGACACACGCAGGGCCACAGCTTGCATGCCCTTAGCTCCAGCTGTGTTCCGAATGGTGAGGTCCCTGGCAATGAATCCTTGTCCCAACACAGCTGATGCACACAACCAAGCACGGTAGATAAGAGTCAGTGGTGAGGTCCCATCTTTTGTAGTTCTTCACCCAGAGGTCTTTATCATTCTGGGCTCCTTCCTAATCTCCTTCTATCCAAAAAGATGCTAATTGTGTGAGACCTACTGAGAGAGGGAAAGAGAATGAGATAGTGACTATGTCACCAAGGCCGAGAGCGAGAGGGAAGCGGGAAGCGGTATTGAGGTGTTCAGATACACATGCATAAGTGAACAATGCCAAGAACAAAATGGGTACTCACCGACAGTGGCAGTATAGAAAGTGCTCACTTGGCTCCCAGCCACACTCTTGCTTCCTGATATTATGGTGGCGCCTGCTCCATCACCCAGGAACATGAGGTTCTGCTTCGTCTTAGGAACAGTGACATACTCATTGTAGACTCCCCGTTTGATGTGTATAACATGGCGGGTAATGCCTGTGGGGGCCGCGTCCACTGCAGCCTGGATGGTCTTGTACTGACCGGTCCCATCCTGGGCAACAGTAACATCCGGAGTGGGGAGGACAGTGCCAGCCTGCAAGAGGCGGCGGTCTCCCACACTGAGCCATTTGGGATATGAGCCCAGGGAGCTGGGGTCCTCTTCCATATCATAGGGGGTATCTTGCTGAAGGTCAAGTGACTCGAGAGATTCAGACAGAAGTCGGCGCCGATGGAAAGGATTGAGGCTTTTCCAATTAGATGCTTTTGAGAGAATATTCACCAAGGAAAGGGCATTACTTAGCAGCTCAGTACCATGTACTCCCTGAGTTCCGTTCACCTGGTTGTTGACACTTCCTGCGCCAAACTCCTTAAGGTTCTCCAAACAAGTGTCCTGGTAAGTTAGTGCGGCGCTCATGAAGGTCTGTATGTCCCCCAGCTCGGACTTGAGAGACAATATGCTGAGGTCGGTGACGCGAAAAATGGAAGTGTTAAGCTGGTCGAGCGAGTCGGCCAGGACCTCCTTACACACATCCAAAGCCGAAGTTTGTGTTCCATTCGGAGATGATGCCGAATCCCTCAACTGTGATACTAAATGCATAGAATTGTTCACAGCTTGCATTGCAGCCTTCATGGCCATGAGCACATATTTCTGAGGACCACCGTTGGCCACACCAGAGAGAGTTGAGTTGCACACATCTGGATACCTGATGTTCATAGATTCATTTTCAGAACAGCAATGTCACAGTGAGTGACGACATAAAGGTGGCAATGAGGGTCTACAGCACAGATTAAGAGTTTAACAGCTCCAACCAGACGGTTGTCCGACTCATGCAAGCAATGCATATGTGGGGAGCAGACGTCAGACATGGATCAAATCAAATCGTTTGTACGTGCACAATTGGGATCCAAGCGGCTCATATTCATGACGGGCATCCAGTGCAAAAGACCTGAGCACCCACACTGACACTGCTGACATCGCTTGTCCATGCAGGTGGCCCAGGTCAAGCAGTGCAAGTTCCGAAAATGAGCTACCTTGAGCAATGTAGCCCTTATAAGTGCAGTTAACATCAACTGCACCTGCATCTCCGAGGAATACTAAAACCTGTTCTCAACTGCTAAAGCTCTCCTGAAGTCAGCGTTTATCAGAAAGGAACAATTCAGATGCAAAGAGAGCTGACATAAGTCACACCCTACTCTACATAACTGAAGTCCATGAGTGAGAAACCACAGATCAACACATGAGCGGATCAAATAAGCGGCCACCTACAAGGTTCCACTGCAGACTGCTGAGACCGAATTGGAACTAACAGAGTCCCCGCTGCCCGAATCGTCATGCTTGTGTGCACGAGTTACACCCACGGCAGTGCCAACGACAGCACCCACCAGCACGAGCACACCTACAGTGACAGCGATACAACAAGCTTTTCGTGATGCTTTTCTGTGTGCATGCTTTTCGGCTTGTCCTTCTGCGGTAGCAACGTCGACCTTGGAGTAAGTCTTGAAGCCGTCCACAGCGGCCATTACGTTCTTGGCCTCCCTCCACAACTTTCGACCTGGACTTCTCCCTCCCACCATACACCGGGTTTGAATACCTTTCTATCAGACCTCCTTGTGGAGGTTGTATCTAGTGGTCTATTTAGGCTCTGTCGGTCCCTCAGCTTACTACCTCCAACACAGGATGCGACTGAAAAGTGGACAGGTAATACCTACAGTTGAACTGAATGTGATGCAAAAACTGCTATCGCAGGTACTACCTCGCTTCAACACATGGATTAGCTCCGCACATCCCAATTCCTGTGTCTCTGCTTGGAGCCCTTATTTCAAAAATACGGGCTTGCAGTGAACTCTAATCAAGGAATCCAGTGTTCGCAAGAGTCACTCCTCAGTGGGTATTTCGAATTTATCTCTCTCTATTTCGAGGAGATGAACTCGGAGCAGTGATTGTTCCCTGTCCTAAGACTTAGAATCCGGAAGAAGGGCAGAGTCCTCAGTCCAGACACACAGCAACAACGCACATACGGCTCCACTGACAGCGCTGCCACCCATGTGCCTCCTGCACACCAACGTGCAGTCAGACATTTACTTTCCACATTATTATCTTCTTGTTGGGCTGCCCAACTGCCCGGGTTCCCAGCGCTACTCCACCACCTTGGCGTCTGATTTATCCTCCGTTTCTTCACACCAACATTTCTGCATTGCTCGCTCAACCCAAACGCAGTGTTGACATGACTGACCACATAATTATCTGAAGGATGTGATCAATCGCTGCTCTCCAACACGGATTTTGGGTCTCTGGGTGGAACATCAGCTCAGAGTGCTGTTTCGGGCTGTTGAGGTGTGGTAATGGCAGCCTGCAAATTGTGTGGTTGGCCTAGTCTTTGTTTTCCTGCCCACGAATTTCAAATACCAAGAGATTTCACATGGTTCCATCTCCGCAAATCAATACATTAAAGGGAAGGAATGAGAGTATAATAAAGCTTGGGGTGCTAAGAGTGCTGGCCAAAATCGTAGGGCGCTCGTAAGCTGGAAGTAGATCACGCAAAAAATAGAAATTGGTGGTCTCGGCATTATTGATCCACACCTGCAGATTTGTGCACTGCTGGCGAAGTGGGTCCCCAGGGTGTATTAGCTCTCCTTGGAGTATGATCATCAGACATCACCTCCTGAATGCTCGACCGACCTCTTCCTCGTGCTGGCCCCCCTCTCTTCGTTGGGTGGTGCAAGGTGGTTCTTCGCATACCCGCCCTGCTGATTGCTCTGCAGCCTGGCACTCTGTCTCTGGCAGGCTTGGGGCTCGCCAATTCCTTTAACAAAGAGTGCCCGCCTCACTGAGGAGGCAACCATTGTTTGGCAATTACAACCGTGACTCTGAGATGCTTGCCACCTGCTCCTCTCGCTGGGCGCATTGGGATGCTGCGGGGATTTCTAAATTTATGCATACATGGGATAGCGGGGCTTTGCTTCCTGCTTCGCTAGCTGCTTCCGCCATTGCTTCCCGCAGGGCTTTGGCTGGTTGGAATTTAGTGACCCAAGACCTCCCCATCTCCTGGATTCCCCTCTCTTCCTTCCCTTCTAATCAAAGATCCCTCCCACCTTGGCTTGGATTTCATTCCGCAAGCTTTCTAGGCTTTACATCACATCTGTGAACCCTAAGCTGGTCAATGGCGGTGATGACAACCCGTACCTTTTATGGTTTCTCTCTGCTCCCTTGTCCTTGCTACAGTTGGACCTTGGTGAATGGTTTTGGAGAGACAAGAAGCACTCTCTTTTTTTTGCTTATAGCCTAGTGTTAAACTTGGGTACTCGCTTCTGAACCATGTGTCCTCCTTGGATGGTAAGTGGACTTGCGAAGTGGGCTGGCTGCCCGTCAACCTGGAAGCTGATTTGGAGATAGTATGTGTGTCTTCATTTGGAGAGATGTGTGGCGTAAAGACCAGTGTTGGACTGGTATATGTATTTTTAAATACCAGACTGGTCCTACGAAGGATCTGATCCCTTATGCATACCAGGCTGATAAGGGTATGGTGGCAGGTATGACCTGATAGAGTATTAATGGTATCAATAGGGTAATAATTCTTCTAAAATGGATAGTGTATGGGTATGGTATTGATATTAATTCTTTTGAATTGATACTGGGGGTATATGAACATTGGTATGGTAGTTATGTTGCTGAGCCTCTGTATACAGTACAATTGTCACGTTCAGTTATTTTTCCGCCCAGTCATGGTAGCTAGGACCAGATTTCCACTTCCCCCGCGGAGAGTCCGAGCAATTTGTTCAGCCTCCACTGCTTGATACGTCTCAAGTGCTCACCGGAGCTCATATTCATACCCTACTTGTTCATATCCCTACTTATACTGAGCTCCATCATCGCCGTTTGCAACCCTCAATAATGGTATCGCAGTATAACAACAGCGACAACCCAGGCTGGTCTGGTATCGACGAGCAAATCCTTGACTCAATATCCACCCCACTAGATTATGTAAATGGGTATAATGTTCTTTCATACCAGTAGGGTATGGTTCTTCATACCTTTACTCATACCTTTACTGTATACTCAGGTCTGACCATATATACTGGTCCAACACTGGTAAAGACGCGTAAAGACGTCTCGATGATGTAGCTCGATCTCATTGGACAAAAGCAAGTTGATCATATCCTGTATTTTCGTGCCTACTGGGGTGTTTTTCGACCTTCCTGTCCCATATCCGTTCAGTAAATGGATGAAATCGTCCATAGACGGACCTGTATATGGACAGAGTTCGTTTCTTTTTTATATTGAATAAAATTATATTAACACCATTTCATCGAACTTGACGATTTCATCACATTATCTCCAGCTTATTTCTACATAATCATCTACTAGAATAAAATTTAACATTCAAAATACAGACTAAAATATACATGAAAATACGGGGAGAACCGACACATAACACCTTCTTCACTTTATTCCCATCACAATGCTTCTTCTTAGTTCTGCGCTTCTTAACAGAAGAAACAGGTGACAATTGGCCTCTCACTACTGGAATCATAGCTTCTCTCCGCTTTAGGCACTCGAATGCTTCTATGAACCGCCATAGTTCACAAAATTGGCTGCAAAGAAGTACAATTATGAACCAAACTAAAATTCACCGTATAGCTTAAATGGTTCAGAATTGAACTAGTGTGCAGAAATCGAAACACCTACATCTAACTACTTTCGACACAAATCGCCTGACTACTACATAACCTCCATCTGAGAGCTACTGCATAACCTCCATTTGAGAATCTAAAACTCTCAAAAGCGCACTAGAAACAGCAAAATGAGAGAAACAACGAATTCTAAAGAGAAAGAGAACAACCAACTTACCTACCTACCTCCCAACCCCAAGGTACCTCCTAGGTAATTGGTTACGCCGGTCATTAGCCAGTCAGCACGACGCTCCAGACTGTTGGCTATGTCCGGTAACCGGCCAGCTCTCGCCGGTTACCTAGTCCATAGTTGCTCGTGTCTCTGGTTTCCTTTGGAAGTTAGTCAATCGTATCCTTCCTGTTGTTTTTTGACTCCCCTCAGAATTGTTCTTTGTGCTCCTGGCAGGTCCCTGAGTCCTGATAACACTGTGTTCTGCCACGTGGTCAGGGGTGCCTGGAGCAGAGCTCTAGCCTATTATTCGCTTTGGAAGCCACTTCCCTCATATTTCACATGTGTAGTGCTTTAGAATTTTGCTTCCGGCTCTCTATAGTCTTCTTGCCTGGTGTGGGCAGCTCTAAGGGCCCATACTTTATGGAATATTTGGAAGGCTAGATGTGTGCATGTGTTTTTTTATGGTAAACCGAGCTGTGTGAGGTCAATCCTATTTAAGGCTCACTCAGACATGATGTCTGAGCGCCCGAAAGGCATGGCGGGTTTTGGGGGAAGCTTCCTGCAGGTGTGGACAGAGACGGAAAACACAGCTCTCTACATAATTTGATTGCTCCTTGGGAAGAGGTGGTCATATGTGCACCAGGGAATCCAACACTAAGGTGCTATGGAAGGACGACATCCCGCCAAGCTGGCAACTCTCTTAGCTCTAAGCGTTCTCCCCTTCTGGATGATGAGTCCGAGATTAATTGTAAGCACCAGAGGTCTATAAGAAAGGGTAGATCTCGGGTGTAGCTTTCCTTCAGTATTCTCGGAGCTAATTAGTGCAGCTCAGGCAGTTGCTGTCAGGATCTAAGCATTCTACTCTAATCATCGTTTTCTTTTCTCTTGCTCTGGACACAAGCAGTGACTTCCGATATAGGCCTCTATGGCACCCATCTAGAGGTTATTTTCCCCTCTTATACCCCGGCCTGGCCGTGTTTATAATTTGAATTACAAGGGCCTTTGTTCTGGAGCAGACTGCGCTTACCAGACGAGTTGAATGCAAGCGTGGGAGCCTTGCCGGTACGGTCGCCGGGGATGGCAGGGCGCACTGTCAAATCTCCACCCCCTTGCTCCCCTCTCACCTGCGAGCCTGTATTTATAGATTAAAGCATTAGGAAATCAATCTGATTGCCAAAAGTAGATGGTAGTGCGGTGGCTAGGTGATGGGTGTTGCAAAGATGAGGTAAGAAATTCCAGTCATGGCAAAATAGTCATGTTGTCTGATTCGTAGCACATGGAACTGTTTGTATTTTTTCATCTCCAAAATAATCCTAAGTCCATCGTCGTTTCGCTCCCCTGTTCCCTCCGTCCCCTTCTTGTTCCCAGTCCCATTCCCCTATCCCTGTCCCTTGTCCTCGCTCCCCTGTTCCCGGTCCCCGCTCCCCTACTCGCCTTATGGAACACGGCTCGCTCCCTGTTCCTGGTCCTCGCTCTGCTCCTCGCCCCCGGTTCCGACCTCGCTCTCCTATTCCTGATCTCGCTCCCCTCCTTGCCCCCGGTTCTTGACCTCGCTCCCGGTTCCGACCCCGCTCCCCTACACGCCTTGTCGAATGCGGCTCGCTCCCCTATTCGCGGTCCCCGCTCCCCTGTCCCACTATGGGGAGCAAGGATCTTGGACCTGGGGAGAAAAATTGGAGAATGTTGGGTCCTAAAGGTGGGGAGCGTGAGGAGGGAGCAGGAGGTGTGGAGCGCTCCCCACCTTCACAATGGGAATACATTTGACAGGTAGTCTGCCGGACCCTCCCTGAGCTCAGGCCAGCGGGCCCCACCACCTCACATGCTTGCCTTAAACTCGTGGGATAAGCGTAGTCCTTGCCCTTTCAATGTTCCCTTCTCTTTAAATTTTCTTAAGCCAAAAAAAAAAACATCCAACGTGAGGAATTAGAGCATGACCTGCAGTTGCTCACTAAACTACTGCTCTATCACTATTTTAGTGAGGCGTATGGTGAGGCACGCAAGCTAGATAGTGCATAGGCTGGCAAGAGCCCCAGCAGCAACCCACCACATCCATAGTAGAGAGTGATGGATGGCGCTAGGCTGAGGTAATCGTGGGCCCTGCCACCCGTCACGCCACTTGTCAGTACATGTGAGGCTGAATTGTTGTGGGGGCGGCGGCGGGCAGATCCTGTGGTAGTGCTGCAATAGAATGCCACACTCCAAGCACGTTGTAGATAGGAGTGGGACGAAATTTGGTGAGGGTAACTATTTTGAAGTGCGAGAATGTGCTGCCGGGGACATGCAATCCTGTTCGAAATTGGCGGCCTCACTATTTTGAAGATAGAGCACCAAAATATCCTGCTGCTGGTAATGCTCTAAGCTCCACGCCAAGCAGGCTGGAATCATTTGTCCACCTCCCAAATGCAAACAACCCAAAACACTATACAAACTTGAGCTTCCCATAGTGTGAAGTCACAACCATGACTTTTTACTGCACTAAGAAAATCCTTAGTATGACCTATTCTTTGGGCGAAAGTTCAGTGCTACTCTTGTGATAGAAATGGATAATGAGGGCACAGAGCTTGAAAAGGCTCTACGTGACTCACACTTGATGGACATGCAACATCATCACAACCAGACTCCAAATGCGACCTACTTTTATTTCTTACGAAGGAAGGGTCAGTTGCCTTGCACACAAGTGCTTTTTGAACAACAAATGTGACTTTGCCATTGCAAGTGCAAAGCCTACTAGAACACACTGGAGGAAAAATCTCTCCCCCTCACTCTAGATCTTTGTTGGGTCTGAATTCTGAACAGGACAGTAAGTGTAAGACCCACAACTGGAGGGAGACTTCTGCAATTTGGTAGCCCATTCCACCATCCATCACTTCTCTCCCTGCTCCAAATTATTTTGCTCCACCCAGATCAGTTGCAGGGTCTTTAGTCACAAGCATATTGCATGCTCTGTCAAGTCCGTCCATTCACCATGAGAAGGAATGGCCACTATGCTCTTTCTCTACTGTGTCCCTAGGGCCTCTGACAGACATGGGAAAAAAAAAAAAAAAAAAAAAAAACTCTCCCCTTCTGTGTTCGACCCAAAGTGGGCAGGGCTCTATGGTCACAAAGGCTTCTTCAAACAAAGCTAGACATCTCTCAGTCAGGTTGGAGCTAGAAGTGAGATTGCAAATTCCGCATGTAACGATTGCGAGGGATGATGACATACTTCCGCACAGCTCATGGACTCACCCAGATCGATAATTGGTAGCAAGAAATTCTTGATTGCCTAAGATCTGCACAGGAGGCAATTACAGAGGTCCCAAGAGTTAGTTCCAGTACAAACCATTCTCTGGATCCCTCACTGAGATTCCTCTCTATATAAATGATCTTAGGGCCCCATTACACATGAGAAGGCTAACCATACATCCCTGGACAAAAAATGTGGTATCAGCACTTTGGGACACCCTCCGGACATAAAAAGTCAGCAGGTGTGCCATCAGTTGTTTAGATCATATAGCTAACAAAGGAAAAGGTGATGGATGCCATTAATATAGGCAGAGTTACACACAGTAGGGAGTTTCTGCACTCACACAAATTACCGGCGACCTGGAGATAGTTGCTTTGACATTTGAGAGTTGATGACCAATTTGCATCAGCAGCAGGCTAGTCCTTGTTGTGCTCTCCCCAAGTCAGATACGCCCTTGAAATTGACAGAAAGGGTACCAAGATCCCGCAGAGGTGATGTAATAGTGGTCTGTCAAGGACTCACAATGCCTGTTAGATAACATTCAATCAGTGAATGCCTCTGATTGTCAACTGCCCTTCAATTCACGCTCCTTGCCCAGACAAAAAACCATTCAAAAGCTTGTCTCGGCAAAAATAAATGGCGAGGCAAGCTCAGATGCATTGCCCCTAACAGGTATGCCTAAAGGTCTTGCTATCTTTTCACATCTCATCATCAACTTGAATCAGAGGCATACACCTTTGATATTCCATCGCCCATCCACTGAAACCAATCCAATACATGAGTTCTTTGATATTTCTGGCCATCCGAGCATCGCATAAGAATATCTGCAACGGCGGGGTTCTGTCAAGAATTTCTGAAGCCTGACTTAGCCAGCGTCTGCTGCCAACGTGTTTTGATGGCTTTTACTTCCTCGGCTCTTTTCACACGGTTGGTTGTCCATTCATCCATCTTCTCACGCTCCTCCCAAGTAACACTTGCCTTCTCCCAATCCCACACATCCCTCCAAGGGACCTTGCCGCCACTCCGTCGGTAATCTTTTCTGATTTCCTGCTTTGCTCAACGCATTAGAATCTCCCTCTCTTATAGGAACTTGATAACTTTACCGACCCTCAGCACCCCACCTCTTGACATTCCCCGTTGGCTTCTTCTTCTACACTGTTGCATTGGAAAGGAAAGCCCACCCAGAAATCTTTCGAGGACAACTAATATGGCAGACTAGGATGTAGTTATTTTTCTACTAGAAATGCAGAGGCCACAGGAAGAGTATTATCAGGATAGCCTCAACATTACAGCAGTTGCTGAGGGGCTTGCAGGGCCTGAGATAATTGGCTAGGGTTTCACAAAAAGGCCCCAGATGAACTCCTCAGTTGTACTTACATCTGAAGCTTTTAAGTATATTCTCACAGCTGTTGACTACAATTGAGATGACATACCCTGAGCCCAATCTTATGAGGGCGCCGTGACCTTTTGCCAAACTGGCGAGGAGCTCTGCCCCCATACTTGTCTCTACCAATGTCATGGAATTTCTGAATCGGTAAACCCTGCAGAGCAGACAGATGAAGGACTTTTGAGATCTAGCACAGGTGAATCAACCAAAGTTCATCAACAGTAAACATGAGATGTCTTGTGAAGGAAAGGTTTCCTATCACACTGAAAGTACCTCATGGACAATCTTCATGAACTTTCGCCAAAGTGGTGCTGCATGTGACGAACCCGTTGCTGGAAATAGCCCCACATCATGCAAACCCAAATGATAAGTTTTACTACCTAATTCCCCCATTACCAAAAACCACTACAGCTAGCAGCATCTTTAAACCATGCATAGCAGAATGCGAAATAGTAAACCTGAACCATTACCAAAAAGTGAGGAGACAGTGAAACCATAAACTAACCTGGATGAAGGCCTCCAAGTGGAGAGTTGTCATCATATCCCAGCCATACCTGAAATTGGACAATAAAAGTCATACAAATGCGGTGTAGGTCTTACCAACCGAATTTTCAGCCAAATTCGAACATTTTAGACCAGGATTTGACTTCAACGTTCACTTCATTGTTGCATGAGGTAGCCAATCATCTGAAAATAGTACATGGAGCTGTTTCAGGCTCATTAGGGCCAACTTACAATACAGCACCTGGTAGAACTAGAACCAGAGGTAAGCAGAAGTTCAGACAATAGTTGCTCCCCAAGTTTTAGCCCCTTCAAAGCAATTCCTAACCTCTCATACAAAGAGCAGAGACAATGACTTTTACCACACAGGAAAGTTCTGGAGTGAAGCCGGCAAACCAGGCATCACGGTGTCCATCTGATGTTCCAGTCTTCCCTGCACACGGGCGTCCAATTCGAGCTCTATGTCCAGTCCCTCGGTCCACCACTGCCTGGTGTCCCACCAAATTACGCCTTTTCGATCATGACTCCTAACGTAGGGAAACAAGAAAAGAAAGGAACTTCATAACATGCAGGGGAAGCTGAGAGAGCTTATGAGACAGAGGAAATAGAAAACAAAACAGGAAAGTGGGGCCACCAACAACCAATCCCCACAACAACAAAACTACAATCTAACTTCAAGAGATTCGCTAAGGTGGAGAGCCTCATGTGAATGTGCTGCAAGGCATCTCTGATCTTCAGGCTGTCTCTAAAGAGGCAAAAGCAGAGGACAGCAAAAGAAGGAATGTTCGCTGATCTCAAATCTCCGGCCTATGACATTCAGCACAAACAAGGGACAAAGGTATTCAGCATGAGGGAGCTTCTCCCACAACATCTCTTCCATATCGTCAAACTAACATCGAGGATATCATTCATAACAACTACCTGGATGCCTTTCATGCTCTCGCAGGTATCCATATAAACTGCAGTGTAAAGGAAAATAAACCTGCAACAGCTTGCGAAGCTCTGAGATAGCGAACTCGTCCACTACTGCCCCTCGGCGCTCACTTGATACTGGCTGCAACAGAGGGAAGGAAGGGCACTATCAGAATTAGAGTGAAACTTTGATCTGATGAGAAAACAGATCGTATCACTTGAAGACCAGGAAGCCAGAACCATCACCATGACAAAGCTCAGGTTATGCATGATCACAACAGCCAATGTGGTAGGGATCACACATCACACAAAAGAGCCAAGGTTCTGTGCTAAACTAGGTCAAATGGCACAGATTAAACAAAAGTAGTAGCTCATCATCCCATATGACATGGAAGGCTACTTGGGTACCAAGACTTGGAATAGCAGCCAGACTTAATCTTGAGCTGCAGTGACACTTTTATAAAATTCTGTAAAATGCAATGATCTACAGCTTCCAATGCAACTTAAGATCCAAGTCGAAGCACAGATGGGCAGCAGGACACCTTTTTGGATCCAAGAGTTTATTTCATACATTAAAGGACAAACGGCTGGACGGTCAATGACAACCTTAACCTCCTGCAAAACTCGACCATCACAAGCCTCCACACGAGATATCAAATATGGTCTGTGATAAACTCCCCCGGCAGCTATGGTTGAATAGACAGTGGCCAATTGCATAGGTGTGACCTGCCATGATATGCCCACAAGACACCAAACACTTGCTGCTTTATGAACACAAAAGAGGATTCTGTCATATGCTTATCAAGTGATGTTATTCACCATAGATGCATCAGGAGAAGCATTCTTAGGTAACTCATACAGAGACCTGCATAGGGATACAGCTTCCCCCAGATCTTGAGGGTGATTGTGCTTACCTCACAACCTCCAAGTGACAAGGAAAGCTCGAGAGGTAGATATGTCTCAATGCCCAATGCTCGTCCCATCCTACACACCTGATCAGGAAAAATTTGAAGATAAGAATTCGGAAATAACCCAGAAATACTTCATAAAATTCAGAAAGTGTTCTTCAAGTAGCATCCTTGCTGGATCGCACAGAGAAGGATAGCATTAATCACATCTATTCTGAAGTGGAGTCTCGGTAGAGCACCATGAATGTGTGAAAACATTTTCACATGGGGACGAACCCCATTTGACTACAAGGTCTTTCTCAATATGTCCACTGGGGTGCAGCCGCCAGTAACAAATGAAGTCAAACTTCTAGCATCCATGCCCACAGTCTGACTTAGAGTGGCTTGCCCTGAACTTGCACATATGATCCTTAAGCAATTTTTTAAAATCTTCTTGACCCAATGTGGTGGTGCATTTGAGGCTGGCAAGTTCCCAACTTAGGAACCTCCAACATTGCCTTTGACAAACCGCGACCAGGGATAAAGGTTAGACAAATAACCTTCTTCCATCTTTCATAGCCAATATAGATATATTCATCTCTCTAGAGCAGCACCGATGGGAAGATGCAGACAAGCAAATTGATTCAGTACCTTGTCTACTCCAACTTCAGCACAAAGCCTCACAGTCGGCACATTCAGGGAGCTTAGCAGTGATTCCTCCAGGGTCACCTGGCCATAAACCCCAAGTGTAGGTGAATAATATTATCCCTGATTGTAATGAAGTGGCGGTAGTGGCTAAGTCAAACAACCTACCGAAGTTTCCATACAACGTTGCAGCAAGGGTAGAAGCAGGTATTGAGCCTGGCCTTCATGAAAGAGACGAACCAGAGCATTTGGACCCGCATCCAGTGCACCCTGATCTAGGGGGACAATTATAGAAGCTATCATGGATACAGTGCTAACAGAAGTTGAGACTTCTTGAAACAAACTCTTCTCACATCAAACATTATAACATGTATATGTGTGAGATTCAATGCCCAGCAAGTGAGCCAAAGGGGCTCTCATAACTTTACCTGTCCTCTGAACTTTCGATCATAATTCTCGGGAGAAAAATCGCCGACAGTGTACGGTTCGTCCATGAGCACGTGGTCTTTCTCCCTAAGCAAAACCCCACCGCCAAATCAAAACTGCCTGTGCATCTCAATCGAAAAAATAGAGATAATTTCAAACACACTTTCCCATTGCCCCATCTGAAAGCTGTTGATTTCCAGTGCCACATGAAAAGCTGGCAAACTTGTTTACTCGACTATACAGACCATTCCAGCTATATGAAGGCTGCCTAACTACTTTTAAGCCAACTCCAAATGGTCCAAAGAACTTTGCTGATAGTATTGTTGCTGGTGACTTAAGCAAGTAACAGCTCCCTTCAGTGCGTTTTGTGTTTTAAGCTGATGTTGAAGGTTCCTACCAAAATATCTGACCAATTCCTCTTGTAGATTATCCCCCAGTACTGTATGACCCTCTTGCCACAAATATCTTTATGCAACACTTACAGTCCTTCGGCCAGAGCTGTTAGGTAAACAACAGGCTTAAAAGTAGAACCCGGAGGTCGAAGTGCCTGCAACAAAACCAGAAAGTGCAATCCTGTCCTCAAATGTCCAAATATCTTGCATGGGACATTCTTCAAAAGCTCCGCCAATTGGGAATAGTTCTGATCCATAAAAGCCGATTCTATCCAAAAGTACAACCTTTTAAATTTCCTTTGGAGGTGTTACAAGGCCCTGAAACAACTGCTACAAACCTAAGTAGTGGAAATAATCTCTAACCCAAATAAAACCCATCTTATTGAGAAGTTACAACATTTTCTTTCTAGCACAACAGAAAGGCACATTAAGATACTTAGACAACAATCGTAGAGTACAAATTTGCACCTGTGTGCAACGATTAAAGTTGCTCTCATAGTAATCTCTGCCACCAACAAGAACACGAACTGCACCAGTCATGGGATCCATTGCAACCATGGCTCCCTCCATCCTGCATTCACACAAACCAGTGCACTTATGTGTGAAATGACACATTTTTATGAGTACTTCATGGGATTTCTCAAGAAAAGGCAAACCCCAAATCTGCGCCGAATCTCAAACTAAGTACAAATGGCCCAGGTAGGAGCTTTGGAGTCATCAATAATTACTAAATTGGCACCTGTCTAACTGCTGAAGTGTCAAAAGAACATAGGAAAGATCCCAGAAACAATTCAAGCAGAATCCGTTCAAGCAGAATTTAAAATGGAGAACCCAAACAATTAAGAGAATTGGAGAAAAGTGCAGTCCACTAAACCTGGATTTCCCAGCCTTCTTCACTTCCTCTTGATGGTCAGCTAGAGTGCCTAGCAAATCCTTCTCCCTTCAATCACATGTGCCACAATGCATTATAAAGGGTTACTGACATTTGTGGCTCAACCTGTAAGCAGATTGGGCTAATTCCTGCCCCTGCAGACTAAGCTGCAGGGCTCAATTAGCACTTGCCAAATCGATTACCCTGGAGGAAAATGGTTTATGGAACTAGAGCTGCATGACTGTTTGAAATTCTCAGCTTGATGCTCCGTGTGTGAGACAATTGTTCCACTTGAGAGTAGCTGATTGATGAATTGAGACTTACGTTGCTTTGAACCTCTGAGCAATTGCAGCTACTGCCTTGCTTGCAGCGAGGGCTGCTGCTGATTCTTCTGCCTCCTCCCTGCAATCGACAAGGTGAACTATGATTGCATAACAAATTCATTCCAAGAATGGAAGAAAAAAGCCTGGCCTCTAGGAAACCACTTACTATACAGACACGAAGAACCCACCTGGATATACATACAGGCATTCAAGTAGGGCCAAACAAGGGGAAATTACCTCTCTTCTTCAGTGGCCACTATTCCCTTGCGATCCTTTAGCATCGCATAATTCCTGGCCTGCTCTCGTGCTCTGCAGTCATATGCTTAACAGAACCTAACAGTTAAATCTTCTGAGGCACACTTGAGATTAGTTTCAGCAATACCCATGAGCTGCCACAGTTACAAGCACTATGTTAATGAAGAGATGGTGCATGTAATAACCACTTGCAGATGCTACACTTCCTTTGAAGATTGTCCAACTTGATCAACAGCTGCTGTCCAACTACTCTTTTGTATTCGGGCAGTACCATGACTACATTGAATTAGTTCTCAAAACCCTACCTTTTGCACACTGATGTCTGATCCTTTGTGTTTGTGTGGGAACTTTGTTCCATGGATCGAAGAACTTAAAATTGACAAATTTCCCATGGAATCTACAGGAAACAACATCACTATTGTAGGTCCACATGCATGTTCTGACTCTTTGTTTGTGTTGCTGACAGAATCTCTACCAAAAAGAAAATAAGAATTGTAACTTAACACCTGACTACCTTGCAGCAGCTACAAGAGAAGCCTGTTCGATCTTTTGTTGGCGAGCTTGAACCAGAATATCTAATGCTTCCACACAGTTTTCAATGGCATTCTCAGCAATTACTACTCGCTCCTCGTCATATTCCAATCCCCCATCTCGAATCACCTTCTCAGCCACATCTTGCATCCCTAAATCCAAAGTTGTGTGCACCTACACCACCCAAGAACAACAAACCAACAACTCAGCCTCAAAGGAATAAATTTTAACGTATAAAGTCTACACCTGAAGCCCACACCCTTGCAATTAGGCTAATGAAGGGAAGCTTGTCATGAAAAGGGGAGAATAGAAACAGCTTCATTGTAAACCCAAAATAAATGTTAAAGAAACCGTGCCTCCAATCCTGCCTGAAGAACCTCATCCCTTCCATATTTCTGATACAGCTCATAAAGCACCTGCAAGAACCATATTTCCAAGTATATTAAATTCCAATGACCATTGCCAGGTCGCAGTTTCAAAAGATACCGAATGCATGGACAGCTAACCTAAGAGTGGTGGTGGATCACTCACAGAATAAAGTGCATCAATGCAAAGGTCCGTAGTTGGGCTACTAGAGTAAAACTCCTTGGGGTGCCTTGAGATCTACTCTACAAAGACTTCTGACAAAAAATGGAATGATGAACACAACCATATAACAATATTCTTAACTTTATTGACAACTTGACACTTGCAGTAACAGTCTACTGGACAACCTGCAGGATCAACACAGGTTGTATTAGTATATATAAATACACGCATAACCTTCAGCTGTTGCAAACACACCTTTACAGAACATCAACTTTCAGATCTTGAAGTCCACATGAAGAAGTGAACCTACCTCACTAACAAAGTATGGAGCTCGCCAAGGCCCAGAGGTGGCATCATCTCCTTCTGTGCCAAGACCGAGGGGCTCATTGACAGCCAAAGCTGCCGTGGTGGTATCAAGAAAGCCTGCCTCCACCATGCGGCGCAAGGCCCTTGCTTGTGGTTTCTTGCCTCTGCATCAATTTTGCCCACACCAAATTGTGGACCATAGATACCAATAATAGAAACTGCACATGAAAGACTTGCTGCTGGTAAATTGATTAGAACCTAATTACTGTCTGTGGCTTCAAGACGGTCTTCAAAGATAAGAGCTTGGTTTCAACATTATAAATATATTTCATAGGAACAGACCCGCACAGAAAATTTTGAATGAACTGGGAAAACCATCAAGCCATGACACAACATTTCTAGTAAAACACAGGTGGTACATGCTTGCATGTGCATTGACTTCTTTCAGAAATTGCAACAGTGATGCACTTGACTTCGATCTTATTCATATAACAAAGATTAATTGAAGAAAAACTCAGGAACATACCTACTAGGATCCCGATAGGGGGAGAGAAGTTCAGGGGCTGGAATGATGCCGGCAAGCATTGCACACTCTCCTAACGTTAGTAACGACGGATGCTTGCCGAAATAGAGAGCTGAAGCTGCCTCTATCCCATACACACCATGCCCCCAGTATATCTGGAGAAAACAGAGGAAGCACAGCAAACATTATGGCGAGCTCAGCATCCTTCCACTCCACCCTGCAGACTGCAATGTTACAAGCTCTATCACATTTAATATGAGACATCCTTCAAATGTAAGTCTGCTTCCTGAGATGCCTGCCACAAGACTCTCTGTCTCTCTGGGTGTGGGGACTAAGGCCACAAGGCCATGGCAACAACGTTGCATGAGTACTCTCTCTCTCTCTCCCCCTCTCTCTCAACTGGGTGAGGACCTTAAAGATGCTTACCTACCCTCGGCACTAGACTGAATTTAAACTCGGGGCTGGGAGTCTACCTTTGAACAGTAAACAGATGCAGAGAGGAAAGGGAGATTGTCAGTGCCCAATGCACGAGCAGCCTGAAGACAATATCTATGTTCTGATACAATGTTCCGGGGTACTGTAATCAGAGAGTGACCCTCCTCAGGACCATCAAGAACATAGTCACTGCACCTCTGTTCACCGACTTTCAAAATCTCAAGGCTGAGTCTAAGGCCTGGCCTGTTGGGGTATAATTGCTGGGCAGCTCACATGCAGCAGATTGATGCTTGTGTGAAGGGCTTTCTAAAGGAAATCTGGAAACCTAAACTAATTGTTTATACCAAGTCCCACTACTGGAGTGCAAAGGTAGTGTCTGCTCCCTCTTGTTCCTGGGGGCAGGATCTATGGCCAAAAGGCTACCACAAACAACGTCGCATGAGTACATCCTCTGAACTGGCCACATGAGAATTGACTCGTCGTGCTCAACATCATCCGTCTTGCAGTCAACCGGAATTGGTTTTCAAGCACACAGCCTTGCCATTCTTCCCCAGAGACTATGAGCTAATGGCTTAAAATCAATAATAGGGCAACCACTACAAGAATTTCTTGAGCTTCTGAAAACTGACATTACTCCCACGCAATTAGAGGGAGACATTCAGCCGTCATGATATATGAAAGTTCAGATGAGCATCAGGGTTTAAGAGAGGTTTAAATTTAACAAACTGAATCAGCTGGAGAGGATGTGAAGGTGGTACCTTGTTGAGATACAAATGCAAGATATCCCATTTTGACATCTGTTTCTCAAGTAAAAGAGCCAATATCATCTCCATAAGCTTCCGTGCCCATTTACGGTCATTTGTAAGGAAGACATTCTTCACTAACTGCAACCAAATTCCATAGTACCTTTCAGCGCCAATACTGTCATGTAGAACACACATTGTACAGATGTGAGAATGTATTTGCCCATGTACACAACAGAGAAAAGCAGAGAATCCTCACCTGTTGGGTGATAGTGCTACCTCCTCCACTTGTTGCGAGCGATAAAATGGCCCGTGTAACCCCTCGGGGATCAATTCCATGATGCTCAAAGAACCGCCGATCCTCTGAAGCAACAACGGCCTGCCACATGGAGGATGGAATCTCACTGGGCCTAAGGGGCATCCGTCCATCTCCCTTACACTTCAATGGGTCACGTTTTCCACTGTAGCCGCCAGGCACTATTGTTGCAATTACTACTCCATGACAGTCATAGATAACTGTTCCTTGCTGGGGCTCCACCTGAGGCCTGGGATCTTGCACTGGTTGATCGTCAAATAATTTCCTCCATCGATCCAGAAAATCAGGGGGCAGTGCACTCAATAAGGCCCTTAGAAATCCTGCCGAACCTCCGAAGAAAACTGCCAGCGCTAGTGTGCGGACAGAAAGCTTAAATCCATTTCCTCTCACATTGCTCTCCCCATCTGCTGCAGCTGAGGCCATTTGTATGCAATATCTCCCACACATGCCTCTGCTACCCTCCATAGAAAGCTTCCCACCATCTCCATGTGCTTGTCTTTTGACCAAGAGCTCATCAAGGTCTTTCCGGTTTCTCCCTCTCAGATCAAATGCTTGAAGAAGCGCCATCTCCAGCCGTGCTCCCCATTCATTCCCTTTCAAATGTTGTGAGTTTGGGACAGAGCCAGTCTCAACCACATTGCAGGAGATGCTTAGGGAGAACTCTGAACTGGTATGACCTCCAAATCCACTTCCATCGGCTTTCTTCAACTCCACACTGCTCAAGCGCCCACTCAACTCGTTCACACGAGTGGCTACATTTGTGCTCAGGCCACTGCTAGCGGTCCCAAACTGCTTCCTACCATCCTTGGTAACACTCGATATAGAACCATCCACATCTATTGTTGGAACAACGAGGTAATTACCTGCAGGTCTGTTCCCTTTGATCAACTCTTCGCTCAAACTTTTGGTGATCAAACACCGTGCAGAAGCGGTCAGGAGCACTGCATTCAGGTCAGCCAAGCTGTGACAGCCCATGTCTTCCTTATGGTTTTATTCTTTGGTAACCATACCATGGGTCCTCGGCTCTACCCTTGTTCAATCAATCGTCTGCGAGAAAATCGTATCCCACTCATTTATTCTTCCGAACAGACACGCATCCGACAATAAATGCTTTCGCGATCTCAGTCTTTCGGCCACGTCGGGTTAAGATACCTCAGACGCATGACTGTGGCGTACCCTAATTGGCTGCTGAAATAAATAAACCTCCAAAGTTGGGTACTCCAACTCGAAATGCCAACAACCTGGCGCTCCATGCATACTCTTCTTTCTTTCTCATGGTATGCGTGATGCGTACGCGGCACTGAAAGTGTTTTTATTGACAAAATGGAAGCTCTTGAGCTCTGATTTCTTCATCCAAAATGCACGCCCCACATCTATACAGGTAAACACACAAATGGTCTCTCACACTATGCTGCGCATGTACAGCTCTTCCTGTCCACTGTATTGTATCTTCCTTTCTTTTTGCTTTTGAGACAGGCTAAACAATTTTCAAGTACCAAAGCCTACAAAATGACAGTAAAGAATATGGCACTTCATACACATCAAAAAAGACACGTACATGAAGAAGAAGGAACCTCAAATGCCCACATGGCAGAACGAATCTCTGAGTCTTCAATCCACTTCTTCAGTATTCAGAAATATTTCCAATGTCACTGCTCCAGTGGCGCTCTCTCTAAAAAAGAACCGGAAGACAGCCGTAGCTCTTAAAGACGTGACCGAAGGAGGAAGAAAAATTTGACAACAAAGATGGATTTCAGCCTCAATCAGAAGCAGAAAACGGTGGACAGAGCTCTCCACTAGCAACCCGAGGGTGAAATAGTGTGTGGAGCACCCTGTCACTCTCTCTCTCTCTCTCTCTCTCTCTCTCTTCTCGAGTCTCTCGCTCTTCGCGTGTTGGTGTGAGAGAGTGCGGTGCCGGGCGCATAACATGATAGCTTTGAGACAGCATTCATTCATGAGTCTTAGTTCATCCAACGTTCCAGTTGCTTTTGGACTATATTCGTCGATAAAACATATTTCATCTACGAATAAGATGCCTGTTTGGACAGCGTTCGTCCAAAAAGTTGGGTTATGAATTTGTATAAGAAACACTGTCCCCGCTCCACAAACCTTGTCTCGTGTTTGCTATTAAGTAGCACGACATGTGTGCAGAGGAGCTGCTTTGGACACACACACAAAACAGACAAGTAAGTTGGTGTGTTGAGGTAAGAGAGAGAGAGAAGAGAATCGCGCGCGTGTTGCAAGCTCCTCGAGAGCGCTGCTGCGTTTCGATGACAGAGCAAAAATATTCTGGTGCAAATCCGCGTGCGAGAGATTTCTGTTTGTGAAGTGGGAGAGTGAGCGAGTTTGTCTCTAGAAAGTTTTGTGGGCCTCACTCACTGGCCTGTTTCCTGACGAAAGAGGGAGAGATAAGAGGGACAGAGCGGCGTGCGGGGGATTGCACTCTAAGTGGTGGCGGTGGTGATTGGAACAAGCAGTTACACGCAGCGTCATGTCTACTGCGTCCGTCTCAGCAACGTTTGCTGTAGGACCTAAGACGGGCTGGCGCGCTGTCAAGACTGTGGCTCAAGAGGCAGGTGGCATACCCCTCGGTGGTACAAAGATTTGTAGGCAATCAGTCAAAGAGGGTGTGTGTCTTTGCTTCGTCTCAACCTGAGAGACAAAGCGGTGGGGGTTTTGCAGTTCTTCTGGAATTTGAAGGAGTGTTATCAGTGCATCGGTTTGGCCATCGTCATAGCTTCAACGCAGCCTTTCAGGAGTTGGGGCTTGATTGTGCAAATTGGACAGAACCCGTATGTGTGGACCTATTGAGGCACGCAGGTGGTGTTGAAGGCACAATGCTGTCAGCATTCTTTGACGGAATAGGGTGGTCCTCGTCTTTGCCAAGCAATGAGAAGGATGCATTTGTCCGCAATTTACTGGACGCCAAACACCGTGCCTTGGAGAAGTTGGCACATCAAGCAGCCTCCCACTGCGGCCTGGCATTCAAGAATTCATTGATGAGGTGAAGGAGGCCCAAGTTCCGGTCCTTGTTATAGCTACCTACTACAAGAGTGGGGAGCAGGTCGTTCGGTCATTGGTTGCGAGGTTGGTGGTTGCGAGGTTGGGGACAGAGCGGTCGAGCTACATCAAAGCAGTGGGAGAGGCTGAAGTGGAAAGCAGCGCTTACGGGCAAGTTATGCTCGGTGGCGGAGTTGTTGCCAGTGTTGAGGTTGATACGGGTTTTACTCAATCATCAAGGAAGTCAATTGCAGCGCGAAGGGCAGGATCAGAGATGGCAGGGATAAGAATGGACCGCTGCATGTTACTGGCAGGTGGGCAGACCGGGGTGCAGGCAGCTTTCGCATTGGCATGCCATGTGTAGTGGTGTGCAGCAGTGTGACGGCAAGGGCGGAGTTTCCTTTGGCCAGAGCAGCACTGGAGGGTTTTGGAGCTGGTGCTATCACTATCTCCCGGCTACAGAAATTCATATAGAAATTTCGAGTTCTTAGGGTTATCTCATGATCTTGCTAGTGCTTAGGACCAACTTACAAGGGAGCTTTACTTGATGTAGAAATGCCAAGCAGGCATACTTCTATGCTACGTGGTGATGATGTTTCATCTATTGCCTCTTGCACGTTTACTTCTGGGTATTTCCAAGGCCCAGAAATATTTTGTTAGATATGGGTGAAGCACTCACGTTTTGGTTGGGGCGGCTGCTAAGCACATGACCCTTTTTGCAGTGTGCTCAATCTCTCGCATGTAACCTGTATGATGTTCTGTTTGGGGTGGTCTTTCTCAACCACAAGCTCTTTACTAGAGAGGGAGAGAGCACATTGAAAGGCAGGCAGCGTGAGACTCTGCCTTGGTTGTGCTGCATGGCTGGAAGGCTTTGGCTTCACTGAACCCAATAGTAATCAGCACCATGCTGCACTGCAGTAGCATGGCAGTAAACACAGGACTGACCGACCTTTGCAACGGGTAAGGCAGCATGGCTTGCAGAAGCTGCAGAGGCAGAGTCGGGTGTTTTGTTGGGTTTGGTGGCGACGCAAGCTCTGCCTTGTTGGGCATACTTTCATAGCTTGTAGCCACAAAGGTGAGATACGTGGAATGAAACACAATTTCCCTTGCCTTGGGATTTCATGAAAGAATGGTGTATGTGGGATAGCAGGAACAGAGGGGTGGGCGCTGGTCTACTTGATGGATTTGTAGTATGTAGCAGGCTGTCAACGGTGAATTTTACATACTCCACGTGGAAACTATTCAGTAGTTGTCTGTGTCTTGCAGGTGAGGAAGAAGCGTCACTTTTCCCAGCAATTTGTGTTGGAATACCAGCAATAGCTGGAAAAAGGGTCAGGAATGATGAGGTGGATGCGAGGTCCTGGCATAAGTGGTTGTGATCTCTAGTGGGTCCCTGGCACATGCACCAATCATGAGCGGCTGCATCATTGCTACCACTGGTCTTTCAATAGCAACATATCTAAGAAAGTTTGTTGTGGAGTGGAGCTACTTGGCATCCTGGTCAGCAGTAGTGCTAGGGCATAGAAGTGGTAGTTGCCAAGGTAAAGCTTGCACAAAATCTTCAGCAGTGTTATGGACCTTGGTTAATGACTCGCCCAAATTTGGCCTTGTGAGTGGGATATGCACTGCAAGTGGCATCATAGGATGTTTCCAGAGCAAGGACATCGGACATCAGGAGAGTTGGTTGGGCATGGGGAGGCAGTGTCAAATGAAGCAGACTAAAATGTAAGCCTCTTATCTTAATATGAGGCTTGGGGTGGTCCCTTACAGGATCGGGGATACTAGTTACGACAATTCTTGAAGTCTTGCCTATCTTTCTCTCTGTTTTATTTTTTCAAGGAAAACATAGAGAGTCTTATATAGTGATGATGCCATGTAGAAGTGGTGTCTCCTGGCAATAAGCATTTGCCAATGTAAATTTCCTTTAAAAGCATCATCATCAAAATGCTTCCATTTAGCGTCCAACCCTATTCATCAAAATAACCTCTGAATCTGATCTTCAGGTACATCTGAATATCATTCCTCAACCACACTTTTCTGTGCATTAATGTGTCTTCTGGAGGTGCATGTGCATCATATAACCTCCCAATGTGGATCTGTGCTCTGATGAGAAAGTAATTACCTCCCTGTCTGCTGCATCTACATGGGGGTTATTCAAATATATCATGAATATATGTACAGGATCAACCAAGTTGGATGGGTTAGTGCTAGTGATGCATGGAACATTCACTAGTTGCTGGAAATTGCTCATCTTCAATCAAATGGGAGACGAAACTACCTTATTCACCACAAATCCTAACAGTAAACGGTAACTTGTTCAACCTCCTCTTTAATCCTAGCACGCCACCAAGTTGCAATAATTTGGGTTTGCCTACATCACTTCAAAATAGTTGATGTTATCGACATTCTTTGTGTTCCTTTGACTTTGAACCAGCGTTGGGATTCAACACGGTGGTGTTGATTACATGGTGTTGATTACCACACATTTTCTCTCATGTTGTGAAAATCCCAGTGTCCATACGAATGTTGATGGCATTGGCAGCCGAAGAATGATCATGATATCCACCAAATGGACGTCAAAACGCTTGTGAAGACTGGTTTTGGACTGGGAGGAAAGTCGCCCTTCCTCGCCATGTTGTCACAGGGATCTGGGGGAGATAGACTGGAATAGCAGGCTTGGCCACCAATAGAGGATCAAACGCACAGATGAACGTGTTGACATAACCGGCTGTTTTGGGAATCTCGATGACGTGTCTGACCCCTAGTGGCTGAGAGCAGCTTGGTTATGGGCGATAACCCTCGACCTTCTTCCCAATTTCCCACCTCCTCAACCTGCGACTAGGTAGAATGCCGAGACCTGATTGGGCTAGCCAACGCCCCTCCTCTCTGGATGAACATATACTTATAGGTATTATATAGGTCGAAACCTCAAAACATGATTTGCCAAAGGCAGCCGAGATTGATTAAGAAGGAAGATGTGACGGTGCACCATGAGAGAATTCTGCTCTAGTGGGTTCTATTGTGCCACACCATTGCTTACAGGGGATGCAAAAATGTAGAGGGAAGTGGAGAAATGTAGAGAGATGTCTGAGATAGGCACTACAACACTCAAAGCTCCAGCTTCAGAAATCAAAGAAGCCTACAATGTTAACCAAGAAATGAAGGCTATATAATGTTATCATTGTGAAGAATTGAGTATCGACTTGCCATTGCAGTCTATAGTGCTATAACTTCTCCCATTCTATATCAAAGGGATCTCAAAAAAATTGTCTGTGGAAATTATTCACCTATCATGTACAAACAACAACAACTAATTGCTTGAGAAATATTCTTTTGCCTGTGAAGCATCACCAAAATGAAAATGGAACACTGCATTCCCAATATGACCATTCAAATTTGGCCTGAAATTGACCATAGAACTCCTTCGACCAATTCCATCATAACTAGAAGGCGCATCCACTGTCGGACGTGAGCACTGCATTTGAAAGGAACAACAGCTGTTGGTCTATCACTGGAAATTTCACTGTTAGATACAACATTAGAAACAGATATTGAACTAGAAGGGGGTGTAGGAGCCGCCTGAGCATGACCAGCTCGAACAGTAGTAGCATGTCCAAGAGTGCCAACAACCTGAGAAACATCTTTCACAATAGACGACTTAGAGATGATATGAGGCTCATGATTAGCCTCAATAGTCTGACATTCATCAAACCAATCTAAAGACCGACATGCTTCAAATTTCTCCTCTCGAAATTTCGCAATCTTCTCTGAATGTACAGAAGAATCATCAATCATCATACCCGGGATCTTGTCTTTCCTCCTATCTATTCTTGTTGGAAGAGCTTGCTTCATTGGCTCACAAGGACAAATATGAGGAGAAGAGGAAATAGTCTCTGGAGTAAGACCTCTCAATGGCTGATGAACATAAGAAGCAGGTGTAAAAGAAAGTGATCCACCAATCTTAGGTTGGTGGAAAGCTACTTGGATTCAACTGAGAAGCTGATCCACCAAACTGAGGTTGCAACTGAGATGGAGAACTACATTCCAGATTCAACTGAGATGGTGATCTATAACCAATCTGAGGTCGACATGGATTAAACTGAGAGGGCCCACCAATTATCTGAGGAGGTCGAGGATTAAACTGAGTGGGTCCACCAATCTGAGGTGGAATTGAACTAGGTCTAACATGACCAGTAGGCCTACTCGATTGCACAAGTGGAGGATGAGGAAGATAAGGACGAATGTTTCCATATGAATTGCCAGACCTAGATCCAAACTGAGCTGGACGTCCACTCAACATGCGGAGCTACAAACTAATTTGGACGTTGAGGATACTGGGAAACAGAAATTGCAGCTGCCTGAATTAGAGGGTATGGAACTTGACTTACAGGTGGCTGAAACAGAGGGTGTGAAGCCTGGAATAAAGGTTGAGAAGCCTGAAATGACAACAGGGAATTGGAACAGTGGTTTGCTTCTTGAACTACTCCATTGCTAGTTTGCGATTTCCCAATATTTGATAATGGAGGTCTTATTTGATCAGCGTGCCATTCGGGCATGGTTGCTTCCAATTGGTCTTGATAACCATCAGTATTCTCATCACAGGGTTGTCTGAGAACCTGTTGTGCAGCCTTAGCTTTCAAACCTTTGATGCGATTGTACCTGTCCAGGGTTTTAATATTCCTATGGCCTGTAAGCAAAGCCATGATCTCGGGTGATGTATTATTCGCAGCCATTCTCGTGATACTCGTTACTCTTCCTGACCTATTAGTAATGTCACGTTGTATACCACAATTCCTGGCCGTACGCATCCATTTTCTCATGAAACCCTCTCTACATTTCACTTTTTCTTTGAACCATACAACATCTTTCGTGTTGTGCTTGATAGACAAGAACAAATGCAGACTATTGCAATCAGGAGGCATGTGAGACATCAAATGCTGCCAAGTAGAGATCACATCAGGGTCATAAGATATTACAGCGGGACGAAAATGCTCATCCTGAAACCAGAAGAGGGACACCTTATAATTTTTTGATAGTCGCTCATTGTACCTGCCAAAAAACGATGTGTATTAAACATCTGCGAGTAGTGAGACTAGAAAGCATGCAAGAAGTGCGAAGCATCAGCAACCACAATTTTGAAAAAGAACCTACCTCAAGCATGGTCTCTGCTTATCGTCAATCTCAAGACTAAAATCGCTGACAAGAAGATTGTACATCTCGACGTTACCACGAATCAAGAACACCACGGAACAGTAATAAATGAACCGCATTTGGCATCCTATAGCAGTATCAGCTTGATATTTCAGATGATTAAGAATCTGCAATTCTTCCTCCTAGGTTATTCCATCAACTTTTTTTCACCCCTTGTTAGCTCCAGCATCCCGAGCTCTCTTCATTGCTTCCACAAGTGACCAATTGGTCTGCATAAAGTAGGGATGATCTTTCATATTAAATTTTGGCTCAGGAACTTTCGTCCTAATCATCCGCTTCTCGGGAGCTGCTTTCAGAAGCTCGTTGAAAGAGTCGTACATATTCATGATGCTTGCAGTAGGATAGCGATCTCCATTGCCCTTGCATAGCATGTAAAAAAAATGACCAAGAAGATTGGCACATTCTTGAAGCTCTAAATCCTCAAACTTGGTTAAGGTACCCTGATTAGATTATGACCTCCACTGGTTAAACTTGTTCATCGCCCACTTCTCATTCTTCGCACTAGGCCGTTTTAGGTCATTAACGACCTTCTAATAGTCTGCCTCATCAATAGGCAAAAATTGGACACCCGCAACTGGTCCACGGGGTACTTCGGCCTCAGCATCATTCGGAGGAGAAGTTTCATGAAAGAACTCTCCAACAACAGATAGTGAAGCTCCATTAATTACAATAGACTCAGGGACGTCCTTAACGTCGAGAGGAGGAAATAACTGCTCTTCATCAGAAGACTCTCCATCAGATTCTTCTGCTTCAGGTGTGACTGCAATGACAATAGAAGAAATTGGTGTGACTGCGGGGACCAGGGAACTCGAAACAATGGATGATTCAATGGTTGACGGATTTCCCACGGATTTCCCTCAGTTCCAGTAGTAGAAATTGAAGCGTGCTCAACAAAAACAATCTCAGGATCACCAAAAAATGGAGAAGTATCAATCGGTGTAGAATGAGAGGCTCTCTTCCAATCCACAACTACATTCAACTGGCCTTGATGGATCGCCAACACACAGTATACGCTTAGTACGTTCCTTCTTTTGAGGACGTTGAGTAAAATCTTGTTGAGTAAAATCTCATCTCTAGTTGAGTAAAATCTTGCGTTCCACAATGCAAGTCAAAAGATGGCAGATCTGCTTCAGTCACCACCGGTTGCATTCCACAATGCAAATCAAAACATGGCAACTCTGTTTCAGTCGAGCTCTTAGAAACCTGCGTATCTAACCCACGACAACTCGGATTCCTACCGTGACCTCTCATAGCAGAATGCTAAAAATCTATTCACTACAACAGATTTTCCAGTCGTATCAGTCTTTTATGACTGCACGACTACCCAGTCAGATAAACCCAGTCAGTTGTGACAAATGAGTCGTAAGCGCCATTGAGTCGTATCTGCCAGTCGTGGAGCTCACTGTTGACGTGGCAACGGGGACGCCTAATCATAGTCATTGATAAGACCATAGTAAATGACTGTGAACCCATGTCAGCCTCACGTGGAACGGAAGGGATATGCCACGTGTCACGTCAAAGGGAGGGCGACAGGGTCTTTACGACTGGCATATATGACTTCCGCAGATTAACCCCAGGACAACACGTGGAGAAGACTGGACATGACACGTGGAATCAAATTATACACGATGGGGGTGGTCGTAATGACTGGAGCATATGACTTCCATGGCGCACTCTAGATATTGCACGTGGCACGAGTATGGGTGAACACGAGTGGTGAAAGTAGCATGTGGCCGAGGCTCTGTGGATGGGAGGTAGTCGTGTACATGACCGTAGTCATGGGCCTAACTCTAGTAGCATTGAAACATGAAAGCACCATTGAAAGCACACGAAAACACCTTTGAAACATGAAATGACATTTGAAATTGGAACATCGATTCAAATACAACGTGACTTAATGTTCAAAGATCTATTCCATAATCTAATCCGGTGTTGCTACAAAAATGCAAAAAGCTGCAAAGTCTATGTAGACTTCCAAATGCCTGAGCAGAAGATGCATACACTGACATCTTTCGAACTTCAGCAATCCACTACCTTCATTAGCAGTGCCTGATTTTAGCAATTGTGCCGCTGCTGCTGCGGCTTCCAGTTGACCATCTACCCATGCAGGTTTCTTCCAGCTATCCTTCCACAATGAATCATATGTAATCTGGAGCTTGAAAATCCGGCCCTCTTGGATGAATCTGCACCCACACTCTATCCCTCCTCCTTCAGCTATCCATGCCCACGAGGGTATTGTTTAGAATCACATCTGGTACAATTCCAGCTTTGGTGATGCAACCATGTACCTCTTTGCATGTGCTTTCCAGGGCTGCCAGGCTTGCACACACACTGCAAACGCACACAAACATGATGTGGTCGAGCTTCACCCCTTCCCCCATCATTTGCTTTCAGGTCTCCAAAGCCCCATCCCGCGCTCCTACTCTGCACGCCCTCACCACAAGTGCATATTTCAGAATGACATCAATTCAATTCCAGCTTGGACAATGTCACCACAAACCCCATCTTCACTCAGTGCCTACTCTAGTTAAGTGCAATTATGGGCTAGGCTGATACCACATCCCATTCAGCCATATTATCAAAATGCATGCCATTTGTATCCTTGTAGTTGTACCCAAACTTGGCATACATGTCCACTACGGCAACATTCAGAATCACATCAGATACAATACCAGCTTTGACGATATTACCGTGGACCTCTGCACCATTTTTCAGGGCTGCCAAGCTTGCATTTGACATACATATCCACCAAGGCAGTGTTTAGAGACATCTAGTGGTACAATTCCAGCTTTGACAATGTCACCATGGACCTTTGCTCTTTCCAAGGCTACTAGGCTCGCATTTGACATACATGTACACCAAGGGAATGTTCATAATGACATCAGGTACAATTCCAGCTTTGATGATGTCACCATGAACCTCTTGGCCCCTTCCCAGGGCTTCTAGGCTCGCATATGCATATTACAAACACAAATGAACATGACCCGGTCTGGCTTCATCTTTTCCCACATCATTTGCTCTTAGGTTTCCTATCAACACTCTATCTTTATTTCAACAAAAGCACCAGTTTTGTCCAACCAGTTCTCAATTTCTATACCTTGAAGCCACGTACAGTTGATCTCATTCCAAAAGCTCAAAGGAAGGAGCTGTCCACTTGATTATCTCAACAGGGAAAATCAACGCACTCCTCCGTTCACTTTCATAGGGATTCCAGTCAGTTCAAAGCTCAGTATAAACCTGACTAGAACTCTATTCACAGCTTGTACACACTCTAGGTAGGGAAGGTATTACTTCTTATTTCACTCAGCAAGAAACCCTACAGCTCCTCTCTACCTTATCTATTCCTGACAGCACAGTACCGGATTACTCCTCCAGTCCACCCAACCACCACATTCTCATCTCTTCTATGCACATATCACACATCATTTTCAGATCTCAGACCCTCTCTTCCATTATCTGTCCTTCTCCTCAATTCAGGCCTGCTCCATCAGCCCGCGCTAGTACCATTCCTTCTCCTGTCGCATACTGCCTCATTTTCTTCACAAATCCCTAGATTCTTGAAACCACCAACTTGCCCAATTCTTGTCACCTGTAGGTGTCCGTAAAGATCAGCCCCACAGGTTCAGCGGTTACGTTCTTTTCTGATGGGCTGGTCCGCTTTTCCAGTTCGGGCTCCATAGGCACCTAACAAGCTCCCCCTCCCAAAGGCAGGTCATTGTCCTCAATGACAGAAAATGAGGGGTAATTCAATGTTAGTTCATTCTTTTTTTCCCAAGTAGCCTCTATCTCTGGGTAATGCAACCACTTAATTAAGTGTTCTTTCCAAGAACGGTTTCGTAGGTACTTCACTCGCGTTTCTAGAATCTTTTCGGGTTCAGCCATCAGCTGACCATCATTCATAGCTTGAGGCAACGTCGGCAAGATGTGCGATGGGTCTGACATATACTCCCGGAGAAGGCTGACATGGAAAGTTTTATGAATCTTCCATGTTGGAGGCAGATCTAACTCATAGGCCACTGTGCCATGGCGTTTTAGAACCTTGAATGGGCCACAAAACCTTGGTGATAGCTTGTAACACTTGCCAAGTGTTAGATTGCTTCTCTTAGGTGTAACCTTTAAGTACACCATATCATCAACAACAAATTCACGAAAAGTCATGTGCTTGTCAGCAAAGAACTTGGCCCGTTCTTGTGCAGCCTGCATACTACGCTTCACCAGATCTAGGACAGAGTGGATCTCTCTGATTTTGTCATTTACACTCTGCACATTTGATGGTGGTGCAATAAGCGAAGCTGGAGCTAAGCAATCTCATCCATATAAAGCTTCAAACGGACTCATGCCAATGGCACTATGGAAATGCTTGTTATAGGCAAATTCCACTAAGTATAGAAACTGTTCCTAAGAGGATTGTCTCTCACCAACGTACATTCTCAACATATCCTCAATTGTACGGTTGGTTCTTTCTGTCTGAGCATCTGTTTCTGGGTGAAAGGCTGTACTTAGTCTCACCTTGGTTCCCAATTTCTTGAACAAGTCAGTCCAAAATTGACTTGTAAACTTTGAATCCCTGTCGCAAATAATCTCACGAGGCAGACCATGAATCCTGAATATCTCTTTCATGTACATGGATGCAACATCCGATGTTGTAGCACTCATCCTTGTAGGTATCAAATGGGCTATCTTAGACAGCCTATCTACAACCACCATGATACTGTCATGGCCATTTCTGATCCTAGGTAATGCCATAATGAAATCCATGCTAATGGATTCCCAATTCCATCCAGGAACATATAATGGTTGTAGTAATCCAAGAGGTCTGACTCTCTCTGACTTCAGCACCTGACAAGAGAAACATTTCTGTACATATTCTCTGATTTCTCTTTTCATACCCGGCCAAAATTAGTGCTTCCGTATTGACTAGTAGGTCCTCTGAAAGCCCGGGTGTCCGGAGATTGGAACATTATGACTATCATGAATGATCCACAATCTCAGGTCCGGGATCATGGGAACACACAGCCGACCATTATAGAATAACATTTCATCTCTCAAGAGGTACGGCCGATATTTCTCCTTCTCAACGGAAGTCCTCTGGTCACAAGACAAACTCTTAAATGGTTCTTTGAAGAATCCATCAATTTCATACCGATCTTTAATGTCCTGGAATATAGTGCTACTGATGCACGAGACAACATTAGCTTGTAATGGTCTCCTAGAAAGTGCATCCGCAATCACATTCTCTCTTCCCTTGACATACTTCAGGTCATAATGAAACTGTTGAAGCAATTCTGACCACCTAATCTGTCTCTAGCTCAAATGAGGCTGCGTGGTCAAGTACTTCAAACTCTGATGGTCAGTTTCTATTACAAAATCAACTGGAAGCAGATAATGCCTCCATATCTTTAAGGCATGAACTATTGCCAACAGTTCCTTCTCATGAGTTGGGTAATTCTTCTCTGCTGAACTGACCTTTCGATATTCATATGCAATTACATGCCCATCTTGCATCAACACAGCCCTGATAGCAAGATCACTTGCATTCTCTTGTCCAGACATCTCTCAAACTTACAGGACTTGAGTCCTTAAGTAAGTCAGTCAACGGAGCTGCAATCTGTGAAAAAGACTTGACAAACTTCTGCAGGAAGCTGGCAAATCCAATAAAGCTCCTGACCTCTGTCTTATCACTTGGCTTAGGCCACTCAGCCACTGTCTGGACTTTCTTGGGATCAATCGAGATTCCATCTTTAGAGATGCAAAATCCCAAGTAATCCATGTGGTCCACAAAGAACTCACACTTGCTTCTCGTAGCAAACAAATGGTTCTCTCTCAGTATATCTAAGACCACACGTAAATGCAGTTCGTGCTCTTCTTTGGTCTTCGAGTATATCAGTATGTCATCCATGTAGACCAAGACCATCTTTCCTAAATACTTTTGAAACAGGGAATTCATTAGATGCGTGAAGGTTGTTGGAGAATTCTTGAGCCCAAATGGCATCACCAAGAATTCGTAATGACCAAAGCGGGATCAAAATCCGGTCTTCGGTATGTCAGAATCCTTGATTCGTATCTGGTGATATCCAGATCGGAGATCAAGCTTTGAAAAAACTTGACTCCCATACAGATGGTCAAACAAATCGTCTACACGAGGCAGAGGAAACTTATTCTTGATGGTGAACTTGTTCAACCACCTATAATCAACACACAACCTCAGACTCCCATCTTTCTTTTTCTTGAACATCACTGGAGCACCCCAAGGTGATTTACTTGGGCGAATGTACCCTTTCTCAAGCAAATCATTCAATTGTCTTTCTAATTCCTCATTCTCTGCGATTGAAAGTTTGTATGGCGCCTTTGCAACCGGTACAACATCCGTCATTAGTTCAATAGCATGATCAACCTCTCGCTCAGGGGGCATTCCAGGAAGTTCATCAAGAAACACATCAACATATTCATGCAGCAGTATATCAAGTCTAGGATGTGAATTTTTCACACACTCTATTCCTGATGGTTCATGCACGCTAACAGCAAAAAGCTGCGCGTCCCCTTTACGAATGTACCTCTTTATCTGCAAGGCTGACAAGATTGGGACATTTGGAAGGGCCCTGGTACCTTTAAGATCAAATGTCACTCCAGTTGGCAAAGTCCCACTGACCGTTCCGAGCTTGCAGGCCACCACCGCATCCACTGGATCTAGCCACTGCATCCCGAGGATGCAGTCGTAGCGAGCTCCATCCCAAACCTCGAAATCTGTTGTCATTTGTACACCTTGCAGGATCATTGGCACGTCTAACAGATGTCTATGCGTAACCTCCACACCGCCATTAGGTAGCAGAATGTGGGAAGGCTGCACATCTTCTTGAGCCAGGTTCAGGTTGTCCGCAAAGTTCTTGGACAACAAATTGTGAGTGCTTCCAGTGTCTATCAACACCTGGGTGGCAAATCCAGCTATCTTGCCATAAACCCGAATGACATTAGGATTGTAGGCCACCTGATCCTCAACAACTGTTGTTGAAACCCGAATATGAGTTCCTTTTCTTCTCTCCTGACTTGGCCCTTCATCAGTCACTTCAGTTATGGTCGAAGGTTTGGCTGGTTTCTGAACTGTCACTATGGCTGCCTGCCGAGCCTGACGCTTATGACATTCTCTAGCCCTGTGACCCCACTCATGGCAGATAAAACACAATCCTTTGCTCATATGCTCTCCCTGTTCCTTGGCACTGAGCCGTGCAGGGGCTTCTGCCTGCGATGGCCTTTGACTATTCGAGCCATCTTGCCTCTTGTTATAGGGCTTGAACCTTTTCCAGTTCCCCTTTTTCTTAGTTGGTTGCCAAGATGGCGCTGCAACTGGCTTCAGCCTGAGTCACAATCCTCTGTGCCTTGATTTCACTTTCAAAGTTACAAGCCAAGCGATAGGCCTCTGCTTATGTTCGAGGATTGTGGGCCTTGACTTTATATTTAAGGGAATCATTCAGGCCATCCACAAAGAAATCAACCCTGTCTTCTTCACTCAGGGAAGGAAAGTAGCTTGCGTGGGTTTCAAATTTAGTTTTGAATTCACCAACACTCAAGGTCTCATGTTTCAACCTGAACAATTCCACTTTCATCTTGTGTGCATAGTCGCCAGGTAGGTAGTGGGCTAAGAACAGTGTCTTAAAGATAGGCCCAACTATCCACAGGTGGTTTCTTGTGTTCACGGCGTTCCTGTTTCTAGCGCGACCACCATAGCTTGGCGGCATCACGAAGCTGCAGAGCAGCTGTCTGTATCTTGGCTTCCTCTGAATAATCGTCCTCAAAGAACTCATCTAATGTATCCAGGAAAGACAATATTTCCTTTGGCTTGACAGATGGCTTACCATAAAATTTTGGCAATTTCACCAATCTTTTGATTTCCCTAGTGACATCCTTGATTCTTTTCATCTTGGCCTCATGGAAATCAGCTTCAGATTCATCCTCATTCTGCGGCTCACTCACAGCTACCTCCCGAGATCGCTTTTCAGTCTGAGTTTGTGCAGGGGCCAATTTTCGCATCTCAGATCGAATTAAAGCGCCTAGGGCCTCCTTCTGCTGTTGGGAAAATAATTGACTCCCACGCTCACGATCTGAAGTTCGGTGTAGGATGGCTGCATCGGAGCGCTCATGCTCTCCTGCCATTACACTATCTTGCTCGTCGTCACAAGGGTGTGTGCTCACAGAGCCGAACGAGATCTGACTCATTCACCTTACTTCTGGAAATTTCAAAATTCCACGATCTGCTCTCCCTGATCGCTGAACCGGGGCTCTGATACCACTTATCAACACTCTATCTTTATTTCAACAAAAGCACCAGTTCTGTCCAACTAGTTCTCAATTTCTATACCCTGAAGCCACGTACAGTTGATCTGATTCCAAAAGCTCAAAGGAAGGAGTTGTCCACTTGATTATCTCAACAGGGAAAATCAACGCACTCCTCCATTCACTTTCATAGGGATTCCAGTCAGTTCAAGCTCAGTATAAACCTGACTAGAACTCTTTTCACAGTTTGTACACACTCTAGGTAGGGAAGGTATTACTTCTTATTTCACTCAACAAGAAACCCTACAGCTCCTCTCTACCTTATCTATTCCTGACAGCACAGTACCGGATTACTCCTCTGGTCCACCCAACCACCACATTCTCATCTCTTTTATGCACATATCACACATCATTTTCAGATCTCAGACCCTCTCTTCCATTATCTGTCCTTCTCCTCAATTCAGGCCTGCTCCACCAGCCCACGCTAGTACCATTCCTTCTCCTGTCGCATACTGCCTCATCTTCTTCACAAATCCCTAGATTCTTGAAACCACCAGCTTGCCCAGTTCACGGATAGAGTGTGGGTCCAGATTCATCCAATAGGGCAGGATATCAAGCACAAGATTACCTATGATTCCCAGTGGATCAGAGCTACAAGAAACCTGGGCACCTTCTTCTTCGACCTATTTCAGCTTGTTTTGCCCTCTCACCAGACTCGGCCCTGAGATGTATATTGAATGATGTAAGTTAGCTCGTTGCTCGTTGATAAGTAGGGTTGGGGGTGTTTGGTGGAACAATTCTAGGTTGTCATTGTCAGCTGCTAGCAGGAAGGCAAAGATGTATGCATGATTTTGTGCAAAGGCATAGATAGCTGAAGGAGCAGGGATAGAGTGTGTGTCCAGATTCATCCAAGAGGGTCGGATTTCAAGCTCCACATTACCTATGATTCCCTGTGGAAGGATAGATACAAGAAACCTGCATGGATAGATGGTCAACTGGAAGCTGCAGCAACAGCGACACAATTGATAAAAATCAGGCACTGCTAATGAAGGCACCTTCTTCAACACATTTCACCCTGTTTTCCCCTCTTATCAGAATCGGCCCTCAATTTTCATGTTGAATTCTGCAACTTAGCTGTTGAGTGAATCTAGTTGGGAGTGACTTTGACATGATACTGCCAATGTGACAAGGATATGCATTGAACTCATTGGTAGCGGGATATTGGGATAACTCTTGGCCATGTGCCATCGTCAAAGCTGAAATTGTACTAGTTGTCATTCTAAACACTGCCCTGGTGGACATGTATGCCAAATGTGGGTGCAGCAAGCCTGATGCAAAGGGAGAGTTCGACAACATGGCTAAATGAGATGTGGTGTTGTGGAGTGCCATGATTGCAAGGTATGTGCAGCATGGGTGTGGGATTAAGGCTTTGGAAATGCTAGGTGCCTATGGAGCCCGGACTGGAACAGCGGACCAGCCCATCAGAAAAGAACGTAACCGCTGAACCTGCGGGGCTGATCTTTACGGACACCTGCAGGTGCTCCTTCAGCTATCATAGCCTCTGCACACATCACGCATACATCCTCGCCTTGCTTCGAATGGCTGACAATGACGGCCTAGATTTGTTCTAGCAAACACCCCAACCCTACTCATAACACACTAGTTCCTATGTTGAATGGTGAGAGAAAACAGGGGCAAACAAAGCAAAATTCACACATTTGCACAAGGCATACGCTCCTGCACACCCACTCCGTACGCAAGGCCCTGTCCTCTCGCTTGGCTCATATGAGAGGCCTCGCGTCATGTCGAGCTGGAGCTGAAAGCGACATCCCCCTTGGCAATTCGCACAGGACGGAGTCCCTTGGATGTGGTGGCATTTCATTTCCCTACCTGAAGTTCATCAATATTTGAGTGGCCACTTCAAACCAGACAATCAAAGACAAGAGGTGAAAACTGAAAGCACTTGATCAACATATCTGCACATCCATATGATATTCATGTTTGTGAGTGCTTGTATCCAGTTTATGCTCAACAACATCAACACAAGCATCCAAAAACTGAGTCATCCCACCTATAGCCAGACAACATTCACATGCCCACGTCATCCTATTGCAGTTTTGGCCATGACTCCTAGTCATATCTACCATCTTCCCATATCTGGTCAAACAAGTTTGACCGCAGATCCTGACGTGGCGGAGGTACAAGGTGGCATATATGACTTCTGGTGGTCACAATTGGCAACCAAGACTGCCCCCTTGCATTTTGTAGACATATATGCTACGACTGGGTAAATGTGGCAGACGTTAAAGCCGGGATCTGTTGTAGTGATTCCACTATCCCCGTAGTAATTCGATCACAGCGTAAGCGCAACAATTTGATCAACACATTCAATCAAAGTAGCAAACACACAGGGAGGTAGTAAAAAACCATCGACTATACCAGGTTACAAAGAGGGGGCCGGTCATCTCGATTCCCAAAACAGCCAGTGATGTCACATAGCCGGTTCGAGGGAGCCATAGAACAGAGTTCATGCATTTACAACCAGACACTCACATTCGACACCTTGTACACCAAAAGTACACCGAAACAACATATGTTCAAAGACCTTGAACCTCATATTACTTAAGGGTTACCCTGTATGGCTCATAATGCCAATGGCCGTATATAACGGTATTGAGCCATGAAAAAGCAAGCAATGAATTCATGTCAGGGAGGATGAATACGGTCATAATGAGGCAAGGAGATCCTAAGCCTCCACAAGCTCAACAAGGATTTGTGCTGAACATCAGCTTATTTGCTTGTAAAAGATACTCCTGATACGTTTGTAAAAGATAGGAAATGTACTCCTGATATTGTCGTGGCCTTGTGGCCATACAACCAGAGTCCAATTTGGACCGAACAAGGGAGGGAGAGATTGTACTCATAAGACGTCGTTTTGCCGAGGGAGAAGAGAGAGATGTCATGGTTTTAGTCATGGTTATCTAGAATTACCTACTTCTAGTTAACTAGGATATTTTAGATATTTATATTTATATTTTGTGTGTTGGGACTTCATTTGGTCTCACATGCCAAGTGAGGTGTCGAGCCTCACTTGAGACATGGAGATAGGTTTTCCCCTTGTGAGTGTTGAGGAGGCTCATCTTCTTGTAGTTGAGCCTCCATGAGCCTCTCCCACCTCCATAGCTCTAGGTATTGAGAGGGAGTGTGGTGAGGGCTTTGTAGGGTGGATTCCTTTAGCAAAGGTGTGTTAGAGGACTGTCTGGGACTTAGGCACTTTTACGGGATCTGTGGGGTACCCTTAATTTTTGCACAGACTGAGACCAACAGGAGCCTTAGGGGTGACAGCAGCGCACTTTAGGGGGGGGTTACACAGCCCGACACAGCCAACACAACCCGTCACAGCCGACACAGCCGTCACAGCCAACACAGCCTGTCACAGCCCGTCACAGTCCGACACAGCCGACACAGCCGCCACAGCCAGACACAGCCGTCACAGCCAGTCACAGCTCGACACAGCCTGACACAGCCCAACACAGTCGCACAGCCAGTCACAGTTTCACACAGCCAGTCACAGCTTGACACAGCTGTCACGACCATAGGGGACGGATAGCAGGACAGGGAACGACTGTGGGGAACAACATCTGTGAATGGAACATGTTAGTTCACGGATGACGGTTAGTGAGGGAAACGGTTAGAACAACGGGTAGGAAGATAAAGCCAGGAGCGAGGACTTAAAAATGATCACTTCTTGGGGGGACTTCGGACATCACGGGGGGAAAATGAAGCGGAGAGCGCATCTCTGAGCAGAAAGAGAGAGAGCACGGAGTAGGAGAAGAACGATCTGTTGATGCTTGATGAATGCAAGCAGTAGAGTTGTAATGTAGAGCAGATTAGAGACTCCATGGCTTCAGCCTGATACTTGATAGATATTAATCTGATACATACTTCATACTCACACTGTATAGAGAGATCTGAGTGAAGCTGTGGAATGAATGGATGAGTTGATGGAATCCGATAGATTGCTGAAGCAAACTGATACTTAAATACCAACAGTAAGGTAACTAGCTAACATGAATGCGGGAAGGAAAACAAATAGGAAACACCCCCATGATACACTAGCTGTAGGTCATGACTGATTGTTCTGAGCGGGCTGAGTGCTTAGAGATTTTCAACTCTTCTATCTTGGAGTTCCCGCCTCGGATAGCGAAGGGATGGGTGAGTAAAAGCCGCGCGATATTTGGCGACCATACTGGGGAACTGGGTCATGAACAACCAGATGTGACAGGCATCTGGTGGGATCATGGTGGTTGGAGAATTAAAGAATTTGATGTGAATCAAATTCCTTGTGAAACTGAGAAGGAAAGATTGTCCAAACGATTCTTTCAGAGGTTCTTGGAATTGCCAGACGGTTGTAAAGAAAACATTCTTAAGAGAGTGCATGATGCTGACCCTGAGTGGGGTCTGGAGAAAGGAGTGATAAAGATTTATCAGGTGGCCTGTAGAGGAAGTGCACGTTGGTTACCAACACTGGTTTATGTGATAGCATTGTTATCCATTAAGCGAGTAGAGTTTGAAGGCTGGGAGGAAAGAAAGGTGAATGTTTATACTCATATGCATGAAGAGCTTATACTGGTAAAGAATTGGATACCAAAGGATATTTTGTGGATCAAACTCACACCAAGAACAGCTTTCCAGACTTGTTTGCCATATGGTTTTATGGTAACGGAGACTTCTAGTATAGCCAAGGGTGCATTGAAGCTTGAAAGAAACCCAGGCACATACGAGAGATATTACAGAAGAGAGTTTTGGTTATTGCCACATTAAAAGAAATGAAAGACATGGGACATGAGTGATGAAAGAGAAGCTAGACGCCAGAGATATTCAGCAAAAAGAGAAAGCTATCTGAAAGCTAATTATCCATATCTTTGGGAGAGAGGAATAGACATAGGGGAATCATCTGGACCTCTCACACCATTAAGATTAGAGAGTACATCACCCATACCGGAAGAACTAGAGTTGGATGCCACTCCTTCTTTTTCTTTGCAAGAAAGATTAAGGGAATTGGTACGGGAAGAAGATCAATCCCGAGGTGAAAGATCTGAGGTACATTCCTGGATAAAAGATTTGACAGAAATCTTTGATAAGAGTTGGCATGGAACACCAAAAGCAGGAACTCCAGTTTCTGAAGCGGAAGGTGAAGAAGGAGGAGAGGATGTGGCAGAGCCAACGGAGAGTTCAGACTCTCCAACACCATTGCAGTTGAGTTACATGAGTGAAGAAGAAACCCAAGGGCAAAACTTGGAGGATGAAAATAGAGAGAAGAAATTGGAAGAAGAAGAGTATGAAGAAGTAGACCCAACAGCTGAGGTTGAGACTACAACCAGGACATCCCAACCCGTTGGACCTGGATCAAGTGGAGCACTTGGATCACAGGCCAACGAAGGTGTCGGCTCAGGGGGATCAGGCGGGCTGCCTGGATCTGGCTCTGGGGGGACAAGGAGTTTGGGAAGTAGTGCAACTGGAGCTGGGAATATTGTGAATATCGTGGGGCCAATAGCAGGGAGTGCTCAAGGGCCACCACTTGGTGGAAGATCCACCACAACAACAACAGGTCTTGAAGGACCAGCACCAGCAAGGGTGCCAATACCTGTCAGTGGGCAGAAGGTAGGGCCACAGATGGCGTTACAACCAACACGGGCAAAACCACCTTTTCCAATATATTCAGGAAAAGGGGATCCCGATGTACACATTAGCCAATTTGAGCACATGTGTATAGTGAACAATGAGAATGGCGATGATGCCAAGATGAGATTGTTTCCTTGTTCACTTATCAAGAAAGCAAGTGAATGGTATGCAAGATTCCCTGATAATCATTTTCTAACCTGGAATAGCTTGAATACAGAATTCCGAAATAGGTTCAGGACAAGTAAAACTGAGGATGAAGTGTATGGAAGTTTACAACAGTTAAAGCAAAGGAAGCATGAAACTGTTGAGGAGTATATGGAAAAGATGGAATTGATGATGAAAAAGCTGGCTGCTGTACCAGCACCAGGTTTACAGAAGACTTGCTTTGTGAGTGGACTAAGACCAGAGTTGCAAAAGAAAGTGGATATGTTATCCCATAATACAGTGGAGGAGGCATTTGAAACTGCAAACAGAATTGAGCAATTGGGAATGCTCAGGAGAGAGAAAAGGGATGATGAGGACTCTGAGGATGAGTCAGATGAAGAAGAAGAGCAAGAACTAAAAAGGAAGAGTAAGAAAAATGAGAAGTTGAAGAGGGATAACTATGAGAAAAGATTAGAAGAAATCTTGAAGAAGTATGCCACAGAGGCTGCAACACATTGGAGGAAGGGTGTATGGTGTGCAAAGTGCCAGAATGAAGGCCATACCACCACTGAATGCCACATGAAGGAGAAACATTGTACTATCTGTAAAATGGATAACCATTCTACTAAGAATTGTTACTACAACAGAAGGACAGCTGCAAGAGAACCTAGGCAAGTAAGGGTGCATCAGGTGCAGCCCCAACCAAGAAGAAACAATGATTATGACCACTATGGTAGGTCTGGTGGTTATAACAATGGCATGGAAGGGAGAGGTAATTCAAGAGGGAATTACCAAGGAAATTCCGGAGGCAACTATCAGGGTAATCCAAGGGGAATTACCAGCCCGGGAATCAGGATTACAGAAATAATCCAAGAGCAGACCAAGGGCGAGGACCCAATGTTGAAGAACTGTGTTACTATTGTAATCAGGCAGGACATCGCAAGGCAGCCTGTTCATTCTGGATTAGACACCAGAATGAGATGAGAGCTCCTGTGAATGAGGGCCCAGTGGTGGCAGCTCACATGGTTAGGCCATGTGTTGTACCAGAAGTAAGTACAATGATAGTAACAAGAAGCAAAGCCAAACTAATACCTCCAGTAGTTGAGGAAGATGATGATAATGAAGGTGGCAGTGATATGCCTGAAGATGATGAGGCTTGGAGAGATGAGAATGAACTGCACAAGGAAGCGGCAGATACCATAAGGGAAATGCAGAAGAGTACTGATATTCCTGTGGCAGATTCCTCTGATTCTGATGGAGAAGAAGAAGTGAGTGAGGATGAAAGGAAGAAAGAAGCTGCAGACATGCAAAGTAATGAAGGGACTTTGGCTGAAGTAATATGCCAGACCAAAGCGGAGATTACCATTGGACAGTTATTGGCTATGGCACCTTATTGTAGACACAGACTGTATCAAGCAATCAATCGAATTGCCCAGGAGACAGGAAACACAGACCTGAACAGCAAGGTGACCAGTTATAATGTGAAGCCGGAAGGGCAAGAAACAGTCATGGACTTTGATGATTCTATGCCAGTAATCCAATTGAGAATTGGAAGCACAGAACTAACTGATGTACTGATAGATGGAGGCTCTGGAGTAAATATCATGACAGACCAATTAAGAAAGAAGCTTGGTCTAAGTAACATGAAACCAGCCCCATTTATAGTAACAATGGCAGATCAAAGGAGTGTACAGCCATTGGGATTAATAAGAGGAGTTAAGATACAGATACAGAAGATGATCTTTATGATCACAATAACTGTGTTGAAGATGGATGAAGTCATGGAGGCTTACTCCTTATTATTGGGACGTCCGTGGCTGAAACAGGCCAGGGTATTCCATGACTGGAATTCTCAGTTACTACCCGTGCATAATGGGATGCACGAGATACAAATTACCACAAAGAAATCTAGTAGATTACCTTCTACGAGAAGACCTCAAGGGGTCAGAGAGTATGACTGGAGAGGAGGACTGGATGAGGAGCAGGAAGCTACCCTGTTTGCGGCACACCCAGAGTGGGAGCAGGTCGCACATGCATTGCAAACACAAACAATGGTGATGTGGTTCGGCTTCACCCCTTCGTGCATGATTCGCTCATCCAAAGCATCGTACCACATACATATCTGAATCTGCTGAGATGCTCTTTGGTTTAAAGTCTGTAGAGCCTCTTTCTGTCTGCATACCTCACAAAGCATCTTCACACGCCCAGAAGAGCCAGAAGAGGCATTATGGACTCCCTCTCTTTATCCTCTTTCAGAAACCAACGAGCTAACTTACAAAATTCAGTATGCATCTCAAGCGAGCCTCCATCCCGCGCCCAAGCTGTGCATATCCTGCGATCATGGCGTTACAAGACACCACATCTCCTTAAGTCATATTGTCGAACACTCCCTTTGCATCCTCGATGCACCCACAATTGGCATACATGTCCACGAGGGTATTGTTCAGAACAATATCTAGTTCAATTCCCGCTTTGATGATGTCACCATGGACCTCTCTGCCCTTTTCCAGGGCTGCTAGGCACATGCATTGCAGACACAAATAAAGGTGATGTGATTGGGCTTCACCCCTTCCCACCATTTTCTCATAGGTCTCCAAAGCCTCCATCCCGCACCCATGCTGTGTATATCATGCAATCATTGCGCTCCAAGACACCACATTTCGTTCAGCCATTAGGTCGAACACTCCCTTTGCATCCTCAATGCACCCACATTTAGCATACATGTCCACCAGGGTATTATTCAGAATGACATCTGGTAAAATTCCAGCTTTGACAATGTCCCCATGGACTTCCTTGCCCTTATCCAGCGCTCCTAGGCTCGCACACACCTGCAAACCTAACCTGGGGTGATCTGGTCGGGCTTCACCTCTTCCCTCATCATTTGCTCATAGGTCTCCATAGCCTCCATCCCGCGCCCCTGCTGTGCATAAGCTGTGATCATCGCAGTCCAAGACACCACATCTCGTTCGGCCATATTGTCCAACATTCCCTTTGCATCTTCAATGCTCCCACATTTTGCATACATGTTCAATAGAGCATGTCCAGAACAACATCTCGTACGATTCCAGCTTCGACAATGTCAGCATGGACCACATTTGCCTTTTCCAGGGCTGCCAGGATCACACACACATTGCAAACACAGTACATGAAGGAAGGGAAGAAGAAGGAGAAGGAGGTCGCGTTCGCCGAGCAGGAGTGACTTGAAAATCTCGCTAAGTCAACGGCCCCCTCACTGCGACTTACGGAGCTCACAACCCGAGCTCCCTATCAATTGTACTGCTCTCAATTCGACGCGTGTCATTGTAATTTCAAAATAGTGCCATATGGGTTACAATTGATAAAAATGTACCCGATGGGTCCAACCCGCAGTCGTCAACACGACTACAAATTTCATTAATATAAAAAATATATTTTTTCCCGATTTTTGGACATCAGCCTATATTTCGGCGTGAAACCCGGAGTTCACTTCTGCGACTTGTATACTCCATCCTTTATGCCAGCGTGGCATAAAAACGACTGCGACGACTGGCAAGTCGTCATTCACAACCTGGAATCCCACGCGCAGTTGTTTCGGACAGAATCACAACCGTGAGTCGGGTGCGAAAAGCACCTATTCCTTGTAGTGATCGATCTACTGCATGGAAATCGATTTGGGCTGCATGGATCAGAATGCGACATTTCCTTTCGCAATTAGGACCATCCATACCAGAAGAAGTGTGCAGACAGCCTCTATTCGGAAGTTCTGGTCAAGTGCTCTGATCATTGGGCTCACTAGGAGGCGGCCAACATTAGTCACTTCTCTCATATCTGGGAAAACGGGGCTTTGATTCATGTACACGCAGCTACCCCGAACCTGTCCTGCTGCAGCTGGTTGGGAAATGGTCACTCGTGATTTACCGCCTTCTTGGATATTCCTACAAATCTCAGAAAGCTCCCGGCTTGGGTGGGAGTTGAAACAGTAGGGGGCAAGGATGAACTCTACGCTATGACAAGATCTGGCTCCTTGCTTTAAGGTTGAAAGTTCCAGGTTAATCCTTCCGGTTCCCTCTTCTCCCCTACACCAGGTGATATGGAGGAATGCCAATGTTTTGCGATTAGAGTAATTTGTTTGGCTTCGGAAAAGGTGAATCTTTCGCTGGACAATGGATTGCATTCCAACCCTTTCCTTCACTGGTTCTTTGCAGCTCCCATTACCCTCCTTCAATTTGATCCTGGGGAGTGGATTTGGAGGGATAGAAAGCACAACCCTTTCTTCAGTTATTTGGTCAAATTGGGTAGCTCCCTTCCCAAACCTAGATGCGAAATGGACTGGGAAATGGAGGACCTACATGACTTCCCATCATCCTGATTAATTATATGGAAGGACGTTTGGAGGAAGGACAAAGCCTCGAAGATTAGCGGATTCTTGTGGAAACTGGTTAATAGAATATTACCAGTCCGTGCTCACTTCTCTGCGGTATCTCAAGTTTGTGGCTCTTGTCACTTGCAGGTTAATGAAACACTGCCTATCTGTTTGTCCTTTGGCTGCGACGGTTTGGCACCATGCTCTTTCTCTTCTATAGTCCTTGGAAGAATATGGCGCCGTCTCCATTTCAATCCATTCTTCTTCTAAACTTCTCTCTTGATCGCTTATGGTCTGACTGTCCGGTTTGGGAGCCTTGAGAGCTCTTTATACGCTTTGGCAATATATTTGGAAAGCTAGGTGTGCTCGCATCTTTGAGGGGAAGCTGATCAGTATTAGAGTAATTCTGTGTTTGATTCATTCATACCTTTTGTCTGAGGCCCGCAAGGCATGGCGAGTTTTGAGGGAAGCTATTTGCAGGTGTGACAGCAGAAGGATTAGAGGGCAACTGTGGGGCAAGGGAACTACCATCTGCTACATAACTTCGATCTCCTCTAGAATTCACTGGAATGACTCCCTTCCTTTAGGCTGGGAGTTCCTTTAGCGCCCGTCTTTCCCCTGCAAAGGGTGAGGAATCCGAAGTAAACTGGAGGCACCGTCGTTCCCTTAGAAAAACTAGATCCAGATGCATCTCTCTTTTGAGCCTTACAAGAGGAAACGTGGTAGCTACTAGGTCTTAGTGGCTACATTAGCACCTTGGTCTCTTCATTTGCTCTGCTTCATACTCTTTGTGCATCTTCTCTTTGATGGTTTCATTTTCCTTTTCCATGTGCTCTGTGTTCTTGGTTACGAAGCAGTGTCTTCCTGGATCTGCCTCTATGGCACCCACATCAGCTCGGTTATTTTTTCCTCTTTGTAATCCTTGGGCATTTAGTCCCTTTGCTATAAAGTTTTCAGGACTTCCATCCCCTTTCATAAATTTAAAAAAAAAAAAAATGAATCTTCGAATACTATGGACCCGACTGGTATTGAAATTAAATTCGTTTCAATACAGTATTAGAAAAAGTAATACCCGCCCAACACTCCTTTCAACCCACGTTTCTTTTCATTTATAGAGCAATCCAACCATTGATGTGTCTCTTAGATGTCTTAAGATTTTCTTCACAACTCTCCAGTGAGTTTAACCATGATTTGGAAGAAACTGATTAACTACTCCCATTAGATTTGCAATGTCTAGTTTAGTATAATTCATGCAATACGTTAGACTATTTAGGACACTTTGATATGGAATCTTCATCATATATAATCCTCTCTCTCTTCTTCATTCTGTGGAGACATATCATTAGTGAACTTTATGGTCGTTTCAAGTGGAGTTCGGACAACTTTACTCATTTCCAGTTTAAATCTTTGTAGTATGGTAATTTCTACATATTTTGTTGACTGGCCGAACTTGCATAGAGGACATGGGACAAGATTTTTGTCACAAAGTACCTTGTTGTGGATGCTTTGTCAACACAAAAAAAAAGACCTTTTTAAAGCATGTCCTAAGGTGAGTGCTACTTTTGTTTGTCCTCTATAAATATTTGTATCCCAACTGAAGTTGGGCAAAAAAAGGCTTTCATATGTCAAGGAGGTTAGAGGATAAGAAACATTCATCTCTGTCGAAAGTTTGCGAATGCAATAGATATTCACTAGTGGAACACAAATGTTGAACACCTGACATGTTGGCTAATGTCATGTGGGTGAGAGTTGGATTGAGCACATTGACCAGGCTCTGGCCTTTCTCTACCTTTTCTACTCCCTCGAGTCTCAGTGTATTATTACACGACTGTGACAAGCAGTGTGACGAGTAAATCTCTCATTCTTTTTCTACTGCAGCCATTTGGGCCTCCTTGGGATATAATAACTTTATGTTTCTCTTTCTCTCTGTCGTGCACCTAAGCATCGTGCCACAACATACATCGTTGTCCACCACACAATCTAAGCACACAATCCTAGAAAGCTATACCACAATGATAATGGAAATGAACACACAATGGAAACACTCCACTCATGAATCCACTCAATCACATAAACTAAGTCAAGCCAAGGGCACCTTTGCTAAAGGAATCCACCCTACAAAGCCCTCACCACACTCCCTCTCAATACCTAGAGCTATGGAGGTGGGAGAGGCTCATGGAGGCTCAACTACAAGAAGATGAGCCTCCTCAACACTCACAAGGGGAAAACCTATCTCCATGTCTCAAGTGAGGCTCGACACCTCACTTTGCATGTGAGACCAAATGAAGTCCCAACACACAAAATATAAATATAAATATCTCAAATGTCCTAGTTAACTAGAAGTAGGTAATTCTAGATAACCATGACTAAAACCATGACAGTTGTCGTGCACCTAAGCATCGTGCCACAACATACATCGATGTCCACCACACAATCTAAGCACACAATCCTAGAAAGCTATACCACAATCGCCCCCCTAGCTGGTGGTTAGGTCCCTCTAACTCCAAATAGCTACAAGATGTAATAGCCACAGCCGTACTAAGTCCTCTATCACTGTCCCTATTGTACTCAAACTCTATAGACCAAGAGGCTGGGTACAAGAGCAACCCCATCGTTAGTCGCCGTCTTGCAATGTGTGAACTTGAGTCAGGATCTCGTGTGTTGGTCTCCTAGTAGCTTGGCCTTACATTTCTTGTTAGCCTTCCATGGTTGTATCCACTCCCACTATCCAATGCAATGCGGACATAACCAATCCCCATTAGGAACCATCTCAAGAGGTGGAGTCAAGCATCCCATATGCCAACCTCTAAAGCATTGATCACACACCAGCATTGTCGCGGCCCTTTGCCTTGAGGGCAGGGGGTCGGGACACATGAGGGGCTGCCCCTGTAGTGGGGGCATCGGCAGCGATAGGTATGGGGGGCTGAAGCACCCTTGAGTGCCCAAGGCACTCAAGGAGGCGGAGGCGCTCACTAGGTGGAGCCCCGCACACCGGGTTGCGGTGGGGGGTGGCTCCACAAGGGGTGGTGGTAGCTTAGCGGGACTTAGTGGGGGTGGCATAGGCCTCACCATGGGGGCGAAGACCTCGTGGTGGGAGTCGTGGGGAGTTTTGGGACTCATCACGGTCCATAGGGGCCGTGATGAGTGGGCCAAGACTCACCGCGACTCATCACCGGGAGTCGAGGGTTTTCGTGGTGGTTCGCCATAAAATGGCATGGCTGGTTATGAAACCCCCGCGGACAGCTACAGAAGTATATATAGGGAGTAGTAACCCCGAGAACGGTGCAAGCCCGTTGGTGACCAAAAACTAGTGAGTACGCGAGCGAGTCGGAGAGCGACCAAAGAGTGGGGAGCTGTTCCGGACTGCCATCTACCAAAGGGAATTCTCCTAGTCCCAAACAGGTGGAGGGTTTAGAGGGAAGCAAAGGGGGACCGTTATGTCCCGGTGAGCAG